>JASPKZ010005708.1:177500-630000 GCA_030220185.1 Diploptera punctata
AGTAAAACTATTTTTTTCTGAATCACCATGTCTCCTCAACATAACAGTTATGGTCACATACTGTGTTTCAGATGATGTCACGCTCTGGAATACCTGTGACGTTCAAGGCTGTTCTTGGTAAGTACAAACAATGATATGATTTACTTTATACACCAAGGAGAAACCTATTAAGGCTCTTCACGATGTTATGTAATGAAACAGATGTTGGAAACTTTCAGAATATAGTCATTAAATAATGTTAGGTTCAAGTGATATTATAATAACTATTAACTTTAAATGTCGGCCTAGATAATTTACTGATAATGAGCTCACCAATGAAAGTCGCGAGTTCGTCCTACCCTACATATTTTTGTTATTCGTTTTGTGGAATTTGAGTACTTTCTTCAGATCCAAAACATCTATAAGCAACATCAACAAGCATATAATTTACTGTTTTTACACGCTTTATGTTAGCTTGACTTGTATCTATCTATCTATCTATCCATCCATCCATCCATCCATCCATCCATCCATCCATCCATCCATCCATCCATCCATCCATCCATCCATCCATCTATCCATCCATCCATCCATCCATCCATCCATCCATCCATCCATCCATCCATCCATCCATCCATCCATCCATCCATCCATCCATCCATCCATCCATCCATCCATCCATCCATCCATCCATCCATCCATCTATCTATCTATCTATCTATCTATCTATCTATCTATGTAACGGAATCTTTCAACGCGATTTTCACCCACTTAAAATCATTGGATCGACTTGAAACTTTGTATACTTGTAGAGGACCCGTGACAATACAATAATTTCATATTTATTTTCTAAAATCCTGGCCAGAATCATCAGAAAATAAAAAAAAGTGTCTTTGTATCTATGTAACGGAATCTTTGAACACGATTTTCACCCACTTAGAAACATTGGATCGACTTGAAACTTTGTATACTTGTAAAGGACCCGTGACAATACAATAATTTCATATTTATTTTCTAAAATCCTGGCCAGAATCATCAGAAAATAAAAAAAAGTGTCTTTGTATCTATGTAACGGAATCTTTGAACACGATTTTCACCCACTTAGAAACATTGGATCGACTTGAAACTTTGTATACTTGTAAAGGACCCGTGACAATACAATAATTTCATATTTTGTTTCTAAAATCCTGGCCAGAATCATCAGAAAATAAAAAAAAATGAAAACTTGTATAATAGGTTGCGGACTTGTCGACTTTTTAGTCAATCGTTGTAAGAGCTCAGTTGGTAGAGCGGTGAACTCTAGTGGTATATAATTTCAGTAATCCATAGGTCGCTGGTTCAAATCCGGCTGGGAGGATTTTTTATAGAAGAGTATTACTTTTAGCTCATACTACAATAGTATCGAATTTAAAGATATTTACATTTTTATCTTATTCTGTAAATATTAAAACTAAAAAATAAAAAAGAAATAATAGTTTAAAAAAACTAAAACAACACGCTTTATTAGAAAACCGAACTAAAAAAAATGAAAAATAATTTTAATTTCCAATACGCTTGGGATAAAATTAAAGTGGTCAACAAAAAAAAAATCATCTCCAACACATACGAGTAGAATAAAACTAGAGTTATCAACAAAAAGAAAATAATTTTACCATCAAAAGTGTGGGGTGCTTTTTATGATTTTTACATGTTCTTCTTAGAGACTTTACTTTTACCAACATCTGTTTATTATCAAATATATTAATTGCTATAGAGCACCCCACGCTTTTGATGGTAAAATCATTTTCTTTTTGTTGATAACTCTAGTTTTATTCTATATGTGTTGGAGGTGATTTTTTTTTGTTGACCACTTTAATTTTATTCCAAGCGTGTTGGAAATTAAAATTATTTTTCATTTTTTTAATTGGGTTTTCTAATAAAGCGTGTTGTTTTAGTTTTTAAAACTATTATTTATTATATCTTATTTAACTTATCACATTTACTTGAAGCAAGATGGTGGATATAGAATGTCTGTCCATATATAAACAGTTGTGAAATGCCATTCCATATTACATCAACAAAGCTCAAATCTTATCCTCTTGCATTTTAACTATTAAATTGGCAATGTATCCTACAAGATTCGTTTGTTTAATTTATTTAATATTTTAAATGAAGCAATGGAAGTAAATGAACCAGTTGAATTATTTACATTTTTGTCAAATTATGCTACAATATGTATAAATAGTAACTGACCGTTAAGCATGATTTGTTTTCACTGCAGTCCGACACGTTAAAATAATCTGGCACAAGAAATTGAGTTTAAGGAAATTAAAATTATTTTTCATTTTTAGTTCGGTTTTCTAATAAAGCGTGTTGTTTTAGTTTTTAAAACTATTATTTATTATATCTATTTAAGGGTTATATTCGATTAGAGCAACGTAAAGGCCCTTAACACGGTAACCTTATGTAGGTTCATTGCTTTATATTCGTAGAACCCACCATTGTTATGAATGAATTGAAATTAAATCTATTCTACGATATACTCAGATACATAGTTACGGTAAATCATAAAAGTCAACAGCTAGTTAGCAGTTTACTATGAGCATTTAAACACGCAATATGTCCTGAAGATGTCACCAACAATTGGTGATGAAACACGGAGAAGACAACACTCAAAGACTCGGCCAAGAATCCCAAAAAGGTATTTTAAAATACTAGTCTAAGATGTTAAGTAGTCTGTTGTGGTTTCGACACATCAGGCATTCACATCCGACTTAACACCATTTTCTCACCTGGGCCTAGGATCTCACGGAGGGGCTATAATCTTCATTTTTGTCCTATTCTCCCTAAGTTGTCACATAGGCTGAGTCGTCAGGGAATACATAAATGTGCTGCCTCCTGATCACCATACTTACTTACTTACTTACTTACTCACTGGCACTATCGAACCCGTAGGTTCATGGCCGCGCGGAAATAAGCTCTCCATACATCCCTATCCTGAGCTAATGCTTTCATATCATTCCTTGTATAATCTATTTCCCTCAAATCATAGTTAATGTTATTCTCTCACCTCATTCTTGGTCTACCAACTGGGCGTTTTCCCTCTGGCTTTCCTACAAGAAGCTTCCATGCACGTATTTCATTCCCCATACGCGCAACATGTCCTGCCCATCGCAGTCTACGAGACTTAACTGTTCTTATTATATCTGGCTTCCTATAAAGACCATGTAGTTCATTGTTATGTAGTCTTCTCCATTCACCTGTCTGTTCATCTCTCTTTGGTCCAAAAATTTTCCTAAGAACTTTATTCTCAAATACTCGTAATCTCCTTTCCTCCCTTAAAGTAAGAGTCCATGTTTCGAACCCATATAATATAACTGGTAGAATAATAGTTTTATATATTTTCAGTTTAACGTTTTTTGAAAGGAGTTGGGACATCAAGAGTCTCTGCAATGCATAATAGCATGCATTTCCAGAATTGAGCCTATGTTTAATTTCTTTGTGCATCTCATTCCTATTTGTGATTATTGTTCCTAGGTATTTGAATTCAGCCAATTCCTCAAAATTTCCCTCATTTGTCATTAGCTGTCCATTTCCATTGTATAATGTATTTCTACGTGTGACCATATATTTAGTTTTACTGATATTTACTTCCAGTCCTAATTTATTAGTGTTACTCAATAGTGTGTGCGTGTTGTCTTTTAGTATCTCCTCACTATCGGCCAATGATACTACATCATCAGCATAAACTAACAGTTTATTAATACCATTGAGTTGTAAGCCTTCTTCATCCTCTAAAGATTTAATGGCATGCTCTAGTACAAAATTAAATAGTAGAGGAGATAGTGCATCTCCTTGCTTCAACCTATTCTGGATTTCAAAGGTGTCCAAAAACTGTTTGCCTACACGCACCCTACTGCCATTTAGACACGTTCGTATAAGTCTAACTAACGTTTTAGGAATTCCGAACTCCAGCAGGATACTATGTAACTTCTCCCTCTTAATTGAATCATATGCTTTTTTGAAGTCTACATCATAATAACATATTTTAAACACCTGTGGTTTGCTAGATCAGACTATTTTTCCTAAATGAGATGAGGTTAAAGGTGATATGAAATGAATGAGTTATAAATTAAGATGAAATGACATGATAGGAGAGGGAAGGGAGTGAAGTGTTGTGGGATGAAATTCTTGAAACGAGAGAACCCCCAAAAAGACACCCGAAAATCCCAATACCAAAGCCTCTCTGAAGCCACCAGGATTCAAACTTGGGATTCCAGTTGCGCGCTAACCACGCGTCTACCGAGCCGGCGAGTCTTAAGGGGTTAATAATAGTTCCCGTTTTTGAAAAAAACAGCAAGGAATGACTGTGTACAAAGTTATATAAATCTTGGATAATTATCACAAACATTAATTGGTGAATGAAATACTGAAGATTTTTCTAATTTTTTTCTTACAGTCTGCCACATATCTTGAATTCTATTTAAGATACTGAATTACTTTTGGCTTATTTCCAAGTGTTATTTATTTTATTAGTTGGTGTGTTTGTTCTGAGTGTGACGGAACCTCGAAATATTGGTTATTTACTGTTATCTGACAGATCAACAGCTAAGAATAAAAATAATTGTATTGACCTGTATAACCAAAACGCTGAATGGTCTTTAATTCTGAGTACGTTTCAAGTCTCATATTTTTTTTTATAATTTTCAAAAATATTAAGCCGTTAATTTTTGAGAATAAAGTTCTTAGGAAAATTTTTGGACCAAAGGGAGAGGAAGAGACAGGTGAATGGAGAAGAATGGACAACACTGAATTCATTGGTCTTTATAGGAAGTCAGATATAATGAGAACAGTTAAGTCTCGTAGACTGCGATGGGCAGGACATGTGGCACGAATGGGAAATGAAAGACGTGCATCGAAGCTTCTTGTAGGAAAACCAGAGGGAAAACGCACAGTTGGTAGACCAAGAATGAGATAGGAGAATAACATTAACTATGATTTGAGGGAAGTAGATTACAGGGGATGATTGGAAAATATTGGCTCAGGATAGGGATGTATGGAGAGCGTATGTCCGCGCGGCCATGAACCTACGGGTTCGATAGTGCCAGTGAGTTAGTTATTAAGCCGAGAATCTTAATTGGGATTTCTCAAGAACTGCTAAATTATTATTTTTATATAACAGTTTTAATTAGACCAGCTCTGTAAAGGCCATGACAACAAATTTTAAAGACTATTTAACTCATGTCCTAAATGGTAGTCAATGACCAATCATGTTTCAATGTATTTTGTTTTACAACCAATGACAGTCGTGTTTCACCTCGCTCTTTATCGACTTCTCTTTATCAGCTCCAGCTTTTGTGTTAAAGAAATCTCCTCTTTCTAATATTCTGAAGAGCTCAGAGCGTTATTTCTCTCCAAAAAATACATTGAATATAGCAAATAATGAACAGATTCCTAGATTTTACTGAGTTGTTTACTAAAAAAAACAACCTATAGGGCCTAATGATAATATAGAGTTTGATGTGTTGCATTATTTCTCCACATTCTTACAATATTGCGATCCTATTTGGAAATAAATATTATTAAGTTGCAGTGAATGTTCATAACCTCACATTTCTGATTTATTTTCAAACACCACCGTTTACATTACATATAGACATATTTTGAAATACTGGTAACTATATTTAAATAACGACTTTTCAGTAAACAGCTTAATTTTATTCGTTAAGTAGTCCTAACAAATGCCATTCTTGATTTCCAAATCCTCTAGATGAGCGGTTCCCAACCTTCTTCGATTCGCGAACTCCTTCCACAACGATTTGAGTTTGATGAACTTTTAAATATTCATACAGTAGACATGCATAACATTTAATTCCGACCAAAAGGTTTTATAACCTTAAATTAACTTAACCCTTAACGGTTAAAACCTAAAATTACTCTAGTCACGGCTTAAAAGTTACACAACGTGTAGGCCTAGTTGTAACGAAATCAAATGCATTCCTAACGTTGTTACATAACTGTAAACCAGGCATTCGCGGTAAATATTAATTTATTGTGGAAATAATGTGTTAAATTTTCCATGTTACACATGTGTAACAAGGGGCATTATAGGGTTAATTTAATTTTAAAATAATAATAATAATATATTATTATTGTTAACTATCTAACTCACTGGCACTGTCGAACCCGTAAGTTTATGACCGCGCGGACATCAGCTCTCCATATATCCCTATTCTGAGCCAATGATTTCCAATTATCCCCTGTATAATGTACTTCCCTCAAATCATAGTTAATGTTATTCTCCCACCTCATTCTTTGGTCCACCAACTGGGCGTTTACCCACTGGTTTTCCTACAAGAAGCTTCCATGCACGTCTTTCAATCCCCATTCTTACCACATGTCCTGCCCATCGCAGTCTACGAGTCTTAACTGTTCTAATTATATCTGGCTTCCTATAAAGACCATGTAGTTCACTGCTGTGCAGTCTTCTCAGTTCACCTGTCTGTTCATCTCTCTTTGGTCCAAAAATGTTCCTAAGAACTTTATTCTCAAATACTCGTAATCTCCTTTTCCCCCTTAAAGTAAGAGTCCATGTTTCGCATCCATATAATATAACTGGTAGAATAATAGTTTTATGTATTTTCAGTTTAACGTTTTTTGAAAGGAGTTGGGACATCAAGAGTCTCTGCAATGCATAATAACACGCATTTCCAGAATTGAGCCTATGTTTAATTTCTTTGTGCATCTCATTCCTGTTTGTGATTATTGTTCCTAGGTATTTGAATTCAGCCACCTTCCTCAAAATTTCCCTCATTTGTCATTTGCTGTCCATTTCCATTATATAATGTATTTCTATGTGTGATCATATATTTAGTTTTATTGATATTTACTTCCAGTCCTAATTTCTTAGTGTTACTCAGTAGTGTGTGCGTGTTGGTCTTTAGTATCTGCTCGCTATCGCCCAATAGTACTACATCATCAGCATATACCAACAGCTTATTAATACCATTGAGTTGTAGGCCTTCTTCATCCTCTAAAGATTTGATGACATGCTCTAGTACAAAATTAAATAGTAGAGGAGATAGTGCATCTCCTTGCTTCAACCCATTGTGGATTTCAAAAGTATCCCAAAACTGTTTGCCTACATGCACCCTACTCTTTGTGCCAATTATTATTATTATTATTATTATTATTATTATTATTATTATTATTATTATTATTATTATTATTATTATTATTATTATGACAATGCCGCAGAAATGAAGGAAACAACAATAGGCCTAACCTCGAAACCCGCCATTACGGAAAAGTTTTGGCGAACCCCTTGAAATATTTTGTGAACCCCCTGGGGGTTCGCGAACCACAGGTTAGGAAACGATGCTCTAGATAAATCACTCGTGGCATTTCTTATGGAAATAAGGACATACGGATTAGTATTACACATTTTAGTTGATATAATAACTTATGTTTATTATATTATGCAAAAGTTTGAAGTTGTAAGTCAAAACTTACTCTTGATTATTACTTACGTATTTAGTCGACCATCCTCATGGTCTTGAGGCCAGAGCTTCTGACTATTGTTCATGAGGTCCCAAGTTCGATTCAGATCACAGAATTGTTTTCCTTAAATTTAGGTTTAAGGATTATCTTGGCGCTTCGGGGTATCATAACTCTGCCTTCCAGGCGCCCCAGCTCAGAAAAGAGATACAATTCTCGCAATGACAGGAGATAGAGTCAGAAATGTTGTAAGACAACCAGGTGATACTGAAGAAAAATATTTTGTTAGTTGGTGTGTTCGTTTTGAATGTGATGGGACATCACAAAATTAGCTGTTTATTATTATATGTTATTTAATTCTTGGATCAGTAGATCAGCACAAAAAAAATTATTTATCTATGTAACCATTATTTTGGAATGCCTGCTGCTGATTGGCAGTTGTATGTAATATCCCAAAAAGATAAGATGCATGTGACGGCGTGACAGCAATTTTCTGTCTTCCAAATGGGCAAGATTCATGCAAAACTAGGTAATCGTAAACTTGTTAGGAATCAAAAATTATGTGGAACTACAACTGGAATGACCTGCAATATTACAGCTGAGAAATTAACAAACCAATATATGATTATAAATATCAATAGAAGAAGTGAGTATAATGTTATATGGGGCGGAAAGTTTAACAATAAATAACGATATACAATAAAAATAACCATTAGATTATATTTTTTGAGAATTTAGGATGAAAGTCAAAAAGAGGGAATATAAATAACCTATAATTAAGATGGACAATGAACATAGAAAAATATATAATAAACCTTATAAACGAAGTAAGGTAGAATGGTACGGCAATAAGCCTACAATAATAAGTATTTATGATGGAAGATTACCAAAGTAAATAGACTGATGGTCACGGAAGGAAGAAATATAAACTGGATAGGGAACTGAAATGACTACGATATATAGATGCATTGGATAGGAAACAATGGACAAAATGGTTATATGAAAATTATATACTTTAAAACTGGATATTTATCCCCATATAATAATAAGAGTGTTTTATTTAATAATTAAATATAATTATATTTATTTCTAGTAAGAATGGAAATAAGATTGATTTAGAGAATTCGAATTTTTTATAAGTATATTAAAAAATTCAAACTCTTCAATATAAACTGTTAATGCAGTTAGATGTATTTCTAACTGATTTAATGTGTAAAAATACTTTAAATATTTGAAATGATATTTCTTCATCATCGTCCTTTCAAGTATTAGGCCCAGTGGCCCGTTACGGTCTCCCGCCATCTCCGAAAACAAATAAATGGGATTGGATGAATTGGATGGAGTCAGCCAGTAGTACTCCTTCCTTTTCAGTTGGACGAATCAGAACTTCCAAGAATAAAAAAGATGGCTACAATACTTGAAAGAAGTCAGACATGTAAAACTACAGGTCATCAAGAAATAAGAGAATTATAGTTCATTTCTTGATATTGGTTGACAAAATGGTGTCAAAGTTGCGGAAAATAATATTGTGGTATAAATTGAATTCTATGCAGTATAAATAATCCATAAAGTGAAAAGAAAGTGTTAGTGAAAAATTGACCGTTGGAAATAGTCATCTATTACATATATGAAGTAATAATCTTCTATAAGTAAAATGTATTAATTTAAGCCGGAATATTATTAATTATTGATCATTTACAAGATTCATCTAAACAGAAATGAAAACTTTAATAAAAGAACATTTAATTTAACTGTTAACAAAGTGTCGTTATTTGTTTATGTAAAGAAACTTTCCCTCATTACCCTGACGAGAGTCATCAGTGCCGTGGCAAATAACAGTGATCTAAATTATTACAATCATATATTTACAACGTGGGACATCGCATCCAGCACCCCACCTTTAACTTACACTTTGGTTTAGAAAAACTACAGTAATGTGTAAGCCCTTATTGTACATAATTTCAAAATAAAAGTGGATAATAGATTTTGCGAACCATTTATTTATAATTTATGGACATGATAAGAGTACTGTATTTACTATTCGCAGGAGAGTGAGATTGCCAAGAAAGGGCTAATGTTATAATTGTTCAACGTTTATTAATTTATTAATTCAAAATGCGTGTGGAACCCGATCTTTTAATTTGCAGAAAATGTCTATGGAATATAGAAATACTAAATTAATTTTAATGTACAGTTCCAATATAGTAGGTTTTAAAAATGCTCTTCTCATGACAAAATGCTGTTTAGTCATCACATAGAAACTTACTTCATTAGTAAATTATGTAGGTAGGAATAACACTATCCGGTTTATTTTAATTAAATTCGAGATGTATTTTGACTCGAGTCTGCATAAAAATCAAGAAATATGAGGTGAGCCAAAATACAACTCGAATTTAACTACTTCATTAGTTTCATATAAGCTCAGACACAACTTCCTATTTTACGTAAATGTGACAGGATACCTGACACTTTATAGTTTGTCTGATTCTTTTTAAAATAAAATTAAATCAAGAAATGTTAAGAATACATGTTTAATACAATGAATAAAATAATTGCACATATCCTATATTAATGTCAAATTTCATTAGAACCTAAAATGGTCAGATTGAAAAATGGTACATTTCATTGGCTTGTTGATTTCACATGGCATGTATGACCCATAAATTAAATATATTTTTTTTTAATTACACAGCAGGCTTACATAATTTTGACTTTATGTGAAACGTCTTTTACCCACATAAGGTAATATCTTCCCTCGTAAAATGTTCATATCGTATCAAACAAAAAGCACAATTATATCTTAATTTTAAATTTACTTACTTACTCACTGGCACTATCGAACCTGTAGGTTCATGGCCGCGCGGACATAAGCTCTCCATACATCCCTATCCTGAGCTAATGCTTTCCAATCATTCCTTGTATAATCTACTTCCCTCAAATAATAGTTAATGTTATTCTCTCACCTCATTCTTGGTCTACCAACTGGGCGTTTTCCCTCTGGCTTTCCTACAAGAAGCCTCCATGCAAGTCTTTCATTCCCCATACGTGCAACATGTCCTGCCCATTGCAGTCTACGAGACTTAACTGTTCTTATTATATCTGGCTTCCTATAAAGACCATGTAGTTCATTGTTATGTAGTCTTCTCCATTCACCTGTCTGTTCATCTCTCTTTGGTCCAAAAATGTTAAAAAAGTAATTGATTTGGTAATATATTACAGTATATATTTAGTCTGGTGGAATTTATATTCGTGTGACCTTCTCTTGCACTCAGCTAGGACAAACGTATGTTAAGTTAAAATACAACAGTCACAATACATTTTTAATAGTAGGCTACATGCCTAAATAAAAATGTAGAAATAATTGTAATAACATAATAATAATAATAATAACAATAACATGTCTAACAATTAATTCACAGACACTAACGAATATTGAAGTTTATGGCCGCGCGAGATATAAGCTCTCCATACATCCCTATCCAGAGCCAATATTTTCCAATCATTACCTATATAATTCATCTCCCTCAAATCGTACTTAATGTTATTCTTCCACTTCATTTTTGGCCTACCTAATGGGCGTTTTCCCTCTGGTTTACTTACATGAACTTTTCATGCTCCAATTTCATTCCCCATTCGTGTCATTGCTATCTACGAGACTTAGTGTTCTTATTAAATTTGGTTTCCCCTAAATATCATGTAATAGCTAACAGGGTAAAGTGATTCACGATAGGAAACTCTTTTTGTAATAACAGGATAAGGCTCCCGCCTTTCTAGACAGACAGTAAACGGGTTGTCGGCCCTGTGAAAATACCTGTTATTCACTTCCTTCAAAGGCTAAATTTTCCAAGGGCCATGGCGCATGCCCCGTCTGGAATCGAATCTACTACTTTCCGGCTTGTAGCGTTTTACATTAACCAACTACGCTATGGCGTGCGTCCATAAAGATCATGTAGCACACTATTATTTTATTTTCTCCATTCATCTATCCGTTCGTCTCCTTACTCCAAAAATGTTTCTAATCACTTTATTCTCAAATACCGTTACCCGTAATCTCTTCTCCATCTCTTAAAATATAAAGGCAAAGTTTTGCATCCAAATAACATAACTGGAAGATTCCACATATTTTTAGCTTAAAATATTTTTAGAGAAATTGGAAGAGTCCCTGTGGTGTATAATAGCATGTGTATCCAGAACTGAACCTATGTTTAGTTTATTTCTGCACCTCATTCCTGCTTGTAATTATTGTTCCTAGATATTTGAATTCAGCCATTTCTTGATTTTTTTAGGTTTCAACTCCAATTTAACAATGTATTTCTATGTGTGATCGTATAGGCCTATTTAGTTTTGTTGATATTTACTTTCAGTTCCAGTATCTTGTGTTATTTAATAGAATGTATGTATTGGCTTTTAGGACTTCTTCACTAATTACACTATATCATCAGCATATGGCAACTGATTATTCCCATATAATTACACGCCGGTCTCTCTATCTTCCGAAGATTTGATTATATGCTCAGGTCATTTTGGGTATCAAAAGCATCTGATAACTCATTACCCATACCTTAGTCCTTGTTCTTTTAGATATTCCAAATTCTAGTAGAATTACTATACAATTTACATCTATAGTCGATGTACATTTTCCCATTTTGTTTTTCTTATACAAAAAATCTCATGTATTGCAGATCTGTTTCCTATAAATCCATATTAATAATCACTTATTACGTCGTTAATACAAGGAGTAAGGCCCCGCGCCAGAGCCAAACAGTTTATGTTATCATGCCTTGGTGGATAGATGGTTCGGATGCCCTGGGGAAGAACTTTTTTCATGAAATTTCGGCCAGTTTGGGACCGGTGTCAGCCAAGATTCCTGAGTAACTGGATAACTACAATATATAGCAATTTCAGATTGAGAAAACCAGCTTTAACGGATGAGCAACCGTCACTCTAATCACATGTCACTCCTGTGCTGACTGGATGATTGACCACCTTCGCGATTAACACATGTATATTTGATGCTCGCAATCGGCTGGTAGGCAAAGGACCTTCTAGACTTATCGCTCAATCGAGTAGTATAGGCGTAAGGAGTAAGCCTGGATACGAATAAAATGTATTAGAATTTGTACGAAAATAATGAAATGTCCCTATAGCTGGTGCAATCAGTTTTATCTCATTTTTTATAGACTAGTGATGTAATAGATTACTTGAATTCATTTGAAACAACCGCTTTTTCCCAAATGAAACTAAACAGTTGAAGTATTTTATCCATTAATTACTCCTCCCCGTCTGCTTTTATGATTTTGCTGGGATTTCACCTGAACTTGATGCGTATGCTTTCCATCCATCCATAGTAATTCTGCCCGAGAGGAGGTCTTCACTGCAATCATAGCATTTCCATGCTCTGCTTTGCAGCTTTGTAAGGGAATTATAAGTGTGGTAGCTTCCCGTTGCTTTTCACACCGATGAAGGATGATGATAATGATAAGGATGATGACCGGATGATTTCCGGGAATCGTTGGGCTCTAAGCTTCCTGACATTTGTCTTACAGGTGAGGAAAAACCCCGAAAAAACCTCATCTAGGAGCCTGTCCCCACAACCGGAAATCGAACCCGGGCCCGCTGCGAGACAAGGCAGCACGCTACCTCGAGATCACAGCGGTGGACGCTTATGCTTCATGCATCATTAATTTTTCCATCTCCATTTGGACCTTAATTCACTCAGAATTGTGACTAATATATTTGATTTATGGAAATATTCCTCTTCAATGCCCTTTTTTGTATGTATATTTAATAGCTGATTAACGTAGTATTTCCACTTTTTAATATATTTCTTGATTCTGAAATCACATACCCATTTTCATTCCTAATGGTATTTCTTCTAGCCTGAAATAATTGCCTTTCTATCCTCATTCGGTGACGTACGTAATTAGGTTCTAGCTGATGTTCCTATTTTTCGCGTTCATTTCATGATAATTAATTTTCTCTCGCGAATATTCTGTGTTTTGACTCCTTAAAAACTTAATTGTTTCCCATGTGATGTTACCCAAATTTTCTAAATTTACCTACTTAATTTGTCTCTTATAGCTAATTAATTTTTGTTAGCTTTCTTTTGTAACGTGTTAGCACATTCTTCATCAAACTGCTTATTTCGCCTCTTTCTTAAATAACCTACGATTTCTGATGCTGACAATTAAGTAGCCTCCCTTTCTCTGTTCATATCACATTTTAATCTGAAAATTCCAGCATTTCAAATCTATTCGCAATTTTGACTTGGTATTCTTGCGTAGTTCATCATTTTTTATATTTTATTAATTCGAATTTTTAATTATAATCTTTAGCATTTATATCTCTCATAAGCGGTTACAGTTCTCTCATGTTCACCCTCCCCAGATGATAATCCGAATTGCATTGCACCCCTCTAACTGATCTAATGTCGATGAATCTAATGTGCCAGCATTTCGTTACTAATAAGTTACATTATATAAATGGTTTCCAGATTTACCATCTGAAGACATCCAAGAGTATTTATGAATATCCTTATGCTATCACGTTGTGCTCTTAACAATGAGAATATTTGATGTGATACAGGTAACTAACCTAACCTCAATATATCACAATAATAATAATAATAATAGTAATAATAATAATAATAATAATACAATATATAAGTTCTACCAATACTTACGTTACAAAATACAGGAATGAAAATAGAAAATGAGAAGAAAGGGGGAAAAAATCCAATAAACATGGGTGCAGATTCATTTCGCTGTATACTGGGTATTTAATACTATTTAACGACAAATTACTTACTAAAGAATATTGTTTGTGGCATTTTTGTTATTTAAGTATTTTTTTAATAATGTTCCCCGTTAAAGTTGCTAGAAACACTACAATTTCATAGAGAATAAATTAATTCAACTATTTGGGTTAAAATTATATATTTCTGAAGATTTTAATTAACCAGGAAATGAAAATGGAGGGTAAAATCATTAACAATAAAATCGATTAAAAATAATTAGAGAAATTTAATATAAATAGTATTCTTAGTGTTTATTCGGCAAATACAAAATTGCAATAATGAGGTCCCATATAATATAAATTCTAGAACTGGATCGCTAGAATGTAACAGACACTACAGTACTTAGTCCATCTAATTAATTGTAATTTGTATTCATGCCGAAGGAATAGATATTTGAGGAGTCTGGCATAATGCCTAATGGATCTATAAACCTTGAATTCAATTACGGACTCTCTTGACTGACTAGAACCGTCTTCTCGCACCTTTAACAGTTTAGGTTTGTTCTGGATATAAACAATATGCTAATTAGATTCTCTTGAAAATATTCCTTTAATCTGACTTAGTAGAAGCTCTAGTGCAATTGTAATTGTGTCAGTAGCAGCACTAGCAGTAATAATAGCAGTGATAGCAGTAGTAATAGCAACAGTTTGTAATAACAGATAGCATCTATTGGTTGTAGGAAGTATATAGTATTTTATTTGTTCTTTTTTAACAGCCAAGTTCATTAGCGTCGCAATTTAAATCTGGGCATAGAAGAGCCGGTATATTTTTCTCAAAGGCCTCTTACGACTTAAATAAAATTACTGTATTTACTATAATTCAGAATATAATTTGGTTAAGAGGGTAAAATTGGCTTTAGGACTGTGTGCTGCAAATTTACGGCATGGGATCAACGGGTTTACTTTCCTTTCGAACGAATCCATACTCATAATTTTTACGCCCTTAACAGACAATTAAGTCCACCGCTGTGGTCTCGAGGTAGCGTGCTGCCTTGTCACGCAGCGGGCCCGGATTCGATCCCCGGTCGGGGCAGTTTTTCTGTGTGAGGTATTTATCGGGGTTTTTCCTCACCTGTAAGACAAATGTCAGGAAAACTTTAAGGCCCAAACGGTCCCCGAAATCATATGGCCATCATCCTTATCATTATCATCGTCATTATTATCATCCTTCACCGGTGTGGACAGCAACGGGAAGCTACCATACCTACAATTCCCTAGTAAAGCTACAAGCATAGCATGACAATGCTATGATTGTAGTGAAGGACCTGCCTTCGGGCAGAATTACTATGGATGGATGGAATAGACAATCGACTCCGACTGGGTCTCAACCCTCGAAACTGAATCAGAGGCGAGATTGGTAACTACTATTCCATCGGGACTGATTTTTTTTTTTTTTCACCAAGCGAGAGTAAAAGTTTAAAAAATTATAAATACTGAAACAGAAAACGAATAGCAAGTTTTGAAAACCTGCAAACAATCTTTTGGTGAAGTGGTTCAGGTTTTCATCAATTTTAATGTTTACCTCTCCCTACTGTTATTCTCAAGCTGCGAAATTCTGGATACTTTTTCATTTTCTCTAATAGTTTATCTAATGTAACTCGGTTATAGCTTAGCCATATACTTTGAAGTATCTATTTAACTGTCACTGGTGAAATAGAAGAGAAGAGCCTAGGTATTATTATAAAGTATCTTAATTGCTATTTTTTCACGCTTTATATTAGCTTGACCTGTATCTGTCTATGTAACGGACCTGTATCTATGTAACGGAATATTTGAACACGATTTTCACCCACTTAAAAACATTGGATCGACTTGCAAATTTGTATACTTGTAAAGGACCCATGACAATATAACAATTTCATAATGTTTTTCTAAAATCCTGGCCAGAATCATCAGAAAATGAAAAAATAAAAACCGGTATAATAGGTTGCGGACTTACCGACTTCATAGTCAATCGTTGTAAGAGCTTAGTTGGTAGAGCGGTGGATTGTAGCGGTATATAATTTCAGTAATCCATAGGTCGCTGGTTTAAATCCGGCCCGGAGGATTTTTTTTAGAAGAGTATTAAGCAATTAAATTTTCATGGGATTCCGGTTTATGAAAATCAATTAAACTAAAAATTTAAAAAATTAATAATAGTTTAAAAAACTAAAATAACACGCTTTATTAGAAAACCAAACTAAAAAATAAATAATAGTTTAAAAAACTATAACAACGCGCTTTATTATAAAACCGAACTAAAAAATGAAAAATAATTTTAATTTCCAACAAGCTTGGGATAAAATTAAAGTGGTCAACGAAAAACTCATCTCCAACACATCTAGAATAAAACTAGCGTTATCTACAAAAAAATAGTTTTACCATCAAAAGCGTGGGGTGCTTTTTATGGTTTTTACGTTTTCTTCTTAGAGACTTTACTTTTACCAATATCTGTTTATTATCAAATATATTAATTGATATAGAGCACCCCATGCTTTTGAGAGTAAATTATTTCTGTAGGTAACTCTAGTTTTATTATAGATGTGTTGGAGATGATTTTTTGTTGACCACTTTAATTTTATCCCAAGCGTGTTGGACATTAAAATTATTTTTAATTTCTTAGTTCGATTTTCTAATAAAGCGTGTTGTTTTAGTTTTTAAAACTATTATTTTATTGTTTATCGACGCTTTAACATCAGAGGTCATATCTCATCTGGACTCTTGCTTGTATCCCATAACCGATGTGTTTCATTGTAATTTCATGATATTTTCGTATAATATTACTGATTTAATTTAGATAAATAAATTATGATCAATTGAGTCCCGATATGGAATTAGAACTATAATTTTTATCTTGACGACAGAAGGAAAGCAGAATGCCGTAGTCATTCTTGATCTACTTTACGAAGGTTTCAAACAAAAACAATTTTATATAAATATAGGCCTGTTAGCTAATACCCGGGGTGGGTTGCTACGCCTAAATAAATGAAATATTAAAGGTTCATTAAATTACTTTTAATACGATATACTAAGTTTTGTTGTGAAGCATCGAAAATTGTGACCTCTAGAGCGATTTTTAAATTTTCACTTCAGGTGAACTCCTACACCTGCAGATAAAATATCTTCCTCTCTAGGTTTTTTTTAAGAATGAAGTTATGCTCCTTTGTCTTCGCTTCATCTTGATAGGAAAACTAAGGAATATTCTGTCATGTATTCTTTAGTCTACTATGTCGCCTTCCTCCATTAATTTGCCAATCATGTATTAATTAAGGGATTTTTTCCTTCTCCATTCTCCGCAGATGTCCATACAATCGTAGTCTTCTTTTTTTCACTATTGCATTTTTTTTTCATCTCTTATTCTCAAAAACTGGGTGTTGATGTCCTGGGTCAGCTTTCTATTCATCATATAAAAATAAAACAAACAATTTGCCTCGGAAAATAAACTTTATTAGATTATTATTTTTTTTTAATTGCGGGTGAGCCCATGTAGGACTACGCAAAGTACTTACAGGCGTTTCCTTTGAGCCCAAATCTCTTTCATTCTTTTTCTATGAGCTTGTTTTCTCTCATCTGTCCAAGTTGTTCCAGTTTTTTTCTTCGGTTTGTCCTCTTGGTCAACTTGCCACGTATTCACCTTAATTCTAAATATATCTCTGTTTGGGATATCTTCTTTAGTAATTCCTACCAATTTTAAGTCCTTTTTGACTTCATCAATCCACTTCATAGTATCCACTGGAGCTTTACTTCTGTTTTCGTAGAATTCTATTATCTGTTTTGTAAGCCTATTTGAGTTCATTCGTTTAATATGGCCATAAAATTTTAACCTTCATTTTCTAATATCAGTATGAATGTCTGTATATATTTTTATTTCCTTTTTACTTCTGAGTCTAAATGCTTCATCTATGACTTGTGGACCTAACACTTTTCTTATAATTTTGCATTTTTTCACTATATTTTCGATATCTTTTTTTCAGTTCAAAATTAATGTTTCTGCTCCATAGAGGCACTCTGGTTTAATTACAGTGTAATAGTGTCATAATTTTGTAAGTAAAGATATGCATTTTTTATTATAAGTGTTGTGAGTAAGCCGAAATGCTGTTTCCATTTTTTGGCATCTACGTTTATTGGCTTTGGTTTCAATTCCACTTTCCTGAATTACTTCACCAAGATATTTAAATTGTGAAACTCGTTTAATTTTTCCATATTTGGTTTCCAGGTATTTTGGTGCTTGTTTATTGCATTAAATATATTCCGTTTTTTCAAAAGAAATCTGCAGACCAACTTTCTCTGCAATGTCATTTAATAATTTATTATTATTATTATTATTATTATTATTATTATTATTATTATTATTATTATTATTATTTTCAATTTCTGTACAGACATATCAGGATGTGAATGTTAATTATCATGTAACCGCCTACCATTAAGTTCTGAACGTACTTTATCTAGTATTTAGCTTTTGTGCATGATTTTACAGTGTCGATATATATATATATATATATATATATATATATATATATATATTCTATTCTTAAAATCGGATGTCATTTCGCCGAAGCCAGGAGAACATAAAATAAGTTCCGGGAAATATGACTTTGCCCTGGCGCTGCATGACGCCGGGCCTTGATATAACTCCTCCACAATACTCTAATTAAGATGAGTTGCTTCTAACGAATCATTAGAAAGATCAACTGTTCCATTTTTTAATAAAAATTACTTCACGCAGAAAGGTCGCGAGTCCATTTTGTTTAGATTTTGTTTCAATCACTTAATACAGCAAGGGCCTCAGTACTTTTTTTATGAATTGATGCATTAATTGTTAGCATACTCCGCATTCCTACACGTATGTAGGAATGAAAAACACGCAACCACAAAATGGAATGACGTTATTTCTGCATGAAGTGTGAGAATGTTTTAAAAATTGATACGGTTCTTGCTGTTATTAAGGAAGATCGCTAGACAAGATTTCGTAGAGCCTGCAGATGCACAACCCGCGTAACTCATGTGTCAAAGAAGTTATCGCATATGCTCGGCGCTTCGCGAAAAATGTGAAATTTATTATTTTAATATTTTATTGGCATTTTTGTTGACTATTTATTATATTTACATTCATCAATCTCACGGGTCGGTCGTGCTTTAAAAATATGTAACATATAAAAATAGCCATTACATGTTTTCTCTCTACTTGTCTTTCATAAAATTAAAATTCAACGGAGCTAGTTCGCTCAGTCGATATCGGTTGAAACTCGTATTCAGGAGGTCTCAGGATTCACTAACTAGCCTTTTCTTTCTGCGGTTTGCGTTGTTTGTGCGGATATCCATAATCTTCTTTCATTGCTCAAGAGCAATATACTTTCTTTTTTTTTATTTAGGAATGATTCCACACTACAGTGATTCTCCTTCAACCCAAAGCTTTTGTCACCAGAGGTTTCTGTCTAAAGCATTTTCTTCCCTCAAATCTCTAGCTTCTATACTTCTCCTCACTCCATCTATCCACCATTCTCTAGGTCTACCTCTTTCATTTCTTCCATTAGTTCTCCAATCAAGAATCTTCTTTGGTATTCTATCTTATTCCATTCTTATTAGGTGCCCATACAATTTCAAACGTTTTTCTTCTATTTTTTCTAATATGTTTTTTTTCAACTTGCATAATTTTCCTTATTATACTGTTTCTGGCTTCATCCCGTCTTGAAATTCTTGTCGATCGCATCCAAAGATCCATTTCTATGCTAACAATAATACATAGTCAATATAATACTCGTATTAATAACAATAATGAATATTAAAGCATTATTTTCGAAATGTGGATTTTAGTGAAATGTACCAAGACTATATTCATTGCAAATATTCTTATTGGAGAACGGTTTCAAATGTATTATTATTATTATTATTATTATTATTATTATTATTATTATTATTATTATTATTATTATTATTATTATTAACTAGGGATTTAAGTAATATAACTGAATGAGTGGGAGTAGTGCATTTCCTGTTGAGTTGTTACATCATTATCACGGAATGTTTCCTTGACACATGCTAATGAGTTTTAAAAATGAAAAAAATACTGCCGCGACCTTCACTCTTATATTACGTATTAAACTTGAAGTTTTCATATATCACGTGTGCTGAATTAGTGAAATATTTTTCAGCTTCTGTCATCAATTTCTGTACATGTTACTTGCATAGATTAAAGAAATTAAACTGAATAATAATAATAATAATAATAATAATAATAATAATAATAATAATAATAATAAGGCTGTAATTTCGAGGATATTTATTACATCTTTTTCTCCATCTTCAAAAGGAACCTTATAACAATTGAAATGTAATGTTGCAATAAAGCAACTGTATAATACTGTGGTGTACGTATAGTCCCGCATTATGGGCGGCGTCTAAGATATCAATGCCTAGTTGCAGAGTTGCGGGACGCGCTGGTTCGAGTCCCATGGGGAAGACATTTTGTCGCTGAAATTCGGCCAGTATCGTAAGGAA
Source organism: Diploptera punctata (assembly GCA_030220185.1). Classification (NCBI taxonomy): domain Eukaryota; kingdom Metazoa; phylum Arthropoda; class Insecta; order Blattodea; family Blaberidae; genus Diploptera; species Diploptera punctata. The sequence goes on from JASPKZ010005708.1 coordinate 198,231, forward strand.
TTTGGGAAGCTACGAAAAGTAGGAGTCCTAGCCATAATAGCTAAGGGACGCGATGTACTACCATATGTCAGATCGATAGGCCTACTGCGGAATGATCGTTCATACGGTATGTAATTACGAAAGCGAGTTTTTATAAGGATGATCCTTACCACCGTCTTCCGTTATGCTTATCAGACGGCGATTTCTCGCACATTTTAACATTTATAGGGAGAGAGTTATGGAGCCAGTGTACAGGGATCCAAAATAACTGTCAAAATTCCTGGAGTCAATATTCTTTATAAATGCACACACACACACACACACACACACACACACACATATATATATATATATATATATATATATATATATATATATATATATATATAAATTTCGTGTCACGTAGTTTATCCGCGATGGAATCCTAAACTACTGAACCGATTTTAATAAAATTTTGCACACTGTATGCAGTTTGATCCAACTTGAGACATAGAGTAATTTATAACTAAATTTATAGTCGCATTATTTTTTATTGCAAATTATTTGTTTATTATTTAACAAAGAGTTATAATTAATTATCTGTGAGTTTCATACGATTCTAACAGATGGCGGTGTAATTATCTGTGAGTTCCATACAATTCCAACTGATGGCGGTGTAAGGTAATTTGGTAAGGTAATTGGTTTATTATTTAACAAACAGAGATCCAGATGGCTGTGCTTTTTGTTGCTACCGCGAATTTCAATTGAATTACAAATATTGATTATTTCATAATTTAAGTGTGTTCAGTGTTTATTTTATTTTCAATATCATTAATTTCGTGTGTATTAGTTTTAATTAATCTGGCTGAAAGACAGCAACTTAATTTAAATTTTTAACGTATACCTTAGCCACAGCAACGCGTGGCCGGGACTTCTAGTATATATATATATATACATGGTGTTTCATAAAGGATGGCGCAAACTTAAATGGTTGAAAGTACACGATAATAGAAGCAACAATGTTCCAATAAACATGGGTCCGCAAACGAGCCGTTTGCGAGATAATTACGAATGTATTAACCATACATTCGTAATTATCAAGCCGCCACTGACTGCATTGTAAACATCGTCCTAGTTAGTAGAAATTTATTTGAATTTAGACTTTACTATTAATTTTTCATCTCGTTTAGTTCACATTTCACAGTTCACTTCACTTATGGGTTACCTGTTAAAGGGGATGTTGAAGTGTCTTCCTTGCATCTGGATGGAATACTGAGCTCGTCTCTGCAATGAATGTCGAATTCTTTCGAAAACCCCTGGATCATTTCTGAATTTTTGACAAGCATGTACAACTCTCTGCTCCAGTTCTTCAATCGTGTTAACGGGTGTACTGTACACTTCGCTTTTGAGGTGACCCCAGACATAAAAATCCAAAGGATTTAGATCAGGTGATCTTGGAGGCCAAGGTACAGAGCCGCTTCGACCTATCCATCTTTGGCCGTATCTGCGCGTTAGATGCCGTCTCACAGCAGCAGCAAAATGTGCCGGAGCTCCATCATGCATGTACCACAAACTCCGACGTTGCTGAAGGGAAACATCCTAAAGCAATCCTGGAAGATGACGCCGCAGAAACCTAATGTACCTCCGTCCATTAAGTTTTCGTGGAAGAATGTGTGGCCCAATGAGATAATCACCTAGTACGATGTTACAAACAATGACGTCAGTGGCGGCTTGTAACCATACATTCGCAATTATCTCGCAAACGGCTCGTTTGCGGACCCATGTTTATTGGGACATTGTTGCTTCTATTATCGTGTACTTTCAACCATTTAAGTTTGCGCCATCCTTTATGAAACACCCTATATATATATATATATATATATATATATATATATATACATATACTTATTGAAATTTAATATTTTAGTGCAGTTAGAGCTTATTGAGCAGGCGCTACTTGCTATTGGCTCTTGTGCATTTACTAGTATTTTGACAAGTTTAGTTGGAAATCGAAAATTGAATTCCCTGACATTTTAAATGGCGAGTCATTAAGAAGATGAATTACATCATGTGGAAGAGATTTTGCTGGTTTTCTTGGTAGCCTTCAGAGTCATGCGGGATCTCAAATAAACATCACATACTCTCACTACTGCACGTCACTGCAAAAGTTTTTTTATCGCATTCTAGAAACTATAAGCCGTTTTTTAGAATGTAAATTCATTACTGCCTTCCTCTCCTTTCTTTTTATAATTTAACGAGAAGTTCTTTCTTCACATCAACAATTTATTGGACATTTGTTAGTTATAAAGGCTATATGTACATTTTTTTTACTATTTCGGTGCGTTCCAACTCGCCATTCTTGGTTTAAAAATGTATTATGGATTATATTATGCACATTAAGTATAAAAATGATCGATGTTAGGTGTAAAAATTTATATTTTAAAACATTAAATTCATGTGTTATATACTGGCATATTTATTAAATTAGGCCTATAAACCTTTCAATAGTGAATTTAAATGATCCTATGTATTGTAAATCAAATTAAATAAGCCAAAATTACCAGTAAAAGTTGAAAATGTAATGTTTTCGACTTTTTCAGAGTTTTGGATCACTGTGCAATGTAGGACATTTTTGGCAAAAAAAATCCGAAGTCTTTGAGCAAAACGCGGTGTTAAAACTGGAGATAAATCATACAATATGTATTCGATATGATAACATTTAATGTTATATGGTGTGATGGGAAGTGTATCATCTCTAGGGATAGGATTTTTATGCACTAAAAGTTAAGGTTGCAACAATGATAGCTTGTATTATTCAATTGTTTTGTATGCGAAACTGAAAAAAATACAGTCTTACTTATCATTATATAGTACTAATGTTGTAATCTTAAATTTTAGTGCATACAAATCCTAGCTCTAATGATAACACTATTTCGCCGGGGAATGTGACAGTTTTCTGCCTAGTTATCACTTGCCACATCATCTACTCTATTTGGTCTTTAATCACTGAAGAATCATCGTCATCCTCTTATCGTGTCCTCCTTTCGGAAGATCGATTCAAGAATTGCACTATTTGATTTTATAACACCCAACTGAGGAGATGCCAATGTGACAGCTTAAAATGCTGATGGACAACTAATTATCGGAAAATTATGATGGGATAAAACTATTAGGGAAACGCGATTTCGGACTCTCGCCGAAATATGTTCGAATCCTGGCAGTCAATCTTGCCGATAAGCATAAAATAGAACATCCCTGGAAGGACATAGCAGGGAAAGATTGATGTTATGCATTCTGCAAACGAAATAGCATTTCCTAAAAAAACAGTTTAGTCTCTTGGACGAGCTCTTCACTACCTTACGTTTGCATGTTAAGCCAACCCATAACTACAATGTAGATGAAACAGGACTGCCTCTCAACAACAGATCTCCGAAAACTATGGCAGAATAGGACACAAAAGAAGTTCTGGCGTTAACTAGTGCTGAGAGGGCGAGAATGTGACAGTTATTGCCTGCTGCAACGCTGCACCACTAGCCATCTTCAAGGGTCTGACGCATAAACCAGAATTTTCTGTTAATTTTCCGCCTGGGTCTATTGCTTGCATGAGTGAGGGTGGGTGAATTAACGAAGAGATATTCTTAAAATGGCTTCACCTTTTTCAAGAAAATCGTGTACCAGGGAAAGTTCTTCTGATTTTGAATAGCCATCTCTCACATTCCTCACTGCTTTGGAATTCTATGTGGAAAATAATATTGAATTGTTTTGTTTACCAGCGCACACTACTCATGCTTTACAGGCATTAGACAGATGTGTGTTCAAGATCCTCAAGACGGAATATTTTGCAACGGCAACCAAATGGCAGCAAAGAAAACCTCATGAAAAACTGGCAAAAGTTCAATTCACTGGAGTTTTCACTGCAGCGTGGATGGCCACTGCATCTGTTCTGTTGGAAAAGGAGAAGAGAAAAGTAAGCCAGGCAGACGATGGGAATGTAATGAGGAGGCTCATTCTTTCCAAAAGGATAACAAAACGAAAGAAGATGGACATATGAGATACCTTCGGAGGACTACAGGATACACACTACTAGATCACAAAAAAAATGAAGACATCTTAAAAAATTATACATGGAACCTTTAGATAACAAAATTTCTGATTATAAGTCAAGTTGGATGCAACATGTTCGTCGAATGGAAGATCACAGGATGCCCAAACAAATGTTAAGATATCAACCTGCAGGAAGAAGAAGATCAGGACGTCCACTCAAAGACTTCTAGATGGTGTTTCCCTTGAGGCCGAAACAGGTCAACAAATGGCCTAAATTCGTGAATGTACTATGATGATGATGATGATGATGATGATGGTGATGATGATGTATTGCTTTTCTTTTTTTATAATTGTCTTATTTTCTAATAACAGTTTTACGAAAGTTGCACATAATCTTGCGTTTTTTCAGTTATCCAAATAGCCCCGCTGATTGTTAGATACTTATCATGTGGAGGGTAAATCGAATGATTGCATAACTTGAATAGTTTAAAAGTTATTTGCACCCAACTTACACAGTGAGGAAGACGGTATATCGGGCAATGTTACTGTATATTTCAGTTCTAAAGATAGCACACATTTTCCGATAAATTGTTAACAAAGGTGAAATTATTCAAATAGCCCGCTGTACCCTACGGTAATTTGCGATTTGTCTAGGCCAGCGGTCCCCAATCTTTTTCGACTCGCGAACCCCTTCCACAAAGATCTGAGTTGGGTGAACCAATGACTTTTAAATATACATGCAGTAGATATGCATAAAATTTAATTCCAAGCAAAAGTTTTACAACCTTAAATTAACTTAACCCTTAACGGTTAAAACCTGAAGTTACTCTAGTTTCGGCTTAAAAGTTACACAACGTGTAGGCCTAGTTGTAGTGAAATAAAATGCATTCCTAACGTTGTTACATAACTTATACAATCTAAATAATAAACAAAATTTCATCTACCAAAATTTAACATCCAAGCAATAGACATAACTGTAAATCAGGTATTCCCTATAAATATTAATTTATTGTGTAAATAATGTAATAAATCCCCAATGTTACACATATGCAACAAGGGACATTATAGGGTTAATTTTTAAAATTATTATTGTTATTATTATTATTATTATTATTATTATTATTATTATTATTATTATTATTATTATTATTATTATTATTACAATCCTGCAGAAATGAAGGAAAAAATAATAGACCTAACCTCGAAACTCTCCATTACGGAAAAGTTTTAGCGGACCCCCTGGGGGTTCGTGAACCACAGGTTGGGAAACAAAAACAGATATGTTAAAATTTTAATTCATCTAGTTTAGCTGTAGATAAATCGATGTAACCTTAGAGTAGTTATGTCAGTTTCCAATAATAACAAAAGTATCCTTTAATAACATGAAAAATGTTTATTTTATCATATTTTATATCGAATAGCATTTTAAAAACAGTTTCACATTTATATTACAAAACGAATAGCATTTTCTCGATTGTTAATATTTCGTGCATAGGTACTTGTAGCTTCTCTTTGAATTCAGTTTCAAGATTTGCCTAACATGTTATACAATATACGTCATGTCTAGGTAAATATGCACTGTATAATCCTATATAATATATTTTCCTAATAGCAGTAAATACACTCTAATTTACCTAGCCAGATTTACTACATTTAAGCTTGAATTCGACTAGTGCCTGAGCAACTTGACTTTGCTTTGTAATAATGTAAAAATTAGCCTAGTTTACGTAATTAAAACTGCGAATCAGTCGTTTTCTTTATGAAAAGATTACATTTAATTTAGATCTGTACCGGTACATATGCATTGTCACTGTGGCAGCTTAAGCACCCTTCATAAAGAGTTTAAAACACTAATGGGATATAAAAGTATTAGTAAATGAAGATAAAAATGCATGTGGCCTCTTCACCGATACTAAAGTTATTCTTACAATATTGTGTTATACTTTTTTTTGGCATAAACAGCACAAAATATGGATAAAAATTGTATACAACTAGTTCAAAACATCTTTATTATATAGCAGATTTTATAATTTCCCTTGCAAAGCTTAGTTAAAATTTGTTAATATTAATGGTTTAGTTAATAAAATTACAAATTTCGTCTCATATCTGTCTTAGTTTAACCTCTCCCTTTGTAGATTTGTTATGTGTTATAGGAACACAACCCATTGATCGATTAACGTGGAGTGCTTATCCAAATCAGCTGCGAGGCCATCTCCTTGACAATAGGAACATTTAGAACAAGACACACTATTATTCATTCATATATTCTTATTAAACGAGACCGATATTCTATGGGTGATACTGAAGTCCTTAAATTTTCCTGTCATTTGTCTTACAGTTGAGAAAAAAAAATCTAACACAGGAAACTTATTCCAAAGGGGATCGAACCGACATCCTCAGCAAAGACATTCCCCTAATCTTAGCTGTGAATTTACAAATTAAAGAGTTATAATAGTTATAATCTAATATATAATTTGTACTTACAACCTTTTAATTGTGAAGTCGAAGGAAAGAGTATCTAAAACCTGATAATTGTAGTCAGTTTAGTCAACCTTGGCTGGAATAAATGCATTTTTATTGTTAAGATTGTCATCTTGAATTCCAGACGGTCTAACCTATAAATTAGATGATAATGTGCATATAGGACCATCTTCAATACTGGCCTTGACATTGACTTCTTGTGGAGTGCAACATTTCAGCGCATTGCCGCTTGGAGGCAGCACATGCTAGAATCCTCGTGGTCGCGAGTTCAATGAACACCAGACACTCGTCTGAATGTCTCACCGCCCTTGACATGTCTTCCAAAAAGAGAGGCTTGCACGAAAACAGATAAAGTTCATTGTATAAAACTATAAATAATCTTTTTTTAACTCGCTGATTCGTAAATTAAATATTAACAAATCAAAAAGTCTGACTGCAGTTACACAAAACACTCTCATTTCTAAAAAAAAAAACATAATAAGATTCAGATTCCATTTTAAAATAACGAACAAACTAATATATATCTAATACAGTAAAACTTCTTTAATCCGGAACATGAATAATGCGGAAACCTGTCCAATGTGAACAAATGTATAGGTAACGGCGAAATAATAGTGATTTTACGGGTATTTATTTAGCATAAAACGGAATTTGTCCAACGAGGAAACGGAAGGATATTTGTACACAATTCATGAAAAAATATAAAGCGGAAAGACAGAGAAAAATAAATTAGTTTCAACTTCATTGGATTCCCGTCAGGACAAAAAATACATAAAGGAACGATTCCTGCCGCCGGGTGAAGTTCCTTATTTGAGGGTTAAAAAATTGTGACACAGTTCCTGTATTCGCCTAAAAATTACTCTATTCGCGGATCCAGGCGGTATATATATTTATTAACCATCAGCAGTTTCTTTTTTTTTCTTTTTTTTTTTACTGAAGGCAGGTGCTAAGACGGCTTTTACAAATAGTGATTCAAACCAAATGGACAAATAAATATCAAAACAAAACAAACATAATTGTCACTGACCCTAAAGTTCATTGTTAAAAGCTGTTGCCGTATTTCACGTGCTGATATGTACTTTGATAAATGCCTCCATCGCCACGATCGGTATATTATTGTTTCAATATCATTGCAATCATTTTGATGGAATAACAACGTGTCTCGTGTGCTTTGTTCCCATTTTATAATGCTGAGTAAAAGGAAAGAAAAATAATTGGTACTGAAGAGAAAAAAATTAGTGTTGCTGCATAAAGTAAAAAAAAAAAAAAAAAAAAGGCTTGGCCGTTTATACGCGTTGGCGAGTCGTTTGCGTCTATATCACGCTGTTTTCAATATTATTGAATCAAGAAATCCGAAGACAAAATAAGGAATTCTATCGCAGAATTCACTGCTGAATTTCAATCTTATTTAAAATACCTTTTAAAAGCGGCAAAACAGGAAAAAAAATCACAAAGTTCTTTAAGTCCTTGCCTAAACCTGACAGTGATAATTAATAGGAATTGTTCAAAATCTCTCATTAATTAATTTTATTTTGATAATTTTTATTTTATTCTGTAACCTTGGAACATATCTCCTATATGCCCACACAAATTACCATTCCATATTCGCGGCATATTTGCGGAACATATCCCCCGCGAATAAGAAGCTTTTACTGTATAAATTCTACCTGTACCTCTAATTTTCTTTCGGCCTCACTGCACGCCCGTTATGTGAAACACAGGTACCTGTCTTGCAAATAACCATTGCCCTGTAAAATCTTAAATTAGTTAAGTTCTGAGACCGATTTATCACAGGCAGCATTCTGATTTTACGGAATAAAGATGACTGAAACGTATGTATCATTCTCATTAAGGGAAAAGGTTTAATCGATTGAACATAAATCTCCAAACATTTCCGGACCGATGTTCCAAAGTCAATCTCTAGCTCATGTTAAATCCCTAGAGAATAACGATTTCAAGGAATCAAGTTGGCTGGACAGCTTTAAAGACAACACAATGTAGCGTGGAATGAAACGATGTGGACGAAAGTGTTGTTAGTGAGCGAAAACCGAAACTGCATAACTTCAATTTCATGATACTCTCCTAAGAGACATTTTTAACGCTGACGAAATGGAACTGTTTTTTTCGCTCGTCGATCGCTCATACATACTATACTTCACTTTTTAACGGCAGCAGAACTACAATTAATGCTAGGCACGTAAAAAGACATATACGGTACTCTATAATCTAAGATTATTAATAAGATTTAGTTTTTGTATAATGCGGAAATTTGTCCAATGTAGAAAAAATATTGGTCCCATGCGATTCCGCTTTGAGCATGTTTTACTGTAACTTATATAAAAATTAATGTTTGTTTAATTGTTTGTTTGTAGTTTATGCGCGGCCATACCGTTGGTCCGATTGTCATGGGACTTTTTGCAAAATGTTCAGGAAATTCCCGGGATGAACATAGGCTATAAGAGAATTGTGATATTCAGCTCCTACACCCTTAAAATCACCCTTTGTAGTAGAAAACGTGAAAGAAGTAGCTCTTTGGATGCTTAATGGCTTACGCTGCCTAAACCGTAACAAATACACAAAATAATGTACACAGAATTGAATATCTCAAAAAAGCTCTACAAAAACGTCCGCGACAGCATATGTTTATCTCATACGGATAAGTCACAATAATAATTTTTGTCTTTCATTGATGCCAAGAAGATCAAGACAAGTACGAAGATTCCTGTGCAAGCATAGCAGCACATGGCGGGTATTCTTTTACGAATAACTCACAATATAGAATTTTGTCTTTTAGCTCATTTATGCCAAGACGATCGAGATAAGTCGATTCCCGGGCAACACCGGGTAATCAGCATGGGGAATATTAAAATAATTACGATATACATTTATAATTAATTTTAATTTTACTTATTCAACTATTCATAAGAAGTACATTAATTTTTGTGTTTCAGCTCATTTATGCCAAGAAGATCGGGATGAGTAGATTCCCGGACAACGCCGGGTAAACAACACGGGTTATCTAAAAATCATTACGATATAAATGTTTCCCTTTAGTTATTTAACTGAACATAAAAACACATTAATTTTCATTTATTTAGACGTAGCAGCGCAAGCCGCGTACTAGCTGGTGTATATATATATATATATATATATATATATATATATATATATATATATATATATATTAGTCAAGTACTGAAATGGATGTTTTAAGAAGATCAACTGGAAAGTCTAGAATGGATACAATACGAAATAAGGGAAATTATGGGTATACAAGAGGAGCCGGACATCATAGACATTATAGAAAAGAAAAGATTACAGTGGTATGGCCATGTCAAAAGAATGCCAGAGAAAAGATTGCCTAAAATTGTTATGGAATGGATCCCAATGGAAAGGAGGAAGAGAAGAAGACCGAAGAAAACTTGGATAGAAGGGGTACAAGCAGCTATGAATATCAGATGATTGGAGGAAGATCAATGGATGGACAGAGAGGAAAGGCGTTTGGTTTCCGAATGTCGGCGGCAGCTGCCATGATACCGGATGATGATGATGATATATTAGTCAAGTCAAATGCTGGATTGGAGTTTCATTACCAAAACCAATTTAATCATTATTATAATTTCGTCATTAGAGCAATTCCATATGTGACTGATGCATTTATAATACACTTTTGCACCAAAATGCTTACGTAATTATTACAATTGATTGAATTTAGGGTCTTATATACGTGATAAGATAGAGGAAAAGTGTGTGATTAAGACTGTACATAAATATACAACTTCTGAAGAAAAACAATGTTATTTATTACCTATCAAAGTATGTGTGACTGACTGACATAAATGTCAACTCATCATGCAGCTTAACATGTTCATCTACATCATTCTCTGAAGTGTCATTCCTAATTCAATTTTCCAAAATACTGTTTGGAGGACACATTTCAAGTTACATTCTCAAAAAACGAAACCGAAATCACAATTAAGACCGGAGTTATAACCTAATATGTGATTTGTGACTGACTGACTTCATTCTGTAACTCGCTGACATATCTGAATTTTATTTAGAATTTCAAAATGCAAATATTACACAAATGTAACGAAATACTATGAAACTAGACAAACAACTTCGGTAACAGAGATTAATAAAGAACTACAAATACTTTATCAATTCTACGAAAAATGTTAATATTTAATTTTGCTATAAAATAAATATTATGAACAGACAGATGAATGGGAGAAGACTACATATCAGTGAACTACATGGTATTTATAGGAAGCCAGATATAAGAACAGTTAAGTCCCGTACACTGCGATGGGCAGGACATGTGGGGAATGGAAGACGTGCATGGAAGCTTCTTGTAGGAAAACCAGAGGGGAAATAATGCCCAGTTGACAGACCAAGAATGAGGTGGGAGAATAACATCAACCATGATTCGAGGAAAGTAGATTATACAGGAGATGATTGGAAAACATCGGCTCAGGATAGGGATTTATGGAAGAAGTCCCTATAGTTCAGAAAAACACTTTTCTTAATCAAACATCTATAGCACACTTGTCATGTGTCACATAACCTGACCAAAGTACGAGTATTTCTTCTGAACTTCTCTGTCACCTTCCATCTAAACTAGGCAACAGCAGTTAATATTGAGATATGTTTATTGTTCCAATGAACTTCCTGGATCTCATTTTGTTCTTTGTAGATATAATTTTCTGAAAAATAAACATGTATGGATGCAACCTTTTCCCGAATATATTATATATTTAAATGCTTCCGCTGACTGCCTTTCAGTTCAAGTTGACACAGAAGAACTGATAGTTACTATTTTATGGAACAGCTGAGCCGAACAGTCTACTAGATTTCCTAAACCATGTTTATGTTAATTTTCAGGGAGTGTAGCAAGCAACTGAGTGCGCCATGCTTATTAGCAATTTTAAATGAGAGGACAAAAAGTCAGTCAGTCACGGAACTCTTGCTGGAAAAATAATGACTTTACAAGAAAATGTCATCAATATGTTTTTGTTAGTTGTGTACCGATAAGTATAATCAAGAGGAAATTTTATTCCATCAATTATTATGTTGTGTACAGTAATTTTTATACGTTTTCTGTGACTGACTGACCATAGTTTACGGTTAACAATTGTAGGGTCCATTACAGGTATATAGAACATTAAATGCAATTAATATTATTACATTCACGACTAAGGAAGACCAAAGTATGGTTTAACAAAAGAGTTTGTGAAATAAAACGAATTAATTCGACCGAATCATTAAACAACAAATTGGTAAAATTCTGCGTGTTTTTACGGGTTTGGAATATGACAAGTTCTACTACTAATATTAGATTATAATAATACACATTTGAAACATTATTTTATAGAATCATAAAATGTGATCTTTAAAGATAAATATTACGTCATCAAAATTATTCTTGTGTCAATTTCGAAATGTTCACCTCGGTATAACATTTTCATGGAATCACATTTATTAATTAAATCAATATGTTTTTGGCATTAAAGTGTGATACACATAATAGGTTATGTCGTATAAATAAAAAAAATTGCATTCTTAGAAATGCATTAACGTTATAAAATATATTTTGTATTGAAAGATTCCTGTCAGATTATCTTAAACTATTCTAGTATAACATTTAATAATATGAAGTAATTTATTAAATAAGTTGACTCCCAAAACCATACAACTATTTAAGGATTTCGTAAGTAGACTTAATGATTATAAATTAGATTCCTACGATCCTTTATTTCATAATGATGTAATTCAGCATTTACAGTATACTTAATTATATTCTGGTATAGTGTCTACATACATAGGCAGAGTGAGAATAGAGAGATATCTGAAGAACAGTTTTGCATGAAGCTCTTAATTTACTATTTATGATAATACAACTCTGGTTTGCAGTTTAAAACATAATCTGGCCCTCATTTTAGAAAATTACAGGGTGTCCACAAAGTCCTGCTACCAAAACAATGTAACTTAGCTCGTAAACCATTTGAGATAGATACATGCGGTGTTTTGCAAGGTATTATTTTGCATTTGTTGCAGATTGTGATTTAAACGACAATGACGACACCACAGGAAAATACCCAATGTGTATGGTGTATGCTGAGTCTCGTAAATCACCAGTAACTGTTCAACGAAATTTCCGCCGGCAATATGGAAGAGATCCTCCATCAAAATCATCTATAATTAGATGGGCCGAGAAATTTCTAGCGACTGGCAGTGTATTGGACTTGCCACGCAGTGGACGACGAGGTGTGAGCCAAGAAACTATCAACAATGGGCAACTTGCATTTTAACTCAGACCTCAAAAATCGATTCGTCATGCTTCACGGGAACTGCATTTACCAAAATCAAGCATTCATAAAGTCCTCTATAAGCGGCTGCAAATTACGCAAGCGTTGCTGCCAACTGACTTCCCTTGGCGTGCGGAATTTGCTGATTGCATGCTGAACGCAATTTACTATGAGTACCTGCAGAGGGTGATGTTCTCTGATGAAGCAACTTTCTTTGTGTCTAGACATGTTAACCGCCATAACATTCGGATATGGGGGTACTGGTGATTTGCCAGACTCAGCATACCACCATACACATTGGGTATTTTCCTGTGGTATCGTCATTGTCGTTTAAATCACAATCTGCAACAAATGTAAACAAAACTTTGAGAGATGTAGAATACGTTGCAAAAATCCGCATGTCTCTATCTCAAATAGTTTACGAGCTAATTTACATTGTTTTGGTAGCAGGACTTTGTGCACATCCTGTATTTCGTAGTACTGGTATTCTAAAACATTTTTATGTGAGGATCATTGTAGCTCATAAACAGACACATACACAAGTGTAAATCACACACACTCGTTTATATCATCGTGGACTAGTGGTTACTCTGCACGCCTCCGATTCCGAGGTTCGCGAGTTCAAACTCGATAGGAATCAATGAAATTTTAAAGGCGAAACAATTCTGAATGTAGCTTTCTCCAGAAGGAAAGAAATCCGCGAGTCCCATGTCGTAAATTTATGGTACGTAGGAGAACCTCGCGCTTAAAATAAATTGCTACATAATAAACGTCATTAAATATAACAATCTTTATTGATATCTTCAGTAGGCGGTTAATTTTGTGCTGATTTTGGCTAATGTATAGTTTAATTTAAATTACTAAGCACCTACGAATTCAAGTTGGTAGGCCTATTAAAAAAATATTTTCTAGAGAGTAGTTTTGTAATGTGTTGTAATATTTTGTACTTGTACCCTACACCAATGTCTGATGTTGTATATTGCAAGTAATGTTAAGCTATCGATAATAATTTATAACAATTTTCATGCTGTTACAAGTAATATTTCAGAGGTATAAATATATTTTATTGGCTCGGTATCACTTACTGATCTTGCATCCCCTACTCATGACATATCTAAAATTATATTAAAATGCACAATAATATTAGCTTATATTATAAGCTAAACTATTGTTATAGTGTTTAATGTAATGTCTAAACTTCCCATTATTCTCCTTTTATAACATAAAATGTATACCTCTACGATTATTCTGTCATTCCATAAACATTTAAGAAATTGTAAAATTATATATTAACACATAATATTGTTGATAACTATTGTATACTAATATGAGTATAATTAAAATTATATTTAACTTCTAACTCACCATTTATTCTTTGTAGATCTGCAAACTTGTTACTTAAAAACAATAAGATGTTATTTTAAATTTGACTGTGACATTTAAAATGACGAGGTGCACTAAACACACGCACTAATTTAAATCAACTGCCTACTAAGTAATCTGGACTTGAAAATTGTTTATGGACAAACAGATGTTTCAGGAAAGCGTACTGATTCAGCATTATTATCGTTTGTTAGGAAGTGGTACGAGTATTAGAACGTATTAAAACGTTCTGTTTTATTTGGAAGTGGATAAGTATGTCCGCACTGCCATGAATCTACAGGCTCCACAGAGCCAGTGAGTCATTTTTACGCTGAGAATTTGTTCGTTTTCACTATGGACAAATTTTAATGGTGGAAAATGAGAGCTTTGGCATATCTCAATTTGTTTGATACTTTATCACATGAAAGGTAGATGGCAACTGTGCATGGTCATGCTTCTAACTCAAAATTCGATGTCGGTTGGGATCTGCCGTTATTATTCTGAGCGCCTCATTTATCCAATAAAAATAGTGAAGTTTGACGTAATATGAAATTATTGTTTAGTTGCAAATTTAAAAAAAATCGTATATTACATTCGTTTCGAAGCTCCGGTCTCACCTGTACAACACCAATCTTACGTAAATAATACTTCACTCCCACTATAGACACTATGTCATTATGATATCGTGTTTAGAGAAGTAAGTGGATGTTCCGTATTGTTTCGGGTCAATAAGAAAACGGGATGTAAGTTCACTTAACTCCCTAGGGAAGGGCGTTAAAAGCATGGCTTAGAAATAGACTGAACCATTTCAAACCCTTTCCAATAGTTACATTTTAACAGTATTATGTTATTCAAGTAAAATTAAAATAGATTTATTTATTTATTTAGAAGTTATTAAATAGCGCTAAAAATGGGACTGAAAGTAAATACCAATAAAACTAAATATATAATCATACTTAGGAAAGTATTGTTAACAGCAGAGGAAGGACAATTTTTAAATAGTAAAAGGTAAAGTCATCCCACTGATGGCCCTTGGAGTAGTGGGAGATTAAGGCTTCCTGGACAATCGGCACTAGACGTCAGCCCTACGTGAGGACCACTTTTACCCCCAGAACAGGCGTTTGGTACTCATTTACGTTAGAGGCTGAGTCGACATCAAGACAACGATGCCGTCAAAGGGTTTAGACCAGTTTAAAAATCCTGTTCCCACCCCTAACCTTCCGGCTTACTGTACTGTCTAAACCAACTAAGCTACGACGCGGAGTGTCCCCAATTTTGAAATAATGGCGAGATTCAAATAGCCTACCTCGGAACAATGATTACAAACAGGGATGAGGGGTGCACAAAGAAGTCAAAAATAGACTCAAGTCTGGAAATGCATGCTATTCTGCATTAAAGAAACTCCTGTCATTCCAACTTTCCTAAAAAAAAAAAAAAAGCTAGACTAAAAAAGACATAACACGGTTAGTTTTTCAGTTTGGCGCGTAACATGGTCTCTTACTTTAATCGAGGAGGAAGTTTTCGTGCATTTGAGAATATAATACTCAAGAAAAAATTTAAACCAACGAGACTCGAACAGACAATATTATTTGGAGGTGAAAAAAAAACTACATAACAATGAGTTATATGATCTTTATGGGGTTCATGGCCGTACGGACATTAGCTCTCCATATATCCCTATCCTGAGCTAATATTTTCCAGTCATTCCTTGTATAATTAATTTCCTTCAGATCGTGGTTAATATAACACTCCCAGCCCGTTCTAGGCGTAGCTAAGAATTTAGTAGAGTTGACCATTCTCGGAATGACTTGGTAATCCTCGCTGAAGCTCGTTCTCGATAGCTTTCCTGTAGCGTAAATAACGATATTTTAACGCTGTTAGACATGTTAATGCAGTATTTGTAGCTTTTTTTAAATTGGATGTGCGTATTTTAACCATCTTTTCCTCAAGTTGTTAAATTTCGCATTTTAATAATGTTTTTAATTTAGAAGACGATTTTAGATTCATTTGTGTAATCTTAACACTTGAGTTTAGAGAGGCGCTAGTTTACAATACAATGAAGGTTACAAAATAACGTCAGAATGGACCTTGATGTAATGACCCTGTGAAATTGTGTTTACATTGTTGAGAAATGCTACAGACTCTTGATTTGTTTGCGGTTGCAGATGTTTCAGAACTCGTAACTGTGGAATAAACATATGAAGACATTGTTTATAACGTCTACTGACATAAAACACTATTATGTCTTAAACAAATGTTTCTTATCCCTGACAAGTATTGTGCCCATTTCTCGTAGGCGCCAATTTTGAGTGAGGAGAGACGTAAATTATTTTAAGTAGAAATTATGGTTTAAAGCCTGATGACCAACTTTTTTTTATTCTTTAAGGCAAAATACTAGGTTCAAATTTCATTATTGCAACCGCTTTTAACATTATTGATTATTCATTAAATATTAAATCAACGAACGAGTTGGCTCAGACGGTAAGCATTTGAGATTCATATTTTGAAAGTCCCGAGTTCAAATTCCGATGCCGACTAACCTGATGGAGACTTTTTCGTTGTTTTCCTAAATTGTAAAGGAAAATTCTAGATTACTTGTAGTAGTATTTTAAATCAGGCCATTAGCATCACATTCAAAGCTGAATATGAATGGATCAGTAAATTTTGCCCAGACTTATTTTCCGTAAAGCATAGAATCCCTTTATTAATTCTTGGTGATAAAATTGAATTGCACATCGTGAATAAAAACCCAAATCATCAAATAAAAAGTTAAGAGTCAAAGTGTTTCAATAGTGACGCTACTGAAATGCGTTCACTCTTTTAACTTTTTAAAATTTGATCAGAAATTGTAATTGGAGTAAACAACATTGAACAAGTAACTTGTTTTAATTATCTGGGATGCATGATATCGTACCTGCAAATTGGATATGGAGAATAAATTAGGGAAATGTCAACAGATATGTGGTTCAATAAGAATATATTTGAGAAATAAGACCACAAGGGAAACTCAATTGAAATTTTACAAAACAGTAGCCGTTCCAATGTTAACATATGAGTCTGGAACAAACATTGTAATTGGAGCAAACATCATTGAACAAGTCACTTGTTTTAATTATCTGGGATGGATGATATCGTACCTGCAAATTGGATATGGAGAAGAAATTAGGGAAATGTCAACAGATATGTAGTTTAATAAGAAGATATTTGAGAAATAAGACCACAAGGGAAACTCAATTGAAATTCTACAAAACAGTAGCAATTCCAACGTTAACATATGGGTCTGAGACTTGGCCTTTAATAATCTCATAAAATTGAGACAATAGAAATGAGATTTCTGACATCCGTTGCAGATGTATCTAAGAGATCAATTGAGAAGTCAAGATATCATAGATGAATTACAAATATATAATATAAACGAGAGAATATACAGAAATAGGCCTAAATGTAATTGGTTTGAACATGTACATTAGACGGGAAACCACCAAGTTACTAAAGAGTAAAAAGAGGGAATATTTGAGAGAGAAGATTAATGATCTTGAATTGAACGCAAAAAATAGGAACATCAGAGAATTATATCAGGGAATTGGTATAGAGAAGAAAGGGTTTCAGGCTAGAACAAACATCATTCGGAATGAAAATGAGGATATGATTGCAGATTCCAGGAGTATGTTAAATAGATGGAAAAGTTACTTTAATCAGCTATTAAATGTACACCCTTCGAGAAAAAAAAAAGAGTCATCTCTTGAACGCACATTTCTTCTAAGTCATACCCGGCACAGCGCTGGGTTCAAACTAGGAAACTAGTCATAATGTGCAGTCCCTGAGCTACTGTGTTATGTGGCATAAACTAAAAGGTATCCTACGTGTCCTGATAGGTCAGCGGTAAAGCATGCGGTCACTGTTTCTGTTAGTGAAGATCGCAGGTTCGCGTCTTCAATTACGCAATTTTTTTTCGTGATATTTGTATTAAAACGTTTTATGAAATGAATACATTTTATCTCGTCATTTGAATTAATCTATACTTTTTAACTTCATTATTGTTTTGTATACCGTTGAGGTTATAACAATGTTAAAATTATATATTTTTATACGCTTTATATTACTCGTATCTCCTCGCTATCGGCCAATAGTACTACATCATCAGCATAAACTAACAGCTTATTAATACCATTCAGTTGTAAGCCTTCCTCATCCTCTAAAGATTTAATGGCATGCTCTAGTACAAAATTAAATAGTAGAGGAGATAGTGCATGCCCTTACTTCAACCCATTCTGGATTTCAAAAGTGTCCGAAAACTGTTTGCCTACACGCACCCTACTCTTTATGCCATTTAGACACATTCGTATAAGTATTTATTATTATTAATATTATTATTATTATTATTATTATTATTATTATTATTATTATTTAATTCCGCCATGGCCGGTCCCAATCCCGGATGAGAAAGGAGAAGGGGGAGGAGTAACAACCTCGTTAAAAAACCAGGGTTCAGTTGGCTCCGACTGATAGTACTCTGTAAGGGCCCCTAGCCAGGATTACGGTGAAGACCTCAACGGCAGAGTCGGCGCAGAAGGAGTCCTTCATCACGGCGGATCTGGCGGAAGAGGCAACCCTATCTCCAAGGGAAATAGAGAAACGCTGCCTCGCGGTGAAGAGGGATCTTCAAAGGCTATGGGAGGAAAACCCAGACAGAAATTTTCCTGGTCCTCCAGGTTGGGGGTTTATGCTGTGGGCCAGCTCCCCACACATTAGAAAAAAAAACAAAATGCTAAAAGACCAAATCGATCAAAGCCGGACAGAAAAAAGTATGAAAGACAAAAGCAACGAAAACGGACATTGAATATAGGCACGTGGAATGTACGAGGAATTAGAAACAAATTTAATGAAGTAGCAGGAGAATTATTTCAGAATAATATAGATATTGCAGCAGTGACGGAAACAAAAAAGAAAGGATCGGGAAATTCATATTTAGGAAACTACATACATTTTTGGTCAGGTGTAAATAAATCAAAAAGAGCTAAAGCAGGAGTATCAATGTTTGTAAAAAAGAAATTCAGTAAAAACATAACAGAATATGAACATATTAATGAAAGATGCCTAAAGATTAAAATGAAGCTTATGGGAAGAACAATGGTGTTCTTAGCAGTCTACGCACCAACAGATGATGCTGCACAGAGTCAGAAAGAAAAGTACTATTCAGTATTAGTGGAACAAATAGAGAAAATACGAAGTAATGAAGAGAATTAATACTAATGGGAGATTTAAATGGGAAAGTGGGTAGAAGAAACAATGATGAAGCAGTAGGAAAATATGGGGAACAAGAAGTCAACGATAATGGAAATAGAATCATAGAGATGTGCAAACAACATAAATTAAAGATAGTAAACACATTTTTCGATCATAAGGATATTCATAAATTTACTTGGGAACGACCTAGTCTCAATCAGAAATCAATAATAGACTACATAATTGTAAAGCAAAATACTTCCTTATTTATTAAGGACTCAAGGGTTAAAAGAGGAGCAAATTGTGGTTCTGACCACTATCTACTCACAGCACAGATCATCCCCAAATTCCTTACAGGAAAAAAAGTGCATGATGAAGCAAGGGAATCAACAATGCAACTGAAGCAGGAAGAAAAATTTAAACTGTATTTATTTAATCAGGATAGTATCAAAAACTTATATAAAGAAAGACTGAGGATTAAAATTGAGAATTTGGATTACAAGGAAGACATAGAAGAAGAATATAATCAATTAAAGGAAATAATACATTCGGCAGCAAAAGAAGCATTAGGCACAATAAATAAAAAACAAAATACACAAGATTGGTGGAATGATGATATTGAAAAACAAACAAATCATGGAAAAGCAAATGCCAAGAAATAGAAAGTTATATAGGAGGATCACAATCATCAGAAGTATGGAGATTTCTAAAAACACTGAAAACCAACCAAGGATCCAGCAAGATAAATTTGTTAGCAAAATCAGACGCAGAAAAACATTACAAAGGTTTACTGTCAGAAACTAGAAATGAGTTTATGGAAACAACAGAAAATCCAACTATAGAAATGAACGCCCTGGAATTTGATACAATAGATATAGAATTAGAAATTCAAACCCTAAAGAATAAAAAGGCACCAGGGCCGGGAAACATACCCAATGAGTTAATTAAATATGGCCCAAAAAATTTAATAGGTAGATTGAGGGACTTGTTTAATAAGTGCATTGCAATACAGAAGATTCCTGATGAATGGAAAATAAGCTACATTGTACCAATATACAAGAAGGGCGATAGAAGAGACGCAAAAAACTACAGAGGACTAAGTATAAATAACACATTATATAGAATATTTACGAAGTTATTAAAAACAAAGTTACAAAAAGATATTAAAGACAAATTAGGTGAAGATCAAAATGGATTCAGACCAGGAAGGTCATGTGTTGACAATATATTTGCAATACAACAGTTAATTGAAAAACGGACTGCAGTTGGAGAAGAAACCCATTTGACAATGATAGATTTAGAGAAAGCTTATGACTCAATTCCGAGGAACAAATTATGGGAAGTATTGGAGAAATACAATATTGACAGAAACCTAATAGAAATTATTAAACAAATCTATAAAGATAACTCCGCTTATGTTAAAATGGGAAATATAATGTCTAATCCTATAAAAACCTCAAAGGGATTGAAACAAGGGTGCAGTCTATCACCAATTTTATTTAATATTTATGTAGAATTTATATTAACGAAATGGAAACAAAGCTGCAAAGGTATGGGGATCCCAATAGGCAACAGATTTTTGCTGACATTACAATTTGCCGATGATCAACTGGTTTTAGCGCAAGACAAATTTGATATGGAATTCATGATAAAAAGGTTGAAAAACACATATGAATCATGGGGTCTCACAGTAAATTTACAAAAAACAGAATATCTGGCAATAAATAGCAATGAAAGAGAAAATTTAATATTGGAAGAAGGAATCCAAATAAAGCAAGTGAAACAAACTAAATATTTGGGAATGATTATGGATAACATCGAAGGTATAGGCAAAGAGAACATAAAACATAGAATTGAATTGAGTAGCAAAATAATATCATCATTAAATTCCATATGGTGGGATAAGCATATTTGGAAAGACACAAAAAAATATATTGGTAAAACATTGGTGGAATCTGTTGCAATGTACAGAAGTGAGGTATGGACAATCAATAAGTACTACAAGAATAGACTAATAGCTCTAGAAATGGATTATTTACGAAGAAGTGCCAGAAAGTCTAAATTAGAACGTGTCACAAATAAGGAAATTAGAAACATAATGGAAGCAGAAGAAAGCATAATTGAAAGAATTGAGGAGAAGGAATTAAAGTGGTTAGGACATGTTTTAAGAATGGAAGATGAGCGATGGCCGAAGCAACTATATGAATGGCATCCGAATAGAAAGAAGAAAAGAGGAAGACCAAGGTTAACATGGAAGGAAAACATGAAGACAGTAATGCAAGCTAGAGGGCTAAGCATCGAAGATGCCCAAGACCGTAGGCTTTGGAGGTTTCGCACGGGAAGACGGCAGCAGCTGTAAAAAACCCGAAGATAGATAGATTATTATTATTATTATTATTATTATTATTTATTTATTTATTTACTAGCGGACCAGGCAGACGTCCTGTCCGAACGTTCAATTCTCGTGTCATGGTCGGACGATAAAAATATCAGTTACGTTTGTACCATAAAATTAATTAATTAAGAAGTATTAAATAGGTTCGCAAGAAAACTCCAGGATACAAGATCGAAGTTCTACAAAACAATGGCGGTACCGGTACTTTTATACGGTAGTGAGTCCTCGGTAACAAATAAGAGGAGTTCGAGTAGAATACAAAGTGCGGAAATGACTTTTCTAAGAAGGACCAATGGATCCACACAATTGGACCACATAAGAAATGAAGAAATAAGAAATGAATTATAAATATGTATTCAATAAATGACAGAATTCAACAACACCGCGTTGGCTGGGAACATCGAGTTCAGAGAATGGAAGATACAAGATTGCCCAAGATAGCATATCATTATAAACCAAAGGGATTAAGGGATATATGAAGACCTATGAAGAGATGGAAGGAACCATTGTGAATTCGGAACAGGCGAATCACCTAAACCTTGAAGTGAAAGTGATGATAATTATTATCATAAAATAAGAATATAACAAGAAATTTCCATAACAACTTATATCCGAGGGAATGAAAATAAGTGGAAATTTGACATATAACTATTTGTTCCTTGGTATTATCGCCTCACTATGATGCTTAACAAGCGGCTCGCTTTGTTTGCCCGCAGCTGTTATATCTTATTCAAATACAAAGATCTCGACTGCCGCGAGTACCACGATGTTGCCACATTGCTATTCTTCGCTCAGTTTCAATTAAAACTCGGAACGATGTTATATTAGTTTAATATGGAAGTGATTTTAACATGTGGCGGTCATGGGAAAATATTTCAGACCGAACGGTAAATAATAATAATAATAATAATAATAATAATAATAATAATAATAATAATAATAATGTGAACTACATGGTCTTTATAGGAAGCCAGATATAATGAGAACAGTCAAGTCTCGTAGACTGCGATGGGCAGGACATGTGGTACGAATGGGGAATGAAAGACGTGCATGGAAGCTTCTTGTAGGAAAACCAGAGGCAAAACGCCCAGTTGGCAGACCAAGAATGAGGTGGGAGAATAATATTAAATATGATTTGAGAGAAGTAGATTATAAGGGAAAGATTGGAAAACATTAGTTCAAGATAGGGATGTATGGAGAGCTTATGTCCGCGCGGCCATGAATCTCCGGGGTCGATAGTGCCAGTGAGTTATAATAATAATAATAATAATAATAATAATAATAATAATAATAATGATGATAATAATAATATTTTCAGCATGATTTTGTATGAATATTAAATTTATGAAAACCTACAAGAATGAGGTGGGAGAATAACATTAACTATGATTTGAGGGACGTAGATTATACAGGGGCTGATTGGAAAACATTCACTCAGGATAGGGATATTGGAAAGCTTATGCCCGCGCTGCCATGAACCTACAGGTTCGATAGTGCCAGTGAGTTATTTAGTTAGACCTACAAGCTATATAATGTTGGAATTAAATTATTTAATAAATAAATAAATACATATATAATTTTGATTTTTAATTGTAAAAGTTAAGCAATGCCAAATAATAACGTAAAAATTAAATAATAGCATATATAATCAATGTCTTCTGTCCTTGTGTAATAAACACCCATAGCACTATGAGAAACGTGACAACACCGCATGTCAAGCATTGCCGCGCGGCGCCCGCTTTTATATAAACTGTTAACCATCAGAGTGAGGCAATAATAACTGAATTGCAAATAAAAATGTAAAAAAACATTATAAAATTACGTAACAATGGAAACATTTCCTAGCAACTGTTATTTCAGATTGTATTTTATGGACGAAATCACGAAATGGAAGTGCATCATCAAAGAAGATATTAATAGAAGAATGTGGGATATATTTATACAGGAATTATTTAGATTAGGATAATTTAGTTTTAAGAAACTGTGTGATAACATCTAGTTCCGGTAAAGGCTCTGACCGCAGGGCGGGACCAGTAAATTGTCTGTGGTGATCTCGGTTTATGAAGTGGAGTCATCTTCTTCCACAGAGGGGAATTAAACGCACCGCTGATGTTAATTTACACGTGTGGTGTGGGGATAGATGCTTAGCATGAGATAGTGTTAGTTCCGAGTATCTGGCAGCTGTCATTTGGTCAGTGAGTCCCCAGGACACAGTTAGTGAGCTTGTGGTTATCTCAGCGCGTTGGCGCAGCCCACTTATTGAGAGGCTCATGTAAAACAGTGACAGGCGGGCACTGCTGGGCCACAGATTGCGAAATTTCCCGGGTCTTGCTACAACAGCTCGGCCAGGAGTTTACATGCTCGCGAGTGTGACAGTGTCCGTAAGTTAGGTTTACTACAGAATTGAGATAGGGATTCAGGTTGTTATCTTAACAGTTTAAAACGAACTATCTTGGCCTAATTAATTATGGTATTTGTTAATACATACATTTTCCAAATCTGACGCTTATGTCGCTGAAGATATTAGAAACCAGCGACAATGACCAATCGGCGGATTGGGATACCCTTCCAATGTCAAAGGCAACGGAGTAATACGGTTTATTTCTTGATACTTGGTAAATATCCAGAAATAAACCGGGGGACTGGGCGCACTACTAATCTTCAAGCGACTCTGAGAGAAATGTAGTACACACCAAATTATATTACATAAAAACTATATTTATTACGGAATATTAATTACATTTAAATCTCTGCCTCCCTTTATCTTAGTTTAGTTTCTCCATTTATAGGTACTTTTACACTATTTGTAATTATTTTTTCTAGATATTTGAAAACTAGGGACATGTTCCTAGGAACATGGAATATTAGGACTTTATACAATAGCGGGGCACTAGAGATATTAACGCGGGAATTAGATAAATCGCCTTTGGATATAGTCACTTTACAAGAAGTTAGATGGCAAGGAGAAGGTAGTCAGGAATCAGGAAGCTTTGCATTATACTACGGGGGTGCAGAGAGACCTGAATTTGGAACGGTTTTTTTAGTTAGGAGGAGGATCCTGTCCGCTATCCGAGATATTAAATTTGTCATTGATAGGATATATATAATTCTAAAGGGTAAACGACATGATTTTATAATCGTAAATGCACATGCTCGCACAGAAGTTAAAGATGACAAGAACAAGGATGAGTTCTATGAAGAAATAGAATGCTTATTTGATAGCCTTTCACGATATAATATGAAAATTGTATTAGTACGTAACTTGATCTGTATCTGTCTATGTAACGGACCTGTATCTATGTAACGGAATCTTTGAATACGATTTTCACCCACTTAAAAACGTTAGATCGACTTGAAACTTTGTATTCTTGTAAAGGACTCATGACAATACAATAATTTAATTATTTTTTTTAAATCCTGGCCAGAATCATCAGAAAAAAAAATTAAAACCGGTGTAATAAGTTGTGGACTTATCGACTTTTTAATCAATCGTTGTAAGAGCTCAGTTAGTAGAGCGGTGGACTGTAGTGGTATATCATCACATAGTACATCACGAATTTAGGCCATTTGTTGACCTGTTTCGGCCTCAAGAGAAACACCATCCAGAAGTATTTTGAGTGGACGTCCTGGTCTTCTTCTTCCTGCAGGTTGATTTCTTCCATTCGATGAACATGTTGTATCCATCTTGACTTATAATCAGAAATTTTGTTTTCTAAAGATTCCATGTGTAATTCTTCTAAGATGTCTTCATTTTTTTTGTGATCTAGTAGTGTGTATCCTGCAGTCCTCCGAAGATATCTCATTTCAGCAGATCTAAGTCTCTGTATATCCTTCTGTTTCAACGTCCATACTTCGCTACCATACAAAAGAGTTGGAAGAGCCAGTGTTTTATACACTTTCAGTCTTGAATGCTTTTGGACTAACTGTGGCTTGAAGATAGAATTTATTAACCCTAAAATTCTTAAAAATTTAGATATTTTTGCATTTACATCCTTTTCTTCTTCATATGAGATATTGCATCCTTACTTACTTACTTAATTACTTACTTACTGGCACTATCGAACCCGTAGGTTCATGGCCGCACGGACATAAGCTCTCCATACATCCCTATCCTGAGCTAATGCTTTCCAATCATTCCCTGTATAATCTACTTCCCTCAAATCATAGTTAATGTTGTTCTCCCACCTCATTCTTGGTCTACCAACTGGGCGTTTTCCTTCTGGCTTTCCTACAAGAAGTTTCCATGCACGTCTTTCATTCCCCATACGCGCAACATGTCCTGCACATCGCAGTCTATGGGACTTAACTGTTCTTATTATATCTGGCTTCCTATAAAGACCATGTAGTTCGTTGTTATGTAGTCTTCTCCATTCACCTGTTTGTTCATCTCTCTTTGGTCCAAAAATGTTCCTAAGAACTTTATTCTCAAATACATGTAATCTCCTTTCCTCCCTTAAAGTAAGAGTCCATGTTTCGCACCCATATAATATAACTGGTAGAATAATGGTTTTATATATTTTCAGTTTAACGTTTTTTGAAAGGAGTTGGGACATCAAGAGTCTCTGCAATGCATAATAGCATGCATTTCCAGTATTGAGCCTATGTTTAATTTCTTTGTGCATCTCATTCCTATATGTGATTATTGTTCCTAGGTATTTGAATTCAGCAACTTCCTCAAAATTTCCCTCATTTGTCATTAGCTGTCCATTTCCATTATTAATGAATTTCTACGTGTGACCATATATTTAGTTTTATTGATATTTACTTCCAGTCCTAATTTCTTAGTGTTACTCAATAGTGTGTGCGTGTTGTCATTTGGTATCTCCTCGCTATCGGCCAATAGTACTATATCATCGGCATAAACTAACAGATTATTAATACCATTGAGTTGTAAGCCTTCCTCATTCTCTAAAGATTTAATGGCATGCTCTAGTGCAAAATTAAATACTAGAGGAGATAGTGCATCTCCTTGCTTCAACCCATTCTGGATTTCAAAAGTGTCCGAAAACTGTTTGCCTATACGCACTCTACTCTTTATGGCATTTAGACACATTCGTATAAGTCTAACTAACTTTTTAGGAATTCCAAACTCCAGCAGGATATTATATAACTTCTCCCTCTTAATTGAATCATATGCTTTTTTGAAGTCTACATATAGCTGATGTACAGTACCATTAAATTCCCATTTATTTTCTAAAATCTGTCTTATACTAAAAATCTGATCTGTTGTAGACCTGT
Organism: Diploptera punctata; assembly: GCA_030220185.1. Taxonomy (NCBI): domain Eukaryota; kingdom Metazoa; phylum Arthropoda; class Insecta; order Blattodea; family Blaberidae; genus Diploptera; species Diploptera punctata. Next base: position 225,243 of record JASPKZ010005708.1, read on the forward strand.
TTCTTCTAAATGCACATTGATGATCTCCTAGAATTTCATAAATATAGGGAGTAAGTCTGCTTACTAATATATTTGTTAGAATTTTGTACGAAGTTGAAAGTAATGAGATTCCCCTGTAGTTGTTGCAATCAGTTTTATCTCCTTTCTTATAAATTGGTACGATAATTGATTCCTTTCATTAATCTGGAAGAGCTTCTTTTTCCAAAATCATACTAAGCAACCAGTGTATCTTGTCCATCAATTTTTCTCCTCCTGATTTTATCAGTTCTGCTGGGATCTCATCTGAACCTGATGCTTTATACATCTTCAATTTTTCAATCGCCATTTCAACCTCTAATGCATTTGGTTCTGCGACTAGCATTTCTGCTGTCTGTAAATTATCCTCCTCAATGTCCTGTTCTGTATGTACATTTAATAGCTGATTAAAGTAACTTTTCCATCTATTTAATATATTCCTGGAATCTGCACTCATTTCCCCATTTTCATTCCGAATTATGTTTGTTCTAGCCTGAAACCCTTTCTTCTCTATACTAATTCCCTGATATAATTCTCTAATGTTCCTATTTTTTGCGTTCATTTCAAGATCATTAATCTTCTCTCTCAAATATTCCCTCTTTTTACTCTTTAGTAACTTGGTGGTTTCCCGTCTAACACTACACAATTGCTCTAAATTTACCTCATTTGGCTCGTGTAACCATTTCATTTTTGCTAGCTTTCTTTTCTTTACAATGTCGGCACATTCCTCATCAAACCATTTCTTGTTTTGCCTCTTTTTTAAACAACCAATGATTTCTGATGCTGACAATTTAATAGAGATATTGCATCCTAGATATGTAAAATTATTCACCTGCTCCAAAATTTTATTGTCCATTACAATTTTACTTCTGACAGGAGTCTACACCTTGAAATGCCATAATTTTTGTTTTTTTCTGTAGATATCTTTAATCCATGTTCTTCTGTAATTTTGTTAAGTTCAAAATTGATATATAATTTCAGTAATCCATAGGCCGCTAGTTCAAATCCAGGGCGGAGGATTTTTTAGAAGAGTATTAAGCAATTAAATTTTCATGGGATTCCAGTTTATGACAATCAATTAAACTAAAAATAAAAAAAAATAGTTTTAAAAACTGAAACAACACGCTTTATTAGAAAACCATACTAAAAAATTAAAAATAAATAATAGTTTAAAAAACTAAAACAACACGCTTTATTAGAAAACCGAACTAAAAAATGAAAAATAGTTTTAATTTCCAACACGCTTGGGATAAAATTAAAGTGGTCAACAAAAAAAACATCTCCAACACATCTAGAATAAAACTAGAGTTATATACAAAAAAAATAATTTTGCCATCAAAAGCGTGGGGTGCTTTTTATGGTTTTTACGTTTTCTTCTTAGAGACTTTAATTTTACCAATATCTGTTTATTATCAAATATATTAATTGATATAGGGCACCCCACGCTTTTGATGGTATTTTTTTTTGTAGATAACTCTAGTTTTATTCTAGATATGTTGGAGATGATTTTTTGTTGACAATTTTAATTTTATCCCAAGCGTGTTGTAAATTAAAACTATTTTTCATTTTTAGTTCGGTTTTCTAATAAAGCGTGTTGTTTTAGTTTTTTAAACTATTATTTATTTTTACCTTGTATACTACCGTCTTCCTCAACTATTTAAACTGTTCGTTGATTTCACTTTAGGCCTTTCGATGCATGCTTCATCTTCTGGAGTTGTTCTAGTAGTATTGAATTAACTATGTCTAATAGAGGGTTTTGCTCATTAGGCATATTTTCGTTGAGAATGTTTGTATTTTTGGCCTTATTGATAATTTCGATTTCTTCTAAAATGTTAATTTTGTGTCTGTTGTTTTTCCCTGTGTATAATTGACATTGTATTATCGATATTGTTGAAACAGCTGATAATAAGAAGAATAGAAGAAGCAGGGAGAAACCAAATAACTAGATTAATTGAGAACATCCTCTCCAGAAACCAAGTGCAGATAGACGATGGAGTTTCAAAAACAGAGCAAATTGATCAAACAAACGGCGTACTCCAAGGTGACTCGTTGAGTCCCCTACTCTTCATAATAGCAACAGCAAAAATGCCCACAGAGATAGAAACAGAAAACGTCCAAATCTTGGCATACGCTGATGACATGGTGATTACATCCCAAGACATCGAAAAAGCTCAAACAGCGTTCGACAAACTCGTAGCATGGGCCGAAAAGAACGACCTAGAAATAAATGAGAAGAAAACAGTAAAAAATGACCTTCAGGAAAGGAGGAAGACTCGCAACGAATGACTGCATTCGGTATAAGGGAGACCCACTGCAAAATGTAAACCAGTTCAAATATCTGGGGATCACACTGCAGAGCCGAGGTGACACATTCGATAAGCACATCAAAGAACGCGCCTTAGCGGCCAGAATAGCAACGAACAGCATTAAAAGCCTGAGTAAACTATCCCTGGAGACAGCAATGACCATCTTCCGCTTAATATATAATAGCACCAATCATGACCTATGGAATAGAAGTGATTTGGAAGAACCTAAATAAGGCAAACCTAGAGGAAATAGAGAAAGTCAAAGCACACTTTTTAAAGACAGCGCTAAGCGTATCAAAATACACGCCTTCACGCCTAACATACATACTGACAAAGGAACCATTCTTCATAGAAGAGCTCCACCTGGACCTTCTCGTGCCGGCAACAGATGCCTACAAAGAACTGCTGTGGGAACTCAACGAGAACAGATATGGCCTGAGTTCTACGCAACGGATGCGATGATCTACAGGGAATGGACAGCAGCCAGATACGACCTGAGACACACCGTGACGAGAGTCGCGGTCCATGGTTTCCACCACAGGATATGCACAACAGTGAAGCGCCATAACCCAGAAGAAAAGTGCAAGTGCAAACTATCACCTATTACAGTGTAAAAACATAGGAACATCGATAACAGACTTTTGTAAGACATGAAAACAGTTCTTTCAACATGGCCATTGGCTGCAATGATACCTGTTATTAAATATTGTTGAAACTGTGGCGGCTTTCTGAAATGTGTTTAGCTAAATTTGATTTGATTGTTAAAGGAGAAGGCAAATCAAATTTCGCTGTTCACCTGATTTGAATCCAATCGAAAATGTATCAGCTAAGATGAAAATAGAGATGAACTCTAATTGGCCTGCAGATGCACGAAAGATCGCTTATGGCACAAATTCAAGACGCCTGGGATGCTCTAGACGATTGCCCACGTGCCTGTAGAAAGTTGATTGCATCAATGCCCCGAGGATTGAGGGCATAGATGCTGAGGGTTCATATACCCGATATTAATATTGTTAAAGTTTTCATTTTAGAAGATATTATTTTCTTTCTTCATGTAATTATTAGAAGGTATTCATTTATGTGTTTTGTGTGTGCATTAAAGCCATAAAACTCAAATATAAAATTAAATATGAAACTATATTACAGGCGAAATGCTATCCTAACATTCAGTATAAAACAAGTAGAACGGGAATCGAACCCGTGAGGTTACGAACGCAGATGTTGTGTGTTAAACCTTTCGACCACGGAAACACACAGAGGCAAGCTCTCTCTTTTATGTTACTTGAGTGTGCACTGCGTTAGCTAGCAAACACCACAGTACAATTACTGAAAACGTGTTAATGTGAATAAGGCTTCTGCGAGTGCTCACGAAGTTCCCCGATAGGTTGATAGAATCAAGAGATGACTCTTTTTATTTTTTTTTTTGTCTAAGGGTGTACATACAGAACAGGACATTGAGGATAATTTACAGACAGCAGAAATGCTAGTCGCAGAACCAAGTGCATTAGAGGTTGAAATGGCGATTGAAAAATTGAAGATGTATAAAGCATCAGGTTCAGATAAGATCCCAGCAGAACTGATAAAATCAGGGGGAGAAAAATTGATGGACAAAATACGCTGGTTGCTTGGTACGATTTGGGAAAAAGAAGCTCTTCCAGATGAATGGAAAGAATCAATTATCGTACCAATTTATAAGAAGGGAGATAAAACTGATTGCAACAACTACAGGGGCATATCATTACTTTCAACTTCGTACAAAATTCTAACAAATATATTAGTAAGCAGACTTACTCCCTATATTGATGACATTCTAGGAGATCATCAATGTGGATTTAGAAGAAACAGGTCTACAACAGATCAGATTTTTAGTATAAGACATATTTTAGAAAAGAAATGGGAATATAATGGTACTGTACATCAACTATACGTAGACTTCAAAAAAGCATACGATTCAATTAAGAGGGAGTAGTTATATAGTATCCTGCTGGAGTTCGGAATTCCTAAAAAGTTAGTTAGACTTATACGAATGTGTCTAAATGGCACAAAGAGTAGGGTGCGTGTAGGCAAACAGTTTTCAGACACTTTTGAAATCTATAATGGGTTGAAGCAAGGAGATGCACTATCTCCTCTACTATTTAATTTTGTACTAGAACATGCCATTAAATCTTTAGAGAATGAGGAAGGCTTACAACTCAATGGTATTAATAAGCTGTTAGTTTATGCTGATCATGTAGTACTATTGGCCGATAGTGAGGAGATACTAAAGGACAACACGCACACACTATTGAGTAACACTAAGAAACTAAATACATGGTCACACGTAGAAATACATTATATAATGGAAATGGACAGCTAATGACAAATGAGGAAAATTTTGAGGAAGTGGCTGAATTCAAATACCTAGGAACAATAATCACAAATAGGAATTAGATGCACAAAGAAATTAAACATAGGCTCAATTCTGGAAAAGCATGCTATTATGCATTACAGAGACTCTTGATGTCCCGACTCCTTTCAAAAAACGTTAAACTGAAAATATATAAAACTATTATTCTACCAGTTATATTGTATGGGTGCGAAACATGGACTTTTACTTTAAGGGAGGAAAGGAGATTACAGGTATTTGAGAATAAAGTACTTAGGACAATTTTTTGACCAAAGAGAGATGAACAGACAGGTGAATGGAGAAGACTACATAACAATGAATTACATGGTCTTTATAGGAAGCCAGATATAATAAGAACAGTTAAGTCTCGTAGACTGCGATGGACAGGACATGTTGCACGTATGGGGAATGAAAGACTTGCATAGAAGCTTCTTGTAGGAAAGCCAGAGGGAAAACGCCTGGTTGGTAGACCAAGAATGAGGTGGGAGAATAACATTAACTATGATTTGAGGGAAGTAGATTATACAGGGAATGATTGGAAAGCATTAGCTCAGGATAGGGATGTATGGAGAGCTTACGTCCGCGCGGCCATGAACCTACGGGTTCGATAGTGCCAGTGAGTAAGTAAGTAACAAAGAATAATAATAGCTTTATTTTATTTATTTTACCTGGCAGAGTTAAGGCCTTAAGGCCTTGTCTACCAATGCCAAATAATTGTTTATCAAAACAAATGCTTCATCATAAATCTCAAGGCCGAAGAATTGTAGGAAGACCAAAACGAAGTTGGAAGGACGACCTGTAGCAAATTGTGCATCGGGAGCGGAGCTGGCCAACAGGCCTATACCTTGAAGATGATGATGAATTTGGTGTTTTGGTTTTTATTGACTATGTGTAATGTAAAATCCCTGAATTATTATGAGTTAAGAATTTAGACTCACCTCATATTTCCTAATTTTTTTTTTTGCAGACTAGTTTCTTCGTGCCTTTATGATATTGTCAATGCATCTTTAAACATCATCAGTTAAGATGCATTGACAATATCATGAAACTAGTCTGCAAGAAAAATAAGGAAATATGAGGTGACTCTAAATTCTTAACTCACAATATTAAGGAAATATGAGGTGACTCTAAATTCTTAACTCACAATAATTAAGAAATATGAGGTGACTAAATTCTTAACTCACAATTATTAGGAAATATGAGGTGACTCTAAATTCTTAACTCACAATATTAAGGAAATATGAGGTGACTCTAAATTCTTAACTCACAATAATTAGGAAATATGAGGTAACTAAATTATTAACTCACAGTAATAAGGAAATATGAGGTGACTCTAAATTCTTAACTCACAATAATTAAAACAAACCTCATAGTGTTACTTCCTTCAAATACTGAATATAATTCCTTGCTTCTTATGGAAGCCAGCAGTCATACTTAGGATTTTATGATGTGGAAAAATTCCTTAGACCCCTGCTGAGTTTGAACTTGCCAGGAACAACTGATTTCATTATCAACACTTTTGAAATTCACGTTAAAGCACCGCTGAGGTTATGTAATAAGATGTTAATTATATAATTTTTTACCTGGTAAGTCAGTCATCCTCAACTAAGTTGATACACTTCAAGTTATTCTAATATGGAGGCTTTTCGAAAATAATATTTCATCTTCTGCATTTTTAACCCAGTTCCAGTTAAAACGCAGAAGATGAAACATTGTTTTCGAAAGGCATCCAATTTAGAATAACTTGTAAAAGTTTAACAACTTAGTTGAGGACGACTGACTTACCAGGTAAAAAATTATATAATTAACATCTGATTCCATTATGCAAATATTATATGGAAAGTGTAAATAGTTGTTTTTTTTATGTTGACTATTTCTGCTAATTATAATGACAAGGATAAAAAAGAAGGATGGAATTGATAATGATATGTAGCATATCGAAACTACAGTCTTCAAAAACTCTACAATTATTAGGTTAGTCATTAGAATTTTAACTTTCTATTAATAAAAATAAACTTCATAGTGTCACTTTAAATATTAAAAAAAGAAAGAAATAAGTATAAAATTAAGGTTTAATATATTGTAACATAGGAAATTGTGTATATTTGAAGAGAAAAATTATACATTCACACTGGGACTTGAACCCAAGACCTTTAGCTTTCTAGGCCAATGCTCTACCAACTGACCTATCTGGGCGAGTTCCAATCTAAAATTTTTCTCTTATATATGCTGTAAATTCTCACCATTTGCAAGATAGAAGCAAAGGTTTCACAGCATTTGGTGCACGGGAATTAACTGCGTATATAAGAGAAAAATTTGCATTTAGATTGGAATTCGCCCAGATAGCTCAGTTGGTAGAGCATTGGCCTAGAAAGCCAAAGGTCCTGAGTTCGAGTCACAGTCTGAGCGAATAATTTTTCTCATCAAATATTGAGATGTATGAAATGAATAATAAAAAAAATTGTGTATATGTCCAATGTCATCTCCTGCACTAGATGTTTCGGTTCTACACTCAGCAAATTTGTGTTATATATTAATATGAACTACTTTCAATCTATGCACTGCTTCAGCCAATCACATTAGTGCTATATTCTTGTATTGTATACAGAAAGGAGTGTAGGAGGATGGTCATAAACCCAGTGCCAGTATATGTTAAAAAGCAGTAGCGGGATGAATTGCTATAAATAACAACACTACATATATAATATAAATGAAGTTAAACTGCTAAAGTAAGTTAGCAGCTTCTCAACATAATGTATAACTATGCATTGTGTGATTTGTGAGGGATGATGGTGAAGAAAAGAGAAATAAGGTGTAATCTAGTGCCAGCAATTAGACTTCTCCTGTCAAATAGCACCAAGGGTACATTCAAGCTAATGCCCCCATTAGATTAATGATTCACTACCAATAGTATCACATGTCATCTCAATATTTGTACTGCGGAGGAGACTGGAATTATCTGCAGGCATGTCTAAAGGAGAGTAATACAATACATTCTGAGTAGCAGTATGAGATATTTTATCAAAAAATCAATTGGTTATTATACACCTCACCTCTTATTTTGCTTTCTCACCTGAAATGTTTTGGTGGACATTTCACCCATTTTCACCAAAAAAAGTGACTGTAGGAATTCTTGTATAGGCTATCCTCTCTTTCTGGGCGTTGAGCAGAAAAACCTCACAAGTAAACCCCTTTTCTCATAAACTTCAAAATTCATTATTTTGTCTGTTGGTTTTTGCTGCTGTTTCAGTAATTTTTTACTTCCCTTCAATTCCATGTTTTGCTGTATACTTTTGAAACATGTTGAAAGTGTATAGTAAACAATTCAATTTCTTTTAATACAATGTATGCTCAGAATAAGGTACAAACAAGTAAAAAAAAAATTATACTTTTATTTATCATTTATTTACAAGAAAATAGCATTCAATATAAAAGTTTTTCTTCCTTTTATAAAAGAAACACATTTTTTTTCTTACAACTGAAGAATTTCTCTGAAATCATCTAATTTAATAATTTCTTAAATAAAGTATAATAAATTTAAAGATAATTTTAAGATCAGAATGTTGTAAAGTAAAGGCCCATGATAAATGATTGAACTTTTATAGGAAAAAATCAATATGAGGTTTAATTTAAGATTAAATTAAAATCTTTTATACCTCACCTCAAATCCAGTTTTCTAATTAATGTTGATATTATTCGTTTTTTTTAACATCTTAATGATGGACAAATTATATTTGAAAAGAAAAATATACGCCTAGACTGGGGTTTGAACCCAGGACCTTTGACTCTCTATGTCAATGCTCTATCCAAGTGAGCTACCTAGGCCTCCAATCTAAATGTGTATTAATATTATGACTCTCTATGTCAATGCTCTATACAAGTGAGCTACCTAGGCCTCCAATCTAAATGCATATTTATGTTAGGTTAGGTTAATGGAGGCCTAGGTAGCTCACTTGGATAGAGCATTGACATAGAGAGTCAAAGGTCCTGGGTTCAAACCCCAGTCTATGCATATATTTTTCTTTTCAAATATAATTTCTAATTAATGTTAATATGAGAGGTGAGGTATAAAACATTTTAATTTAAATCTGAAGAAATGATGTTTGCCTAATGTGATATTTTAAAAGCTCTAATAAAACAACCTAAGAAGATATGAAACTAAAGATTTAAATGAAAACTTTGTAACAGCTATACATAGTGTAACACCAAAAATAGAGCAACTTATCAGTAAAATAAATAGTAACATTTTACCAATAAACTGGTAACATTCTCAGAAGAAACATAGACAGTGTGCAAAAAAAAAAAGAGAGCTCTGGAATTAAATCCACAGGGATTGCCTTGGAAAAGAAGAAGCTATTATATAGCACATAATAACAAAAGTTGAACATCAGGAAAAGCTGGAATGAAATCAAGTATTTAGCAAATAATAGAGTCTGGTGGCATAGTTTCACGAAGACCCCTATGCATCCAAGAGGAGCGATATGTACGGGGTGAATCATAAATATGGCTATATGTTTGATCGCGTTGTGTGATGAAAATATTACCATTACAGGAAATATGAAATTACAGTTGGAAAGACAATTATTCAAATTACAACAATGGAATAAAACAAAACAGCAAATTACAATTGCTGCATGGGCAATAACGTATACTAATGATCGTGAGGCCGCAAGATGTGAGTTTAACGTAGCATTGCAGCCGTCGACTGTGGGGAAGTGGAGAAAACGACAGCTGGAAACGGGAAGGATGCAGAAAATAAAACCTCCTGGAAGGCCTCGCATTAGCACGGATGAAGAAACAACGAAGAGAATTGTGGAGGCATTCGACGCTAGCCCACAAAAATCAACCTGCCAAGCTGCACGTGAGCAGTGATTGTTTTGTTTTATTGTTGTAATTTGAAGGATTCCCTTTCCAATGATAACATATTTCCTTTAATAATAACATGTTCGTCACAAAATGCGATCAAATGTATAGCCATATTTCTGAATCACTCTGTACTACTACAAAGTGCATTTATTTGCCATTCAATTATGTATGCACACATGGAGTTGCATGGTTCTGATCTTGTGCAGTATTACTTGAGTCTCTAGAGTCCTGTGTGTTTGTGAATGCACTTTGAGGTATGTTTGTAAAATGTACTACTGAACAAAGAGTTTTAATTTAAAAATTGGTCATGTACCCAGCGAGGCAATTTCCTGGGGTTGCTATATGTAAAATGCAAAGAGTTCATAAATATTGTAGTTCGACAATGTTTTCAGGTCTAGTTGGCAATGATCAAGAGGCTTGAAGTTTTGTCAGAGATTGTGTCCGGCATCCTCAAGAATAGATTTCTCTCATCCACCGTCTGTTGTATTTGTACTCTTTCCCATTGTGTGTGTGTGGTCTGTTATATCAGGAACCGAATATAATAATGGATCATCCAGAGAACACACAGTGGGAAGCAATACAAATATGGCAGGCAGCAGATGAGAGATTCAGTCTCAAGCCAATCCTTGACGATACCATATGCAGTCTCTGGCAAAGGGGAACTTCAAGCCTAGAGGATATAATCAAACTATTATGAAAATATGGCCACGAAAATCTAAGTCAGTATATTAGTTCATAAATAGTGACAAGTATTATGGAATTGATAGTGGACAAAACACTGATAAGAAAAATATCATGTTTCAAGAGAAAAATAATTTGATGATTGTAACAAATACTGTAAAAATCACAGGTGTGATAGAATGCAACTAAATTACTCAATTTCAATGCAATTTTTTTAAAAAGTATGATATTTTAGTCTTTTCCCCAATTTTAAATTGTAAAAGCTGTTAAATATATGGTTTATTACACACATTCTCAACTCAAAAACTGACTGATCAGGTCAGATGTGGATAGTTGTACTGTTCAATATCAACATATAGGGACAGAGTAGGCCCTTGCAAAATAAATACACTGTATATATTATAATACAAAACATATATACTGTGTTCCGCTTATAAGTATAATTATAATTTCAAAACTATGCATCTAAAATGGCTGAGGTTGGTAGTATTTGATACAGGAGGTTGGGTATTTTAATTCAATATTGTTAATTTTAGAAGGATCACATTGTTCTTTTTTTTTTTTTTAGTGAGAATAGCCTCAATAGTTTCATTCCTATGAAATTTGCTAAACAAGTGTGCAAGGCCTCTTTCAAAATGTTTAAACCAAAGAGGGTTGCTCTTCAAACATAATTTGATTACAAATGATGTTTTTATTATTAATTTAACACTTCTCATTGAAGGAGTCCCAGGTTCAAGTCTCGGTCTAGGCAAAAAAATTTTCTCTTCATCTCATATAATTTATCCTTCAGTGAGAAGTGTTAAATTAATAATAAAAACATCAATAGAAGCCCTACTGGCTTTATAAAATAGTGTTAAATTCCCAATTAATGTCTACTTAACTAAGAGGCCGCCATATGCAAAAGATAGAAGCAACGGTTTAAAAGCATTTGGCGTGAGGGAATTACAACGTATAAAGAGAAAAATTTGCATCTAGATCGCAACTCGTCTCGGTAGTTCAGTTGGTAGATCATTTGGCCCGGATAGCCAAAGTCCCGGTCTAGGTGAAAAAAAAATTGTTCTCTTCAAATGTAATTGATTACAAATGTTCAATGTACGAGGGCGGATCGGAAAGTAACGCACAATCATTTTTTTCTGCCTTGGTATTGCAGCTAGAATGTTGAAATTTCACAGAGATATAGTTTGACGTTTTCACTACAGATGGTATTTTTTTCTCAGGTGCACCTCTTGCGAGAGAAGCTTGAACTATGGAACAAAGATGGCGTGCATGCTACAGTCCACCTGTGAGGAACAGAGAAGTGTTGTTCGATTTTTGTGGGCCAAAGGGCATAAACCCAGTGAAATTCACAGGGACATGCGTGGCGTGTATGGGGATGATTGTATGGACCGTAGCAATGTCTTCCGTAAAGTTAGTGCTCGCTGGGTGCCTAAGAACCTGACAGACGACCACAAGGGCCAGCGAATGATGGCAAGCTTGGACCACTTAACGCGGTACACCGCACAAGGACATGACTTTCTGGAAGGAATCGTCACAGGTGATGAGTCGTGGGCGTACCACTACATGCCCGAAACAAAGCAGGCATCAGCAGTGCGCAGATGGCTACACTCCAACCAAACGGACTTCTACGAACAGGGCATATTGAAACTGGTAACACAATGGGTAAAATGTGTTGAGAAAGTTGGTGACTATGTCGAAAAGTAGGTAAAAGATGTAAGTTCATTTGTGATTTTTTTTCCTTTTTTTTACTATTAAACTTTTTAAAAAAAATTATTGTGCGTTACTTTCCGATCCGATCCTCACAGGTGGACGACTGTAGCATGCGCGCCATCTTTGTTGCATAGTTCAAGCTTCTCTCGCAAGAGGTGCACCTGAGAAAAAAATACCATCTGTAGTGAAAACTTCAAACTATATCTCTGTGAAATTTCAACATTCTAGCTGCAATACCAAGGCAGAAAAAAATTATTGTGCGTTACTTTCCAATCCGCCCTCGTATAATACATGACTCGCATGTCGCACATCAAGACAATAGTCTTCTATGAAATGATCCCTGCAAAATGGATTGGAAGAGGATCACATGGCCTGCTAAGATCATCAGGTTTCTTCTTGTGGGGGTTAGTTACGAACAAAGTCTATACAACACCAGTATGTGATTTGGCAGATTTACAAGAAAGAATGTATGTTGCTGTTAACAATGTAAAAGATTAAGTATGTAGGTAGGAAATAACACTATGAGGTTTAATTTAAGAATTAAATTAATTACTTATTTTAGGAATTCTCACTATGAGGTATATTCATTAAGGTAGAATATGTTTATCACTCACCTCATATTGTTCTTATTTGATTATATAAGATTATAATCAAATAAGAAGAACAATATGAGGTGAGTGATAAACATATTCTACCTTATTAAATTAAAGGATTCTTACCTCTCCTCACATTATTCTGTTAAGTCCTATATAAAAAAAGGTTAATATTCTACCTTAATTAAATTAATGTTTTTATTACCTCACCTCATATCCTAAACAAGATAATTAAAACCAACAAAAATTAAAAAATTGGAGAAGAATACAAATCAGGAATGTATCAGATCAAATGTAAGGATTCGACAAAATCTATATAGGAAAAACAAAAAGAAATTTAAAAACCAGATTGAAAGAACACCTTAGAAATGTAAAAAAGGGTGAAGTGGACAAGTCAGCTGTAGCAGCCCATGCTTAGTCTGAAAAGCATTTAATCGATACAGAAGCTAGCCTAATCAAGCACACAGATAAACAAAAAGAACTCACAGTCTGGGAAAAAATCCACATCCAAAAAAACAAGAAAGATAAACTCATGAATTTTGAAACTCCCGCAAATTTTGACCTGATCCAGAGGTTCATCGGTCCACCGATAGAAGTAAGAAGAAAACCACCAAGAAACGACATGACACCGGTCGACCAGAGGCTACTGATGATGGAGATAAGCTCCAAAACTGCAGTATAGAAGAAAAAGAATATGAGGTGAGGTAATCAAAACATTAATTTAATTCATTAATGTAAAAGATATCTGAAGAGAAAAATTTAAGACTAGACTTGGGTTTGAACCCAAGGTCTCTAGTTCTATACACTAATGGTCTTTCCAATTGAGCTACCTAGATCTCCATTCTAAACATGAATTTTTCTCTTATTTATGCATTCCCATGAGATGTAAAAGATGCTTCAAAACACATGAGTGGAGGTTGAATATCTGTTGAACATATCCCATGCCACTAATGAAAGCCATGTTGAGGTTTATGAAACATAAGATAAAAATAATTACTGCTTTATACTCTTTGTAGCAATTGGAACACGTTGTATACTTACAAGAGAACTGTCAACCACTACACAACCTATCTTAAAATTTCTCCCACAGAAGTGTTGTGATGTAGCAAGGCCATGCCCAAAAAATTATCTGCTGTGTTGGTGGCATTAGTAAACACATAACAGTATTACACAATTCCCATGTGAATCATTCAAAAATAGATCATAAAAAGGAAAGTAAATTCTGTTTATGTCCATAAGATAGCATTAGAAAATAGTGCTTTAAATGTGTAAATAGATGTAGATTATATAAAACATTAAATAATTCCAAAATACCCAGAAAAGGAACTGTTCCCATCTTTTCTATATCATCAGTCATGATTGCCTGAGCAGCCATTTGTATAGAATTGGTCAATAACTGCAAGACACAGAAATCAAAGCCAGAATCTGGCAATGGCAAACTGCTGTGCGTAGCAGGTGGACTCTCTGCATGACTTATAGAGAGGAGGGAAGCGAGGCAGGTACACCATGGATGGCAGGTAGTGAGAGTTATCCAGTACATCTAGTGAGGAGTTGGTATTACTTCCCTGTAGCTTAAATGAGATATTTGGCGCTGGGTTTTAATGACTTGCAGTTAAAAACAGCAGATAATTTTTCGGGTATGGCTTGGTACATCACAACGCTTTTCTGGGAAAAAATTTCAAGATAGGCCTCAATATTATATTTGAAAAGAAAAATATACGCCTAGACTGGGGTTTGAACCCAGGACCTTTGACTATCTATGTCAATGCTCTTCCATCTGAGCTACCTAGACCTCCAATCTAAATGCGTATTTTTCTCTTATCATAGTTAATTCCCTAACCCCAAATGCAACGAGCCGTTGCTACGATTTTTGCAAATGGCGGCTTCTTTATTAAGAAGACTTTTTATTGGGAATTTAAACATTACTTATAAAACCAGTAGTGCTTTTTTCAATGTTAATATTATTCATTTTTAAACATCTTAATGATGGACAAATTATATTTGAAAAGAAAAATATACTATTAAATTAATATTAAGAAGCTAAAGCTGTTACTATGATTGAAATAAGTATATTAAAGTACACTACTAAATTATTGTAATCAAATGGTAAAGAGAAAAATTTTCTCTTTACCATTTGATTACAATAATTTAGTAGTGTACTTTAATATACTTATTTCAATCATAGTAACAGCTTTAGCTTCTTAATATTAATTTAATAAATAATGCTATAGCTATGTGGAGTCCCTTCATGTCTTCTTCAGGTAGAAGCCATTCATTGTGTATTTGTGAATGATGATACATAGCATTTGAATGTGGGACCAAGACAGTAAGGTAAAGGAAGGATTTATGCTTGGATGGGAAGGAAGCCTGGATTAGCTCAATGGTTAGAGCATCAGCACGGAAAGCTGAAGGTTCGGGGTTCGATTCCCGGTTCAGGCATAAATTTTTCTTTTTACCATTTGATTACAGAAAAATATACGCCTAGACTGGGGTTTGAACCTAGGACCTTTGACTCTCTATGTCAATGCTCTTCCATTTGAGCTACCTAGGCCTCCAATCTAAACGTGTATTTTTCTCTTATACCTTATTTTCTTTTCAAATATAATTTGTCCATCATTAAGATGTTTAAAAACTAATAACATTAACATAGGTCTCAGTATGTTTGACATTTTGCTTGTTAATAGTATCAAATTCATTATTGCATGATTAAAATCTTGTTTTGGTAAACAGAATGAAATTCTTCAGTAAATATTACAGTTATGTGCATACATCTATGTTTTATTATTTCTTTTTACTCTCTGTTTTTCTCATTTTCCCTTTTCTTACTTTCTGCGGCTGAGGTGCTTTTCCATGCTTTTTGCCCTTTTGAGATTTGGGTTTTCGATTGTCTTTTTTCATTCTTGGATCCACAACCCTGTAAGGCCCTTTAATACCAGGTGGACGGCGAGCTCGCTTTGAAGTTGTATGCTTTTTAGACACAACATATGTCACTTCTCTCTTCTTGTTGCCCTTAGCTTTCTTGTATAATCTGAAAAAAAAAAAAAATGATATCTCCATATGAAATGTTCATATCATAATATTTAAAGATTCCAAATATCTAAATGAAAAATAGGGATTAAAAAGGAATAGTGAGTGGAGAACATATTTTAATCGACTCACCTCATACATTTTCAAACTTCTTTGATACCAACGGTTTCAGACAATATCATGTCCTTCTTATGTGCAGCAATTGCTGATTTTTCAATTCCACAATTTTTAATATTTCTAAAATGTTCTTTAGTGCGTGTTTCCAAATTCCTTTTTGTTTTTCCTATGTATACTTTGCTACAATCATTACAATTAATTTGATAAAGTCCAGGTTTGTGAAATTGATAAATCAGCAATTGCTGCACATAGTTTACTAGAACATCATAAAATTGAAAAAGAAGTGAAACTTTTGAAACAATTGGATAAACCGTTGGAATTGACAATTTGGGAAATGATATTCATTCAGAAGAATAAATATCGATCTATGAATTTCGATATTCCGGTGGATAAAAATTTAATTACAAAGTTTATAATCCCAACGAAAGATGGCAGCACAATAAGTGATGTCACTAAAGAAATCAACAATCACGGAATTTCATCAGTGGAAGCCATGACTGAAGAAGGACATGATTTTGTCTGAAACCGTCGGTATCAAAGAAGTTTGAAAATGTATGAGGTGAGTCGATTAAAATATGTTCTCCACTCACTATTAATGATATAACCTCACAATGTTTACTTCTCAATATTAATTTAAATATAAAAAAGGAATTTTATAATAAATAATTTGTGATAATCAATTGAGTTGGTGTTTACCTGATGAAAATCCATATTTATTAATTAAATAAAAAATAAAACGTAGTTTTATTTTTATTTAATTAATAAATAATTTGTGGTTTAGTAGCCACAATGCCTATATTCTATAAATGGTATACAGCAAACTCCCGATTATCCATGTTAATTAGGACCGAGATATGCATGGAAAATCGAAAAACACGGATAATCCAATTAAGTTATTCGGCTCCATGGAAGTTGATCAGAAATTTATTTACCCAACTTAACACTACTTAAATGTAACAAATATTCATAAAATATTATAGTAAATGTATTTAGGTGTGAGTCATAATTGTCATTAATTTATTTTACTTGTAAATGTGAAAAAAAAGTGGGACTATTTCCTGTCATGACTGGTTACAACAGTTATTCAAAATGGCCATCGTAACCAGTGATAACTACACTAGTAACCACCAATAACCACACTTATAACCAGTGATAATGACACAAATAATCAGCGAAAACCACACTACTAACCAGCAATAAACCCACTACCACAGCATATCTGTGTTATCAATCTGTAACAACAAACTTTCAGTGACTCACACAATGGAAATTTCTGAAATTGTATTGTATTCTCAGAATGTTAGTTGGTACTGTTAAACGCATCAGGGGAGGGGGTTGAAATTAACTGCAGAATATATTGGTGTGTCGGAGAGTAGAGTTGTACACATTTGCAGGGAATTAAAAGAAACTTGTAATATCAAAACGCCGAACAAGAAAAGGAAAAGTCCTAAATCTGTTTTAGGAGTAGTGGATGATTTTGTGAAGTGTGCAGTTTGTTATAAAGTGCATAGGTTTTTTTTAACAATGAACCACCTACCTTAAATAAAGTTCTGACTGTGTTAATGAAGACCCTGATTTACCCACTTTTAAGAGATTGAGTTTTCACACAATCTTGTTAGATGTAGGATTCTCCTTTGTGAAACAAAATACCGTTAATGTCTTGCAAGATAGGGACGATATTGTAATTTGGAGACATAATTATCTGAGAAACATTTGTCGTTATAGGACAGAAAACAGAAAGATTTATTATCTGGATGAGACGTGGGTCATAATACCAGTTGTGCTTGGGTTAATACCACTGTAGACAATACGAAAAAAGCTTTCATTTCTGGCAAGTGTAAAGGGTTGAAAAATCCAACTGAAAAGGGAGGGAGATTAATAATTCTTCATATAGGTAGTGATACTGGATTTTTAGATGGTGGGGCCCTCATTTTTGAGTCTAAGAAAACCGGTGACTACCATGAAGAAATGACTGGCGAAGTTTTCGAATCATGGTTTTGAAACATATTGCCAAGACTCAAACTGGGGAGTGTTATTGTTATGGATAATGCTTCCTATCATAGTGTCAGGTTGACTCGTCACCCTCACTGGGGATGGCGAAAGCAAGAAATTATAGATTGGTTATCATCACATAATGTTTCTTTCAAAGTTTCTGATGTTTTGAAATTAGCTCGAAGTTTAGTTGACAGGAGTGAGAATAAATGTGTGATTGATGACATTGCAAAAAAAGCAGGCTTTACTGTGGAAAGCTTACCACCATATCACAGTATGTTAAATCCAATTGAACTTGTGTGGAGTAGTATTAAGGGTTACATTGCTAGAAATAATAAGACTTTCAAACTAAAAGAGGTGCGTGGGTCTCATAGACACAGCATTATCCAAGGTCATGGCAGAGATTTGGCAATCGGATATTGGACATGTGATTAAGGAGGAAGAAATAATGTGGTAACTGGATGACATCTTCGATGTTATGGTTGATCAATGTAGGAGAGACTTCAGACTCGAGTTCAGTTTCTGATGACTGTATCTCTGCATTATCTTCATGCAGTTATTTTATTACTCTTAAGTACAGATCTAACAAGGGAATTTGAAGAATTCCAGTGGGAGAGCCTACCCAGATTGCTGAGTAGTGTACTTCCCAGCCAGACACGTGATACCACAATTTCGCTTGTACTATGTCTGAGTACAGTCAATAGTAAATTTTAATCTGAAGCAGACGTGTTGCTACCACATCAAACCGGAGTTCTTAATTTTAATATTTTGTCATTTTGCATCCTGTAGTTCTAAAATTGCAGATGGCGTGGATGTGAATTATTTAATAATTTTGAATTTCATTGTTTTAAGTAACTTAATGTTTCCTACAGTTTCGAAGTTAAATAGAAAATCTGATCACAGTTAAAGAGTGGAAATTATAATATCAATATAAAATACAGTGTACATATAGTGAATGTACCTCGTTGATGGATAAACATGTGCGTACATTATTTAATAATTATTCTCAGATTTTTTAAATGTTTACCAGTGAGTGTACCTTCAATAGGGATGTATTATAACAATGATGTGTGGTCTACTTGCTACAAGCAGGGCACTCATCTGGTAAATTGCAAGACTCACATCTATGCTCCCATTACAAATTTCATTCGTCAGGAACAAACAGCTGACTGAGGTCGCATGAATATTGACACATGCTGCACAGAGTAATATATTCAGAAGTTAAATGTCAAAGTGTCTTTCTTAGAGTGGAAAAATTAATAGGTACTATTTCTGTCTGTTCTAATATTTCGTACTATTTTAAATGTTTTGTAACGATACTTAAAACTTTTTTATAGAGAATTTTTTTACATTTATCGATGTACACAAATTATGACTTTCCATCTCAATTATTTTTCAAAGTTCCTTAGAATTAAAGTACGCAATACGCGAACACATAAAATTAAATCCACCAGATGGCAGGACATAAGTGTGAATGACCAACATTTGCATTTAATTCCTAAACATATTTTAAGAAATAAATGTCAATCACTTTATTTTGTTAGGTTCCGATGGGTCAGTTTAGTGTACATCAGATTAGTTTATAGTTTTAAAATTATTAGGAAGTAACATTGAGGTTTAATTTAATAATTGAGTTTGTATCTTTTAAACATTCTTACCTCAAATGGTAGTTTGTTGGACATATGTTTCAAGGCTGTTGCCCCGTTGTCAGTGGTTTATAAACTTTGTATGGGACAACAGATAGGCTGACGATGGGGCAATAGCCTTGAAACACATGTCTGACAAAACTATTATATGAGGGAATGTTTAAAAAATACAAACTCAATTATTAGTTTATAGTTTACTAAATTGTATGTATGTAATTCATTTTATTAGGTTATGGAGGGACAGGTTTGTATATATACATTTTTTCATAAACATGTTTGGGAATTTATTATAAATGTCGGTCATTTCAATTTCCCATATATATAGTGCCATCTGGCGACAATTCCATAAACATAAGCGATGGATGGTATGCACTCCACGTGAAACCAGTATCACGCCAAGTTTAACGCGAGGACGCGTCACGTCAGGTGCAACATCCTGTATAATAAACCATAGCTTGAGAGTGAATGGTATAATTGCCAAATGCTTTATATTAGATACTAACCAATTGACTGTTTGTGATGATAAATTGTCAATTTGAATTTTAACTTCATGATATGTCCACTGTTGGCTTTCATATTTAAAGAGAAAAATTATACGCTCAGATCAGGACTTGAATCTGGGATCCTTGGGCATTTTTCTCTTTAAATATGATTTATCCATCATTGAGATGTATGAAATCAATAATAAAAACATTGAAAAAACCGTACTGTTGGCTTTTTCTATACTTCGGTTGCAGCTGACAGAAATTTAAAGTTTTGCTAATTGAAATTTAATACTTACTGTTTGATTTGTCTTGCTTTCTCTCTATCAGAAACATCAACATTATCCATGATAGCTTCCACTTTCTTCTTGGCTTTATCTAACCTCCTTATAGCCCTCTTCTTCTTTCGAGCTTTTGCCTCAATCACTTTCTTGATTGGTCTGACATTAAGTTCCCGCAATTTATTCTTATATTCAGTCACCATTTCCTATGAAAAAAAATTAAGTGAAAATGAGAAAATTCAGAGACTTATTTGGAAAGATATTTATACAGTAAAGCTTTGAAAGAGAATTAATTTCCAACAAGAGCAAATATTAATTTTATTCTTGAGATACTAGAACATTTATATTAGGAAGAAGCAGTGAATCACAGAACAATGGTCAAGTAAATATTGACGATGAAGAATTAATTACTCTGAAACAGGTCTAAAAAGAAGACAAATATGAAGGTGAAGTGACTTTTTTTTAATTGAACTATATGCGAAATAATACTATGAAGTATATTAATATTTAATTTTAGGAAGTTATATTTTGAGGTATGAAGTATACTTTAAATTTAAAATAAATTCTAAATTAAAAATATTTTTTAATATTTAATTTTTGGTCATACTGCATCTAATATCTTGAGTGTTTATCAGCAGGCTGTGTATGTGTATTGTTTATTGTATTCAAGTATGTTATGCAAATTTAATGATATAATAAAATTCTCTTTGACGACTGAGATGAACCATCAAAAAAAAAGAAGTTAGGTAGGTTGCTATTGCAATGGGTCATAATTGTAATGATAATAAAAAGTAGGACTATTAATTATATCAAAAAAAACTATAAAACTATAAATGAAATATACTTATTTATTATACCGGAAGATAGGAAATAAATAATCACCCTTAAAATGCTGTCATACTCAAAGTTCATACCAAGGACTTTTAGGAATTAAAAAACGAGTAAAATTTTATGATATTTTATAATAAATATCCGGGACTCATTGTTGGAATCTGTCACAATACCAGGATGTAGTTTCAAAATATCAACATGTTTTGATAGAAAACCAGAGATTTCCACTTTAGACATAAATGAAAGTTTTTGAACTACATTGGGTGAAAGTGGGTAAACACGGAGGCGACGATAAGAAATCCCACATTTATGAAAATTGGAAAGTGTAGGGAAAGGGATTTGAACTTTCCCGCAAAATTAGAAATTTAGAAGGGAAAAACGATCGAATATATACTCACGATTTTTTGACGAAAAAGAGTCTGGAAGCAGCTATCGAAGGAATCACTACTTGATTTGGACATGAGTTCTTATCTCAGTTTATGTGAGTATAATTACAACTTCCAATAAATATTTCCAGGTGAAATTCTGATTGAATATAATAACTTATAGAACATAATGACTTATAGAATTAAAAAGAGATATTATTCTCTACAATTGATTGAACATAACTTATAAATTAGTGTCATAAAGCAAAGGGCTTTCCATAGCCTAGCAATTCAAGTCTTTTATTTAGGTTAAGTGTTTTTATTTTAAAAGAGTTTATTATATTTTGTTGCAAAGTATATATGTTTAAATAAAGCTGTAATATTTGCTAGTGTAACGGTGTGGTATTTCTGAGTCAGCGCATTCCAAGCTGAAGATAACGGTACAAGTCGTCAGCTTGGCAACATTGCATTGACTCGATTATGCGTTTAACACACACATTCCAAAACATTTTGCCTTCCGCTCAGGATAATAGATTTTAGTCAAATAAAATCTAACACATTAATTATTTTATTCACGTTTTATGCTACCAGTATAACCTGTCCTTTTAGGTTATAACAGTTGCCATTGGTATTTGAACTTGGAAACTCTCTTTACAAATCTAAACTAACTTGTAATGGAAAAGAAAACAACTACTATTCAAAGCAATCTACTGAGGGATGGAATAAAAATTATAGAATTTTTAAATAAGCTTATGGCTTTTTTCTAAACTGCCATCTAGTGTACTTTTGAAGAACTTTGTAATCAAACTTGGTGCATCTGGAACCTCGAAGATCATGGTTCCAGTATGGTTTTTTAAATGTATATCTTTTCCCAAACTATTAATTCCAATGTTTAGACAGACGTTTCAAAAGTTTTGCTTCTTTTTCAATTCTATGATTCTCTAATAAACTATGTGCTGCTATAGTTGATTTTTCAATTTCACCATTTTTTACGTTTCTAAAGTGTTATTTTTTGCAGGTATCTAAGTTCCTTTTTGTTTTTCCTATATATACTTTATTGCAATCTTTGCAATTAATTTGATAAATTCCAGATTTTTTATTGTTTGGGGTGTTAATTTTTTTATTAGTTAACAGAAGATTCCCCAGGCTGAATTTGTTAATCGGAGCCAATGTTATATTGCATTTTTTGAAAATCTTTTGAAATTTATGAATTTCTGGTTGGTAAGTAAATTTCTTGGGTTTTTCATCTTACTTGGAATTATGTTGCAGAGTGGTGTATTCATTCAACATAATTCCAAGAAAGATGAAAAATTCAAGAAATTTACTTACCATCCAGAAGTTCATATCAAACTTCAAAAGATTTAAAAAAAATGTAATATAACATTGGCTCCGATTAACAAATTCAGCCTGGGTAATCTTCTGTTAACTAATAAAAAGTTAACACCCCAAACAATAAAAAATCTGGAATTTATCACATTAATTGCAAAGATTGCAATAAAGTATATATAGGAAAAACAAAAAGGAACTTAGATACCTGCAAAAAAGAACACTTTAGAAACGTAAAAAAATAGTGAAATTGAAAAATCAGCTATAGCAGCACATAGTTTATTAGAGAATCATAGAATAAAAAAAAAAAGAAGCAAAACTTTTGAAATATCTATTTCAACCTTTTGAATTAACAGTTTGGGAAAAGATATACATTCAAAAAAACCATACTAGAACGATGAACTTTGAGGTTCTAGAAGAACCGATTACAAAGTTCTTCAAAAGTACACCAGATGGCAGTTTAGAAAATTACCAGCATAATAAAAAATTGACAGTCGTGAAAACAGCTGAAGATGGGAAAGATGTATTTCCTGATACTGCAGTTCTGTGTTAAAACATAGATGTATGAGATAAGAAGAATTCACGATTCATTTGATTCTTATTAAGAAAATCTCATAATGTAAAAATTCTCAAATTTATTACATTAAGCTTATGGCCTGTTTAAGAAGCTGAGGGAAATCCTTATTAGAGAAAGTAACAAATTTTAGGATAAGGATGCTAAGCTCAGGTTGTTGTATGCCGCTTCCTAACTAGCAGTTCTGAGTTTTGTTACTCAATGGGACTGGAAATTTTATTTATAAAATGTTCAATCTCAGGGCTAGGAGTATTGCTGGTGTAAAATTTTAATTGCCAGATTATGGATAAAATTCCAAATTTCTCTACAATATATATGTTGGTTAAGAAGGTATGTGGCACCACTCATAGGAATTCATCTGTCTTATTTTTTTATATTTGAAGAGAAAAATTATACGCTCAGACCAGGACATGAACCCGGGACCCTTGGTATTCTAGGCCAAATGCTCTATTGACTGAGCTACTGGAGCAAGTACCGATCTAAATGCAAATATTTCTCTATATACGTTTTGTAATTCCCATGCACCAAATGCTAAGAAGCCAATGCTTCTATCTTTGCAAATGGCGGCTTCTTTATTAAGAAGACATATATTTGGAAATTATACATTACATTATAAATGCCAGTACGGCTTCTTTCGATGATTTTATCATTCATTCCATACATCTCAATGATGGATAAATCATATTTGGAGAGAAAAATTATACGCTCAGACCGGGGCTTGAACCTGGGACCATTGGCTTTCTAGACCAAGTTCTCTACTGACTGAGCTACCGGAGCAAGTACCGATCTAAATGCATTCATAGCATTTGGTGCACAGGAATTACAACATATACAGAGAAAGATTTGCGTTTAGATTGGTATTTGCTCCGGTTGCTCAGTCGGTAGAGCACTTGGTCTAGAAAACCAAAGGTCCCAGTTCAAGCCCCGGTCTGAGTATATAATTCATCATTGAGATGTATTCTGCTGAGGTTTTCTAGTGGTTTCCCTCCAGCGCAAAGACAAATGTCGGAGTGGCCCCTTTGCACCACTAAGTAAATCACCAATACCCCCCAATTTTTCAAAATTTTCGGCCGGGAGGGGGGGAGGGACTTGTGATTCCCAAAGGAGATTTCATTTCATTTCATTTCATCCCGACACACAGATCCCGGACGCCTTTGCCAATCTGCAGTCACATACATCAACTTCTCAGCAACTTAAGTACAACACGGATGAAACCACTGCTCACCGATCCGATATACAAATTTAACACCGCTACAACACGCTGCCATGGACACTCACTTATTATTCAACACTTTCGGTCCTATTTTCAAAAGTAACGGGGCAAATGGGCGAAAGCCTTGGTACCCGTGGTTGGCTTCGGCCTTCCTAAAGGGATGCTGTAGCCGCTTAGCAGAATGATGCTAATGCTGCATTCAGCAATTCCCACCTGTTCTCTTTCTCGATGTATGAAATGAATAATAAAAACATCCATTCATCTGTCTGTTGAGGATGTTAAGCTTATTGGCACCCTTGGTGCTTATTGTCAAGAGTAGGCTACATGCTGGCACTGGGTTTCACCTTCTCATCATCCCTCACATAACATATTTGCACTAAACAAACATTCCAGTATCTTTCTCTTAAAAAATCTAACTGTGCACTTATCTTTCATTCCTCTCTGTATAATAAAATACCCTACAAAAGTACACATCATATAAAAAATGTGGTACGTAGATTGAAAATAGATCATTAATGTCATCAATCTGCCTAGACCAGAACCCGAAACACAAAAAGTTCAGTGTGTGGCATTGGAACACACACAATAGTATCTAATGTACAAAACTTTGAAATTAAAAAAAAAATGAATGAAAATAATAAAATGGTTCAGAAAAAAAAAATGTTGTGATTTATAGAAAAAAATCTGTGTCTGGATAGTGTTAGGGGGAGACTAGGAAGAAAAAAACATTGTAATCAGTAGTAATTCTATATAAATAGCAAATTACTATCAAAAGTAGCACATAAATGTAAACAGAATGAAGTATCCATCATTATCCATCATTGAGATGTATGAAATGAATAATAAAAACATAGAATGAAGTACCTTGGGAACTGGATCAGGTCTTCTCAAATGTTTTGCTTCATCTTCAATAAACCAATCTGGTAAATTTGAGTCATTGAATGCATAGCGATTCCAGCCGCTATCTATTAAATCTCGCTTAATTTTATGAGATGTCACCATCAATGTTCCCAGAGCCAAACCCTCTTCATTCAGCTTCACTTTTTCGTTTCTTTGTTGGAACTGTAGAAATGCAAAACATATTTATTAAAATGGAGTAAACAGTAATTTACTTTACAAAATACTAAAGGACTTTTTTCATTAAAAAAATATTTTCTTTAAATTTGTATACAATATATTATCCGATCCGATTGAGGGTCTTTCCACTTTTCACCGGTTGCCCTTTTACCAGCCGGCTGCTGGTCCTTCACATCCACATGTGCCAATCACAGAGGTAGATGATCAACAGCCAGTGTAGGGGTGACATGTGGTTAGCATGTCGAGTCCCCCAGCCGTTATAGCTGGTTCCTCAACCTGGAGCCGCTACTTATTGTAGCTACCCAATTGCCTCACGATGCTGGGTGGGCACCGGTCCCATACTGGCCGAAATACCATGAGAAAATTTCTTCCCCCATGGAGACTTGAACCAGCGCAAGTCCCGTAGCTCTGCGCCAAGGCTTCCTACCTTAACCACTCGGCTACGGCGCGGGACCCTTGGGGTAGTAGGAGGTTAAGGTTCCCACTTTTTTTTAGACAATCGGCACTTTATGTCAGCCGGGTTGTCAGCCCTGCGTGACGGCCGCCTTTACCCCCAGAACAAGCGTCTGGTACTCATTTCCGTTAGAGGCTGAGTCGACCCCAGGGCCATAGTGCCGCCAGAGGGTTTGGGTCAGTTTAAAAATCCTGACCCCAACGGGACTTGAACCCTCGACCCTCTGGCTTGTAGCACAGTGCCTTAACCACTACGCTACGGCGTGCTCCATTATTAAATTTGATTCTATCAAGACAAAATACACATTTGATACCAAAAGGTACACTGAATCATAAATTGAAACAAATAATAATAAGGAGATTGAAAAAAGTGGATTGAAGTGGACGAGCAAGAAATGTTAATTTACCTTCTTCTTTAGCAATAATTTCAAAGCCATCTTTTCTTTTGCCTCCTACAACTTTTTTGATTTTTCTTTGTGGTTTCTCATCATCTGAATCTGAATCAAATGTAGAATCACCACTATCTTCATCGTCACTGTTTTCATGTATTTCATCTCCAGTTTCATTTTTCTTATTTTCACCAATTATTTGACCACCTTTCTTCTTGAAGTTTTCCACCATTTCATCCAATTCATAATCTTCATCTGCATCATCATCTAGATTTTTGAATACATCCTACAAAAAATATAATTTAAATATTAAAACTTAATGTCCATTAGTCAATCTGTCTAAATCAAATTATTTAATCCATCTTTAATGCAATACATGGGTCTGTTATTGCAGTCAAGACATATCAGGTACAAAACCTTCTGGCTGTGAACTGTGATATTGGACAGCTGAAGGATGGCATCATTTTTTTCATTTGTTCATGCCTCCACAGTCCACTCAACTTCTTTTGACAAGTAATTACTGGGACACTTACCATTATATGATCAAACTATTAATTATTTTAAAAAATTCTCTACTACTAACTTCATAATGTGTTTTTTCTCTGTATTAAAATTTTCTCTGCTCATGGGAATGCTTACCAAGCTGTGTATTACACTATTAAAGACTGCCTGTTTGTGTGCAAATTGATTGAATCCTGTAGTTTTAAGGGGGGAGATGGGTGAAATTTCTATTTTCTACAGTTTTTAAGCTACATACTTGATGTTTTGTACACACATTCATGCCATAATAGGTAATATTATATTAAAGTTTCATCCTTCTAGGCTTAAAGGTTTTTGAGTTATTGAAGAAAATCCATTTAAAAATTTTCATATTTAAAGTTTTAATAAGTCCCATAATTTTTTACTAAATTTTTTCTACACGACTACTGACTTATTTAGAACAACACTACGCATTAACTTTTCTATATCATTGTAATAATGGAAGAAAAAAAATATATACATCCTCTGCATATGAAAATTTTTGTTTTTTTTAATTACTACACATATTTTATTTTTTATTTAAAAAACTATCAATGTTGTTTCAAAATCCTTGCATAGAATTATCAGCCATAGTGTGTAGGACATGCAGCTAAAATTTCATGCTTCTGTCATTAAATTTGTCAATGCTATTTTCATTTGAATGTATTGAAATGCAATGAAAATAAAAGTGTGGAAAAGCCAATTTGAAAGTTTGCATGCAGTTAAATTAGAATATAGCATACATGCCCTTCTACAGTCATTAGGGAGACTTGCAAGCGCCATAGGACACTGAAACTTCACCAACTTATACTTTACGATAAGTAATATTTTTTTTGTCCCATGCCGTAGCCGAGCGGTTAAGGTAGGAAGCCTTGGCACAGAGCTACGGGACTTGCGCTGGTTCGAGTCTCCATGGGGGGAGAAATTTTCTCATGGTATTTCGGCCAGTATGGGACCGGTGCCCACCCAGCATCGTGAGGCAATTGGGTAGCTACAATAAGTAGCGGCTCCAGGTTGAGGAACCAGCTATAACGGCTGGGGGACTCGACATGCTAACCATATGTCACCCCTACACTGGCTGTTGATCATCTACCTCTTGATTGACACATGTGGATGTGAAGGGCCAGCAGCCGGCTGGTAAAAGGGCAACAGCTGAAAAGTGGAAAGACCCTCAATCGGAATATTTTTTTAATACAAAAAACAAAAAATGCTAAATTTGACCGAAAATGTCGAAAATTTCACCCATCACCCCCTTAATATAATTATCAATATGTGTTTCTTTTCTGTAAATTCCAAATTATATTTTTTCTTTTCTCTTCATTCCTGATCAACTTAACATCAAAAAATGGTATTTGTTACTTGAATTTCTATAATAAAGTTAATTGTTTTACTTCCGAGTATTCAAAAGTTTTAAAGCATCTTCTATATGTTTTTGACTAACTATTGAAATTATACCATCCAAAAATTTGAAAAACAAAGGGTATGCCTTCGTTATTTGGCATTCAAAGTTACCCATGAACAGGTTAGCCAAAAATCAGGATAATTGGTTCCCCATTGCAAGTCCTAACTTTTATCTGTAAAATATCCAATTATACATAAAAACATTTGATCAATGGCTAATTTAGTTAATTTTATATATTCTTCCAATGATTGGACGTCAGTTGTGAACATGAACAGCATTGAGAATGTCACAAATACAGTGACGAAATCTGGATCTGCGAGGGAGTTAATAAGTATGAGGTGAGTCAAGAAACAACTCAACAAAATTAAAATACACCTCAGTGTTATTTTCTACCTACATAACTTAATCTGAATATATACTTGGATTCAACTCCCCTCAATACCTAGAATCAGTCATTTAAGTTGAGTCAGACCTCATATTATTTTTTTAATAGTGAACTTTGCCAATTATTATGCATTTTCATTTTTTTTTCAAAATTACAAAAAAAAAGACATGATACAAAAAATCTGAATACAGATTCAAATTCAGGGCACTTTGTGAGTTGAACAGAATCAATGATTTTTCCCCCCTTTTTAACAAAACAATTTATTTTTAAATACATTATTTTATATGATTACAATACCTTCTCAAACCAGAGTTCTGCTTTGTGTGTCTTCTTTTGCTTTTTTGTCCTTGGATCAAGATCAGTTATAAGAGGATGTGTATCTCCTTGCTTTAATTTCACATTCTGCTTACTCTTGTTCTTTGAATTATTTTCATCATCACTGTATTCACTGTCACTAAATCCTGGAAAATTAATTCAATTACAATAATAATTTATATTTTATTTTTAAATCTTCCCCTATTTAGGGGCTGTATGGAAGAAAAAGAGCAGGTAAAAAACTATTTTTATTTTAGATATGAATTTAAATATTTAAATCAAATGAATAGGAAATAAACTTATTTTGAAAAGGAAAAATTAATGCCTGAATTGGGATTTGAATCTGAAACCTCTAGTTCTGTATGCTAGAGTGCTAACCATTACACTATTTCAGGATCTTGATGCAAATGCTGAATTTTCTTCCTCAGATACACTTCTCTGGAAACTATTTGTAGATAATTTCTTTAAAAATCTATGAATTTGAGTCAAAATAATTGCACACACACACACACACATCATCTTAAAATTTAATTGCAATTTCAGAAAGATCAGTGATATTAACCATGTTCATGAAATATTTTGACACAAATTCATAGTTTGAAGTAAAAAAAACAAATATACAAAATAAAACAGTTGTTCAATCAATCTGAAGACAATTTACATTTTAATAAGGAGGAATGGAAACCAATTTAGTTAATATTTAATTTTAGGAAGTTATATTTTGAGGTTATTTTAATTATATTATTTTTGGTCTGGACATCTTACCTCAATATTAATGTTGATTTGTTATCGATTGCATTTGATTGCGAAAGCTGACGATAAAACAGAATTGTTTTGAAACATGTCCAAGAACAAATCAACATTAATATTGAGGTAAGATGTC
The DNA here is from genome assembly GCA_030220185.1 of Diploptera punctata. NCBI lineage: Eukaryota > Metazoa > Arthropoda > Insecta > Blattodea > Blaberidae > Diploptera > Diploptera punctata. The sequence goes on from JASPKZ010005708.1 coordinate 255,074, forward strand.
CAGACCAAAAATAATATAATCAATTTAGTTAAAATTAATTTATTACAGGCAACAACAATAAATAATAAGTCCACCGCTGTGGTCTCGGGGTAGTGTGCTGCCTTGTCACGCAGCGGGCCCAGGTTCGATCCCCTGTCGTGGCAGCTTTCTGGGTGAGGTTTTTATCGGGGGTTTTTCCTCACCTGTAAGACAAATGTCAGGAGAACTTTAAGGCCATATTGGTCCCCGAAATCATATGGCCATCGCAATCATCATCATTCATATTCATCTTAGGTTAAGCTTAGGATTAGGGACTCTCCTGGCGCACCATTATCGTCATCATCACCCATCATATCATCGGGGCAACGTAACCCTGCCTTCCAGGTGCCCCAATCTCAGAAGTGGGTTACAAGTATGCCATGCCAGGAGAGAAACCAGGAATGTCGAAAGACAAACCTGGGGCATTTGAAAAAATAAATAAATAAATAAATAATAAAACAAAAAATAACTTACCCAATCCTCCTTTTGAGATATCTTGTGAATCATCTGATTCTTCTTCCATTTCAAGATCACTCAGTTCTCCAGATTTATAAAATCTAGAGAGAGAAATTAAAAAATTAAATGAAACTGAGGAAAAATTAAGCTGCTGTATTACTTGTCAACCAACGAGTTTGTTCAAATGAATGAACAATTCAGATAAGTAAAATGTAGGTTATGTTGGTTACATTTGACCCATCCTGAACCCTGGCCATCACTCCTTATGGGAGAATCCTTATGTACATGCAAATCTAAAACTCAAAATTCATTAACTCAATATCAATAGTAATTATAGTGAAGTCAGTGTGTTAAATACACATTGTTTCTACAAGTGTCGTTTATATATTATCGGTCTTACTAATAAAAATCTCTAATACAGCCTTTCATCAGTTGTTTAATTATACAATATATAAGCCTGATGTAGATCACGTATAATTTCCTTACTAATAAATGTTGTGCCGGAGCTATATAACAAAACAGCAGTTATACACAATACGTCACATATTAGTCATCATAATGACGTCAGAACAATATTACTCGCAGTTTGTAACAGAAATAAAACAACATCAACTAGTGATTAATTGTGTAAGAAATGAATATGGATAAGAGTTAATAGAGATTCTCTAATTGAGGAGGTACGGAAAAAATAAGTGTGTTTTAATTTATATACATTTTCCTTTACGCTATGTCAAATAAAACGTAGAATTGGTTTCACAGCTAATGTGCTGCCATCTAACGTCAAGAATTTCGACCAATTCTTGGAAACTAATAAAAGCTTTCCCCATTACTTATAAATTATATGCAGTGTTTTAAGATGCGTTAGAAAACGTTCAAAATAGTAGGAAATGTTACCGACAACAAAATATTTCAAGCGAAAAAAAAAAATCACTATAGTTCGACCGGGAATCGAACCTACGACCTCACGCATCGTAGTCAGAAGCTCTAACCACAAGACTACCAAGTTAACATGTAGCTTCTTGCAATAATAGTACCTCTATACTTAAATACATTTTTATATCGGTGTGTGTGTTATGTATTAAAGATGCAAGAAAGTTTTCTTAAAATAATATTATGAAGCATTTAAACTACATTCAGGTTAAATCTTGTCTACAGCAATTATTGTAGAACATATCCTTTTGTGATTCAATGTTCAATTTTAAAATATTGTTAGGCCTAATCGAGAATGAGTGTAACGAAAGGCATTTTATGATGCCTTTATTTTCCTATCCAGAGCTTTATTAATATTATTTATGCCCTGTGCATTCATCAAACAGTCGTTAAAGTGTTGCATTTTGGGTTAAATTTAAGGAAACTTTCATCAATATCATAAGAAAACAATCAGTTGATCTTGATGTCCGACATTTTGTCTAGTTATAGAATCCTTAAACAAGGCTGGAGGCATGTATAACGATTCCCATGTAATGTTGTACATCTCTTCTACACTGAACAGCTAATACAGTGTTTTATTAGTAAGAATTTTCAACTGAGATGTGTATAAACCTTGTATAAAAGTTATATATGGATTATTAGTAAGAGGGTATCTGTAAAATTATTTACGTCATTCAAGTGACTTTGCACATTGTAACAAACTATATCAATCAAATTATTTTGAGTCTGTAATATCTTACGTCAATATTAATGTTGATTTGTTCTTGAACATGTTTCAATTAGTCTTCTTATCATCCTCAGCATCATGGCCAGACTGGTTGGATTTATGTTGTAAACGCTGGATGTCAATATCAGCTCCTTCCTGCGGTTGGTTGAAGAACCTCCAAACGAGGTCACGATTCAGTCGGTCTGTTTTTGTTCTTCTGAATGTAAATTTTTTCCCAAATAGGTTCTTTGGCCAACCGCAGGAGGGAGCTGATATCGACATGCAGGGTTTTACAACATAAATCCAACCAGCCTGGCCATGAATCTGAGGATGATTAGAAGACTAATCGAAACATGTTAAAGAACAAATCAACAGTAATATTGAGGTAAGATATTACAGATTCAAAATAATTTGAATAAAAGGACCTCAAAATATTACTTCCTAAAATAAAACATAAACTATATCAGGTTTTAATATTTTTATTACATACTCAATACTTTTAAGTGGTAAAGCTGAATATTATTGCATCAACATATTAAGTTTTACCGCTTAAAGGTAATGAACATTCGCATTACAAATTACTTTGAATAGGAGTTGTCTGATGGCATTATTAATAGCTCTAGCCACCCCAGGCCAACACAAATGGAAGAGAGTGATGCTAGGCCTAGTTTTTTCTGCCAACGCTTGGAGCACTGCAGTCGCTGTATCCTAAGGCTATATTGTCTGCTGTAAGAGTGCAGCCAACAGACTTTCTAAATTATAAATTTTTTATTATTTGAGATAAGCTGACTTCTTAATTTTAGTAGAAAAAATAATCATGATATAAATGTTTGTTTAAAGTATTCCATGACATATTAGTTTTGAATAATTTTTTATAGTTTTCTTTTTATTTATATGAAAATAAACTTTATATTTTATTCTATTATGTTGGCTGCGTATTTTAAAATGTAGGAGCATCATGCAACCATGTTTGTTTCTGTAATTAGAATTAATTGTCTGTTAAAAGAATTTTTCTAGTAAGTATTATTAATAAGTTTTTGCATCAAAAAGCAATATTAAAATATATGAATTGGCTCATGTTTCCAATGTCACGGAATTTTTAAAATTCCTCAATACTTTTATGGAACTATTAGGTTATGGTTTTGTTTTTACAAACATTTCCTCCTTTTATAAACATTTTCTAATGCTTGTTAAAACGTTGTTTGCAATTCTTAATTTTTTCCTGTGCATAATACAAGATTCATAAGCCACTGTTCCACTACTTACGTGATCTAATGGAAAATCATCCTAAGTATAATTTTTATTGTGTACAGAAATTTAGGGAGCAAGCATGCTTTTGTACAGTGTTAAAAATAATACAATTTTATGTAACATTTTTTTTCTAGTGACAGGTACATAGATGCCATATCTTTGATGTAACTATATTGAATTATTAGTCTTCATCTAGCCTCTTGCCATTGTGCCGGGGGGTCAAGTTTTGGATAAGATCCCTCATCATCTTGGGTCATTCCATGTCTACTTTTCCATAATTTCCATCCATTGAATTACCCTTTTCTAGACATTCTCCTTAACTTGTTCTATAGATTTAGGCTATATCTTGGTCAACCTCTGAAAAGACGGTGTTAATAGAGTCAGTAAAGTTATGACAGGCATAGGAAGCCATAATAGATAACTGTCTGCCTTCGAAGGTTAACCATATATATATATATATATATATATATATATGATAAGAAAAATAAATGCCTGGACAGGATTCGAACCCAGAACTCTGAGTCTGTACCTCAGCGTGATATCCATTACACCACCAGGCGAATCCAATTCAAACACTTATTTTTCTTATATATATATAAGTGTTTGAATTGGATTCGCCTGGTGGTGTAATGGATATCACGCTGAGGTACAGACTCAGAGTTCCGGGTTCGAATCCCGTCCAGGCATTTATTTTTCTTATCATATCATACCATATTAAGCTTGCATTGCTCAATGTTAAAGATTTAATTATAACATCGATAAAGCGTCACTGCTATAAAGTAAAAATATTCTCTTTAATTTGCTTACTTGTTATAGTCAGCTACTAGATGGCAGTGAAGACCGAGTTCTCGCGACATCTAGTAATAATGGAGAATATAATACATATATAAGAAAAATAAGTGTTTGAATTGGATTTGCCTGGTGGTGTAATGGATATCACGCTGAGGTACAGACTCAGAGTTCCGTTCGAATCCCGTCCAGGCATTTATTTTTCTTATCATATCATATCATACTAAGCTTGCATTGCTCAATGTTAAACATTTAATTATAACATATATATATATTGTAATTTGAACCCCAGAATGTGTAATGAAGACATATTACATTAATTAAAACTTAAAAAAACAATAAAGGAATATTTAATTCTAAGTACTTGTTTTATAATTTTTTATTTCAGGTAAAGAACTGATATTTTTAGGCAGGAGAATGTTTGTTTTCTACCGGTTCTTTTATAGCTTACTTTATGGTTATTCTGTTGAAATAATATGTAGGATTTTTGTATATTTCATATAACTGTAGCATGTTTATAAAGATTCAAAGCGCTAGGTAGTGTCCATTACATTTTTTTTTATTCAGACATGCAAATGTCCAGTAATGCTGCTCTTGACCTCCATCTGGAAAGGGGTCATTGATAACTGAATTCACCACCAATACAGTGAAATGAGTGGTTTATTGTAATTTAATCTTCTTGCAAGCCCATGTTTCCCTTAACAGAGATTTAGGCACTCACCCCCTATAGGGTAGAATTTGAACCATATTAATTTAGTTACACTTGTTTTCGTATAGATGTCCTTTGAGTGGCCCGTGGTCAGCGTTCCGCCTCATACTGACATCTAGGAAACCAAGGTAGTACTAGGATGGGAAAATTCGGTAAATTTTGCTTAGAGGCCTTTCATTCAGGTTTAAGGATCTTTTACGAGCCTGAAAATCTTTAGACTTGGGACCCACAGTTTAAAGTCCCTCCCAGAGGATTTGCTCCTTGGATTTTTCCATCCTAAAAAAATCCATTGACCCCAGCCGGGTTTGAACCCGTGACCTTGGGACCAGAGGCAAGGAGCATAACCACTAGTCCACCGCGGCATTGTTTTATTGAGTTTATCTTATGTTAAAATCAGTAAGATAATAAAATACCTGTAATTTTGAACATACATTTTTTGTTAGGGACCAAATTTTGTTGGCAAATATGTAGGGATAGAAATAAAAAAAAAAATTAAAGTAAATATACAGTCAATTCGAGACTGGCATATAAATTCTGAGGGCAGAATAAGCTTTTGATATTTAATTTTAGGAAGTTATATTTTGAGGTTATTTTAATTATATTATTTTTGGTCTGGGAAAGCTGACGATAAAACAGAATTGTTTTGAAACATGTCCAAGAACAAATCAACATTAATATTGAGGTAAGATGTCCAGACCAAAAATAATATAAGCTTTTGATACCCTAAATCCTTCAATGCTCAATGATATACATATACACATCTCCTATTTTCTTTCCCTTTACACCTTGTTTGTATAATATAATTAGTGATCAGTTTCTTTGCAGGTCGTCTCAATGTATTAATTCTTCGTAATTACTTAAATTCTCTATTGTTTATATTATATTTTTGTTCATATGTATAAAATAAATAAATTATTTTTAAATGATATCTCTATTTTTATTTGAACCTTTCCTTGAAAATCAGGGTCATCCTTTCTTTAAATCTAAGAAAATGTAATGCAAAAAATAATGTCATTTCTAAGAAAATTTTGAACAGGGACTATATTTCTTGTATTGGGTAAAAAGTAAGTTGAGGGTCTTGGAAATTGAGAAGATGAAGTTCTGAACTGATATATTTATAACACTGTGAGGTTTTATTTAATAATAATTAAATTAATCAAATTTTACAGCTTGCCTCATACTTTTGTAAAACAGAGGACAGGTTTCGAAAGAAGTTTCCCTTTAGAAACTGGGCATGGAACATGACCTTGTTTGGAGGTTCTTTGGCCAACCACAGGATGGAGCTGAAATCAACATCCAGGTTGTGTAACTAAATCAAACCAGTCTGGACAAGCTGACGATAAAACAGAATTGTTTTGAAACATGTTCAAGAACAAATCAACATTAATATTGAGGTAAGATGATCAGACTAAAAATAATATAATTTAAACAGTATCCCTCTTACTAATAATCCACATATAACTTTTATACAAGGTTTATACACATCTCAGTTGAAAATTCTTACTAATAAACACTGTATTAGTTGTTCAGTGTATACGAGGTGTACAACTTTACATGGGAATCGTTATACATGCCTTCAGTCTTGTTTAAGGATTGTGTAACTAGATAAAATGGCGGACTTTAAGATCAGCTGATTGTTTTCTTATGATATTGATGAACATGTCCTTAAATTTAATGCAAAATGCAACACTTTAATGACTGTTTGATGGGTACACAGGACATAAATAATATTAATAAAGCTGTGGGTAGGAAAATAAAGGCATCATAAAATGCCTTTTGTTACATTCATTCTCGATTAGGCCTAATAATATTTTAAAATTGAACATTGATTCACAAAATAATATGTTCTATAATAGTTGCTTTGGGAAAAGATTTAACCTGAATATAGTTTAAATGTTTAGTAATATTATTTTAACAAAACTTTCTTACATCATTAATATATGACTAAACATACCGATATAAAAATGTTTTTAATTATAAAGGTAGCATTAGTACAACAAACCATTCATTAGGGTGATAGTCTAGTGGTTAGGTCTTCCGACTACAGTCCGTGAGGTACCAGGTTCGATTCCCGATGAAGCTGGAATGATAATTTTTTTTCTTAAGGGGTTATTCTGTTATCACTAATATTTCCTATTATTTTGAACGTTTTCTAAACGATTCTTAAAACACTGTATATAATTCATAAGTAATGAGAAGAACTTTTATTAATTTCCAAGTATTGTTTGAAGTTCTTGACGTTAGATGGCAGCATATTACCTGTGAAACATATTCTACGATTTATTTGACATTGCCTAATGAAAAATGTAAATAAATTAAAACACACTTATTTTTTCCATACCTCTCCAATTAGGGAATCTGTATTAATTCTTATCCATACTCATTTCTTACACTGTTAATCACAAGTTATTGATGTTTTCTTTCCGTTACAAATGGCGCGTACTATGTTCTGACGTCATAATGATGACGAATATGTGACGTATTGTGTATAATGGTTGTATTGTTATATAGCTCTGGCACAACGTTTATTAGTAAGGAAATTATACATGATCTACATAAGGCTTATACATTGTATAACTAAACAGCTGATAAAATATAAACTGATAAAAGCCTGTATAAGAGATTTTTATTAGTAAGACTGTATGTCTATATATTTTATCAAATTGCAGTTGAATATTTAAATACATGGATTGCATCCACTGAGGGTTTGTGGGACTATAGTTGGGTAACAGATAGGGATACCATTTGCAAAGTGGCACTGTCTATAATAGATGATGCTGCTCTGTATGATGGAGTATGTGTATATTAAACAATACATAACATCAAAAAATTGAAAAAATGGAAGCTGGAAAGAACTACACCTAGCGACTGCTGGGTAGAAATTATTTCAAATTTTATAGCAAAAAATGTGCCTTATCACAATTTTTTTTAAAATACTAGGAATTTCTTCTTTCTTTACCTGGAACTAATGTCCTCCAATGAATGAGTGTTTTCTTAAATGAATGGTTTGTGGACAAATGACGAGAATGCTCTTTTAGTACAAATACTGAAAACTATTGAACTATTATAGAAAATATCACTATAAGGGTAAATTAAAAATTTAAAACAAAATTCTTTACACCTCACCTCATATGCCTTCTTTTTAGACCGGTTTTGTAACTTAAATGGTTATGTCTTCAGTAATTAATATTTAATTTTAGGAAGTTATATTTTGAGTCTGGGAAAGCTGACGATAAAACAGAATTGTTTTGAAACATGTCCAAGAACAAATCAACATTAATATTGAGGTAAGATGTTCAGACTAAAAATAATATAATGTCTTCAGTAGTTTCACGACCAATGTTTTGTTGTCCAGAAGCAGTGCTCCTGGATAACAGAACATACTGAAGAAATACTGAAGATGAAACCATTTAGGTTATGAAACCGGCCTAAAAAGAATACAGGGTATGAGGTGAGGTGTAAAGAATTTTATTTTAAATTTTAACTGAAAACTATGATGATTAATAAGATAGAAATCTCATGTAAGAAGAATGAGCAGAACAAGAATACCACGTCAAATCTTAAAATTACCAGCCACCAGGCAAGAGATCATTGGGCAGACCCTTCAAACAATGTATTGAGACCGTAACATACCATTAAGTCTATCACATGAAAGGAAGAAAAAGAAAAATAACTTTAATCAGTGCTATATAAATTTTTACAAAGTGATGTGTGACAGAATGAACTTATTAAAGATCCATTTATCAGCAAAATATTAATTTATGGTGCACTAATAATCCTTACAGATTGCTTGGCTGGAATAAATTTATAACTACTAATATCATGTAAGATACACAGTAATTATTTATTTAATTAATATAGTTTCCAAACTTCAGAACTTAAGACAAAACCATTTTTTAGCATCTTATTTTACCAGGTTTTTATAGGGACAATTTTTTTAAAAAATACTGTTTTCTTATTTTAAAAATATGGTCACTTTATCTACAGTTGCAGTTTGTGGCATTTCTCTATACCTTAACTAATCTTTAACCTTTATATTCCGGGGTATTTAAAAATACCGCATGAACTGCAGGACGGAATTTAAATCCCAGTCCGTGATATTAAATGGATGGTAGAGCGCGCATACTAACAAAAAATTATTTTTACGATAAACTGTAAGAGATATAAGTATAAAATAACTTTTATTTCATTCATAGAGGAGTGTATTATTCAATGAAATGTTTAATTTTTACATACAATAGAGAATTTTATTATTAAAAGTTAAAATTTATTTGCGAGGTCTGTATTTTTTGGTATGGCTTTATAACGGGTTCAGTTTATGATTTGAAGGTGACTGTACTCTTGCAAGGGGGATTTGATGACATAGTTGGAACACGTGTGCCATGGAAAATCTGCTTTGAAAGCATAAACATGAGTACCCTGCCTTGTTGACGGCAGAGTTATCAGCACATTTTTTTTTTCTGTGGCACTCAAACCTTAGGAAACCTTATAACATACCACACTAACATTCAGTCTTGAATTAGTAACTGTAGACTGTGGTTTGTTTTTTAACATATAAAAAATGGCTTCACGTATATGGCATCCTGGATTATCAAAATAATGTGAGTAGTATATCAGATATTTTTTAAAAATAAATCCTAACAAGATATTTACCATGTTAACTCATTATAATTTAAATACAAAATTAGGGGTGAAAAAGACACATGTTTTTTTTATTTTTTATGAATACTTGATCTAAAACACAATAAGTAGAGCCACAAATAACTTCCTTGCAACATTTTCTGAATTTTTATAATTTTACAAAGAAATAATGTTATCATGGGAAAAATATGTAAAAATTAGGGGAGAAAAAGGCACCTGATGTGTTTTTTAAATTTTTTGTGAATACTTGATCGGAACACAATAGGTTAGATCCACTAATAATATCTTTACAATATTTTCTGAATTTTTGTAATTTTATGAAGAAATAATGTTATCATGGGACAAATATGTCCACTAAGCCCTTTAGGGCTTTACATTTCATGGGACAAATATGTCCCACAAGTCTTCTAAAGGTTAATTAACAAAGGTAACTTACAATCCTGAACTGTCAAGATGATCATTTCCATCCTTCTCATAACTAACAAACTTCTTCTTTATGGTTAACTCGTCATCAGATTCTGGTTCTGATTCAGCAAGTATCTCTGGTAAATTGTCCATCACTTTGTCAAGCTCCTAATAAAAGAAAGAAACTTATAATTTAAAAGTAATGTGTGCTCCATAAAATATAAGAATAAATACGAGTTCTTGCATACCTTTTTGCTTTCAATTTGTTTCAACTGAAACATGTCATCACTTTCAAGCTTAGGCCCTTCATCACCTCGCAGCACCATTTTCAAATTCAACCGATCCTGCAGTTTCTTACGTTCTTTGTTTGTTCGTTTCTTCTTCCTTTTAAGTTCTCTGGCTTCTTCTTCTTTTAATTCTGATATTTTATTAGAAAGATCATCTAAATCACGATCATCTTCATCAGTTTCTTCCTCTTTCTACAAAAAAACAGGAATAAATTTATAGCAATTTAATCTGAAGAACCTTAATTTATATAGCTATTATCCACATGAGGTCTCAATATTCTGATTTCTGGAAATCATCATAATTCTCTCTTCATAACTACTATTGTAATCAATTGCAAAGAGAAAAATTTATGCCTGAACGAGGAATCGAACCCTGTACCTTCAGTTTTACAGGCTGATGCTCTAAGACTACTGAACTAATTCAGGTTTTCTTCCATCCAAGCACAAATTTTACCTTTACCTTGACTCTCTTGGTACTACATCCAATGCAATGAACATCATTCACAAATAGGGTGGCATGCGGTAATAATGGGGACGGTTAAAATTTGGGGCAAAAGAGGGACACTCGTCTACTACCTATAAATATAAACAATTTCCTGCTGATTTAAATGTCTGTACTTGGTACATAATCTAATCTAAGTATACACTAACTGAATGATAAAGTTTCCCTGGTTAATGTGTCCTAAAAAATTGTAAATGGAAACCCTTATTTTACACACACATTTATTTTGTTGTCTCTCTTGACAACTTTCATATCTGTGGGCTCAGATCTCAACATATAATTAATTTATTATTAATATGAGTAAGTATAAACTTTAGACTTATCTTCCTGCCAACCAGCTTATCCTGAGTAAATTTGGTAAGAAATCGTAACTGTTCAAATTTCTGAGGTAAATATGGGACAGTTTTGGGGGTAAAAATGGGACTTTTGTGGGACAGTTGGTCAACTTGTTTTACCTCTAAGCATGACTGAAGAGGGAAAAGATATTGTCTGAAACTGCCGGTATCAAAGAAATTTGAAATTATATGAGGTGAGTCGTTAAAAATATGTTCTCCAACCTCATGATATAACCTCATAATGTTTACTTCCCAATATTAATTTAAATATATTGTTTTACCTCCTTTGTTAGCAAGTTGTTCAACCCGGAGAGCCATTTATGTACTTTGTTTGTTTATGAGGCCAAGTATATATGCTACAGTGTGCATATTAGGCTATTGTGTTGGCCTAATAAGTGGTAAAATTGTTCGTAATTACAAGAAGAAAAGTGAAAATGGATGTTATCAACTGTTGTTTTAGAAAAACCAGTAAAAGAGGTAGTGACTGACAAGTATCCAAGAAAGGCTACATCACAACTGAGATTTTTCAAGATTATCTCTTCAACTTATGCAAGATTAATTAAAACATTTTGTCTGTTCATTCTTATCTCTTACAGTTGTTTTTGTTGAACATATGTTTCAGGGCTTCTTACCCCATCATCAGCGATTACAGACTGAATTTTCTCATGTTGTCAGCCCTGATTCTTGATTCCTGCCCTCTCTGCCTCTGGTCCAATGAATTTATTAATGAGGTTCCTTTCTGCGGGAATTTCAAAGTTCATAATTCTTTCCTTGTTCTTCTGTATATAGATTTTTTCCCATATGGTGAGTTCATTTTTCTTTTCTAATTGTTTTAATAATTTTGTGTTTGCATCTATTTTGTGTTTTTCTGACCAAACATGAGCAGCCACTGCAGATTTTTCTACTTCCCTTTTTTTTACATTCCTTATGTGTTCTTTAGTTCTAAAGGTTAAATTTCTTTTTGTTTTCCCTATGTATATCTTACCACAGTCTTACACATTTTGATATATTCCTGATTTTTTACCATCATCAATCTTTTCATTTGTATTAGTTTATTTAAACTATAATCATTTTTGGTACTAAATTAATATTACATTTTCCAAAAATCTTTTGAAATTTGTTGTGTGCCAAGGGTGATATGTTAATTTCCTGTATTTCTTAAATTTTGGTTTCTCTATCTGAAGAGTGCTTTTGTTCCTCAATGTTTGTTTTTTGTACTTCTCAATTTTTTTTATGTATAATTTTTTTCACTGAAACCATTTTCTTTTGCAACCTTAATTATGTGTTTCCTTTCTAACTCATAATTTTTCTTGTCCATGGGTATATTTACCAATCTATGTACTAAGCTGTTGAAGACTGCCATTTTGTGTGAAATATGGTTGAAACCTGTTGATTTGATATAGTTATCTGTATACGCTCATACCGGGACTTGAACCCGGGATCCTTGGTTCTCTAGACCAAGTGTTCCCAAATATGATTTATCCATCATTGAGATGTATGAAATTAATAATAAAAACATTGAATAAATATTTGATTTTAGGAAGATATATTTTGAGGTTATTTTAATTATATTTGGGGGCACGCCGTAGCGTAGTGGTTAAGGCACTGAGCTACAAGCCGGAGGGTCGAGGGTTCAAGTCCCGTTGGGGTCAGGATTTTTAAACTGACCCAAACCCTCTGGTGGCACTATGGCCCTGGGGCCGACTCAGCCTCTAATGGAAATGAGTACCAGACGCTTGTTCTAGGGGTAAAGGCGGCCGTCACGCAGAGCTGACAACCCGGCTGACATAAAGTGCCGGTGGTCTAGATAAAAGTGGGAGCCCTTACCTCCTACTACCCCAAGGGCCTCCGGGTCTGTTGTGGTATCACTTTACTTTACTTTTTTAATTATATTATTTTTAGTCTGATCATCTTACCTCAATATTAACGTTGATTTGTTCTTGAACATATTTCAAAACAATTCTGTTTTATCGTCAGCTTTTCCAGACTGGTTTTATTTATGTTGCACAACCTGGATGTCGATGTCAGCTCCATCCTGTGGTTGGCCAAAGAACCTCCAAACAAGGTCACGCTCCATCGGTATATCAATTCATAACTCTGTATTTGTTCTTCTGAATATAAATTTTTTTCCCAAATAGTCAACTCTTTTGTATTTTCTAACTGTTTTAATAATTTAGTGTCTGAATTTGTATTATGTTTTTCAGACCAAACATAAGCAGCAACTGCAGATTTTTCTATTTCCCCATTTTTAATATTTCTTATGTGTTCTTTGGTTTTAATTTTTAGGCTTCTTTTTGTTTTTCCTATATATATCTTTTCACAACCCATGTATTCAATTTGATATAATCCTGACTTTTTATTTTTATCAGTTTTTTTTAATTTTTGTTGGTTTTTATTAGTTTATTTAAACTGTAGTTATTTTTTGGTGCTAATTTAATATTAAACTTCTCAAATATCTTTTGGAATTTATAATGTACCCAAAATATCTTTTGGAATTTATAATGTACCCAAAAGATATATGAGAAGTTTAATATTAAATTAGCACCAAAAAATAACTACAGTTTAAATAAACTAATAAAAACCAACAAAAATGAAAAAACTGATAAAAATAAAAAGTCAGGAATATATCAAATTGAATGCATGGGTTGTGAAAAGATATATATAGGAAAAACAAAAAGAAGCCTAAAAATTAGAACCAAAGAACACATAAGAAATATTAAAAATGGGGAAATAGAAAAATCTGCAGTTGCTGCTCATGTTTGGTCTGAAAAACATAATATAAATTCAGACACTAAATTATTAAAACAGTTAGAAAATACAAAAGAGCTGACTATTTGGGAAAAAATGTATATTCAGAAGAACAAAAACAGAGTTATGAATTTTGATATAACAATGGAGCGTGATCTTGTTTGGAGGTTCTTTGGCCAACCACAGGATGGAGCTGACATCGACATCCAGGTTGTGCAACATAAATAAAACCAGTCTGGAAAAGCTGACGATAAAACAGAATTGTTTTGAAACATATTCAAGAACAAATCAACATTAATATTGAGGTAAGATGATCAGACTAAAAATAACATAATTACATTGAATAAAGCTGTACTGGCATTTATAATGTAATGTATAATTCTCAAATATGTCTTCTTAATAAAGGAGCTGCCATTTGCAATGATAGAAGCAAAGCTTCATAGCATTTGGTGGCCGGGAATTACAACGTATATAGAGAAAAATTTGCATTTAGATCGGTACTTGCTCAGGTAGTAGAGCACTTGGTCTAGAGAACCAAGGGTCCCGGGTTCAAGTCCCGGTCTGAGCGTATAATTTTTCTCTTCAAATATGATTTATCCATCATTGAGATGTATGAAATTAATAATAAAAACATTGAATAAAAATGTAGTATACACAAAATCAGAAAAAAAGGTAACCACATAGTAATTTTAGTCAAAGAAGATTATCACAACAGAATGGAAGAACTTTTAAAAGGAGAAGAAAATGGAAATATCAAAATTGATCCCCTCCCGAAAACAGTTAAGAAGATTGAAAACAGTTTAAAATCTATCAAAATAATTCTCACAGAAAAAGGTAAAATTAAATTAAAAGAAGCTAACCTTAGAAACCCTAATATCCATGGTCTCCCCAAAATTTTATAAAGCAGGAGGAAAAATGAGATCAATAACATAGGATCACCCACTTACAAAATTTCTAAATGGTTAAGCCGGTAATTCAAAGAAATGGAAAATTTTAATGATCTAACTATTGAAAATTGTCTTCAACTTGTAGAAAAATTAAGATAGAAATAGAACAAGCAGATAGACTAGTTTGATTTGACGTCACAGCATTGTTCACCAGTGTACCAAAAGAAGAAACATTACAAATATTGGAAAAATGGCTTATAAAAAACAAGATCGACAAAGAAAGGAGAAAGTGATACCTAAAATTAACTGAACTATGCATCAACCAAATGTTTTTTTACGTACAACGGGGGTTTCTATATACAAAAATCTGGACTGTCAATGGGAAACCCATTATCCTCTTTTTGGCAAACTTATTCATGAGTAATTTTGAAAACAAAATAACCAAAGCACATCCTCTCATGTTCAAATTTTGGTGTAGATATGTAGACGATGTTGTTGCCATAGTTAAAGAAAAACACATAGAAGATACCTTAAAACTTTTAAATATACAGAAGAAAACAATCAAATTCACTCTAGAAAAAGAAATGAACAAAGAATTACCGTTTTTTGATCTGAAATTACACAGGAATGAAGAAAAGAAGAAAATAGAATTCAGCATTTACAGAAAAGAAACACACACATATAACTATATCAGATCAACAGGTTTCAACCATATTTCACACAAAAGGGCGGTCTTCAACAGCTTAGTACATAGATTGGTAAATATACTCATGAACAAGAAAAATTACGAGTTAGAGAGAAAACACGTAAATAAGGTTGCAAAAGAAAATGGTTTCTGTGAAAAAATGATGCACAAAAAAATTGAGAAGTACAAGAGACAAAAATTGAGGAACGAAAGTACTCTTCAGACAGAAAAAACCTAAAGATAAGAAATACAGGAAATTCACATATCACCCTTGAGCACACAACAAATTTCTGAAGATTTTTGGAAAATTTAATATTAATTTAGTACCAAAGAATGATTATAGTTTAAATAAATTAATAAAAACAAATAAAAATGGAAAGATTGATGATGGTAAAAAATCAGGAATTTATCAAATAAAATGTAAAGACTGTGATAAGATATACATAGGGAAAACAAAAGAAATTTAACCGTTAGAACTAAAGAACACATAAGGAATGTAAAAAAAAAGGGAAGTAGAAAAATCTGCAGTGGCTGCTCATGTTTGGTCAGAAAAACACAAAATAGATGTAAACACAAAATTATTAAAACAGTTAGAAAAGAAAAATGAACTCACCATATGGGAAAACATCTATATACAGAAGAACAAGGAAAGAATTATGAACTTTGAAATTCCCGCAGAAAGGAACCTCATTAGTAAATTCATTGGACCAGAGGCAAAGAGAGCAGGAATCAAGAATTCAGTCTGTAATCGCTGACGATGGGACTAAGAAGCCCTGAAACATATGTTCAACAAAAACAACTATAAGAAGTAAGAATGAACAGACAAAATGTTTTAATTATTAAACAAACCTCTTAATGTTACTTCCTATCATATTTTAAAATTATGCAAGATCGTTACTGAAAAACCTATTCTGTTAATATATGATGGACACATGTCTCATTTGGACCTCAAAACCATCAACAAAGCACTGACAGAAAATATTTTCATAATTAAATTGCTGTCACATAGAACTGATCTCCTTCAGCCACTAGACAAATGTGGGTTTTGGCCACTAAAACTCTCCTGGGATAGAAGAGTCACAGAGTGGCAGAGATTAAATCAGAAAACTATTCAGAAAGCTGAATTTGCTGTTCTCCTTTATGAAATATGACATACCGGTACTTCTCTTACACCTGAAATAATCAATGTAGCATTTGAGAGCACCTGAATTTTCCCATCAGATAGAAAGATTACATCCGATAAAGCTGGACAGATACAACAATAAAGATGCTTCAGGTGCATGTGGTACAAAATGTGATCGATGATGATGCTGAAGTGATGTGTCTCAAGTCTGTGGACTCTAAGAATATTACCTTTAGGTCTGTTGAAGATGATGTGACATTGGTTTCCTGTTAAGATATAATTAAAAAACTACCACAACTTAATATGTGTGTTTGTGACCGCATAAGTTGTCATGCATTGATATTAATGAAAATAAATGACTAAGTGTAAATACATTTTATGCACTTCAAATGTTGAGAAATTTTCATAAATATGTTTTCCCAGGATTAATGTAATGCAATTTAATTTTTCTTTCAATCGAAGAAAGTACTTTTTTTCTCCAAAGTTTCACTTTTCTTTCTTTGCAGAAAATATAGATTTTTTATTTTTGAAAAATGTGAAAAAATTAAGCTATTGAGTAATAAAATATCAGCTGTCCCACAATTACCTCAGATTTAGAATAGTATTGTTGGTAATTGAGTTAATACAGTGTCCCTCATTTGCCCCAAACCATGGGGTAAATATGGGACTGGAATTTTTATAGACTGTTCATGAACAATGTTGATATTTTTAAATTAATATTGGAGAGTAAACATTATGAGGTTATATAATTAATAGTGAGTGGAGAACATATTTTAATCGCCTCACCTCATTCATTTTCAAACTTCTTTGATACCGACGGTTTCAGATAAAATCATGTCCTTCTTCAGTCATGGCTTCCACAGATGAAATTCCATGATTGTTGATTTCTTTAGTGACATCACTTATTGTGCTGCCATCTTTCATTGGGATTATAAACTTTGTAATTAAATTTTTATCCACCGGAATATCGAAATTCATAGACCGATATTTTATTCTTCTGAATGAATATCATTTCCCAAATTGTCAATTGACAGAAGAATAAATATCGATGTATGAATTTCGATATTCCGGTGGATAAAAATTTAATTACAAAGTTTATAATCCCAATGAAAGATGACAGCACAATAAGTGATGTCACTAAAGAAATCAACAATCACGGAATTTCATCAGTGGAAGCCATGACTGAAGGACATGATTTTGTCTGAAACCGTCGGTATCAAAGAAGTTTGAAAATGTATGAGGTGAGTCGATTAAAATATGTTCTCCACTCACTATTAATGTTGATATTATTCGTTTCTAAACTTCTTAATGATGGACAAATTATATATGAAAAGAAAAATATATGCCTAGACTGGGGTTTGAACCCAGGACCTTTCACCCTCTATGTCAATGCTCTATCCAAGTAGCTCACTTCGATAGAGCATTGACATAGAGAGTCAAAGGTCCTGGGTTCAAACCGCAGTCTAGGTGTATATTTTTCTTTTCAAATATAATTTGTTTATGAACAGTTTCATATAGATTGGTTTCAGGTATGGGATTGAAATGAGAATACTAAAACGTATTTATATTCATACCTAAATGATCATTTGAGTCTTAAAATGTAAAAAAAATTATCAAATATTAGTTTTTTGTCCCACATTTACCCCACTTGATCCTACACATTGAATGGCTTTTACATTAAGAATATATGATCCTCTTCATAACCCCTGCTTTTCAAATTCCATGTGCTAGGATGACATTGCCTAACAAAAGTTCCCTGATCTTCATTTGAAAGGAGCCCATTAGGATCCGTGCATGGGTATGAAAAATCTCACAACAACATCAGTACTGAAACTACTGAAGATGTAACCATTTAGGTGTAAAGAATTTTATTTTAAACTCATAGTGATATTTTTCCTATAATAGTTCAAATGCATTTATCACTATTTCAACTATATTTACATAATTTGAGTGATTTAAATCCAATTCTGGAATTAGGTATAATATATTACCTTTACTTCATCTTCTATTGCTGTCTTCTCCTCATTTTCTTCAGTTTTCTTTTCAGCAAGTTCAGTCTTCAAGGCTCTCCACCAAGTTACAATGGAACGTAGATCTTTACGTCCCAAAACTTTTATATCTTTACAACATTCCTTGATTTCTGAAGTGGTAAGAGGATGGGAAGCTATTTCTAGGTCATCAAAAGTAATCTGTAGAAATTCAATATAATGTTAATAAAAGAGAAAAAGTTATATAGAAAATTGAATTAAAAAAATGTTTTAAAGTTATAAGTAATAATTGAATACCTCTGAAGCTACTTCCAGTATATTTACAGCATTTTCAGCAGCAAGGAAATCTTTAACAGGTACTTTACGATATAAAGTATAATCATTTTCAGGATATCCTTCAGCCTTTGCCTTTTTTTGTTTTTCTGGATGATATACTCTAAGCTTATTCTCAGGCTCCGTATCAAGTTCCTCAAACACATATTTTGGATTCAGAAAACGTGGATCTAATTTACTAGGCGCTTTGTATCCTTGACAGACAACAAATATCTCAGCTGATTCTATTCTTGATGCTTGTGGTTTTGTTGAATGCACCTAAATAAATTAAACATGACAATTATTAGTCTGACATTATCTTACCGATTATCAAACAATTAAAAGAAAGTCTCCTTATGTCATAGAATAGAGCTCCTATTTACAAGGACCTACTGCACTGAAACAACTGAAGTTATAAATCCATGACTCAATAAGTCTGAGGAGCCAAGATCAATACAAGTCTGATTAGAAGATGGCAATACAGCAATCCATCAACCTTAGTTTCAGTTTTCTTAACCAAATTTCACATAAATAGCTATTCATTTGATGTTTTTTTTATTATTGATTTAACACTTCTCACTGAAGGATAAATTATATTTGAAGAGAAAAATTTTCGCCTAGACCGAGACTCGAACCCGGGATCTTTGGCTTGCTGGGCCAAATGCTCTACCAACTGAGCTACCGAGGCGAGTCGCGATCTATCCTTTAATATAATTTATCCTTCAGTGAGAAGTGTTAAATCAATAATAAAAAAAAACATCAATAGAAGCCCTACTGGCTTTATAAAGTAGTGTTAAATTCCCAATAAATGTCTTCATAACTAAGAAGCCGCCATTAGTAAAGATAGAAGCAAAGGTTTCAAAGCATTTGGCGCAAGGGAATTACAACGTATATCCATCCATAGTAATTCTGCCCGAAGGCAGGTCCTTCACTGCAATCATTGCATTTTCATGCTATGCTTGCAGCTTTACTAGGGAATTGTGTAGGTGTGGTAGCTTCCCGTTGCTTTCCACACCGGTGAAGGATGATGGTGATGATGGTAATGATAAGGATGATGGTAATGATAAGGATGATGGCCATATGATTTTGGGGACTGTTTGGGCCTTAAAGTTTTCCTAACATTTGTCTTAAAGGTGAGGAAAAACCCCGATAAAACCTCACCCAGAAAAACTGCCCGACCGGGGATCGAACCCGGGCCCGCTGCGTGACAAGGCAGCACGCTACCTCGAGACCACAGCAGTGGACACAACGTATATAAGAGAAAAAATTTGTGTCTAGATCACGACTTCCCTCGGTAGCTCAGTTGGTAAAGCATTTGGCCCGGCAAGCCAAAGGTCCCAGGTTCGAGACTCGGTCTAGGCGAAAATTTTTCTCTTTAAATATAAGCTATTCATTTATTTTTGCAAAGATGAGTGGATCTTGTTCCATACTATTTTCAAAAAATAATTTCTAGGTATAGACAGAAATGATACCAGGATCTCTGAAGTGTCAGTCATATTTTGAAAGAGTTTGGCTTCTACTTGGTCCAAAGCCCAAACTGTATAAATCAAATGCATCCAAAGAAATTATTTTTAATTAATCAATATTAATTTTTGTTTCATGTACAATTTAATTATTTGGTTGACAATGAGGTTCTTCTTAAGTTATGATCCAAGTATCAATCAAATAGGCCATTGTACTTACTAAACTAGTTTAGTTCACAGTTATTTTGAGAATTTTTCACAATTTGAACAAATATTTTAAATTCTAACAACATACCTTTTTAAACATCTGCTTGAACACCCATATGAGTGGTTGATAGTCTTTAGAACGGAATATTTTAGTTACAAACCAACCACCAGGGCGAAGGATGTGGGTGGCTAATTTAAGTGCGCTCAAAGTAAGACATGCCTGTTGGAAAGCATCAAGTAACCAGTTCGTACCTGAAAAAAATAATTCATACTCTCATAGTACTATCACAATTGGTAGAATTCAGTATATTAAATTAATGTTGGGAAGTAAATATTATGAGGTATAATCATTCAAATTCATCGGAGAACATTTTGTTTAAACAACTCACCTCATAGGATTCATGCTTCCATGACACCGCAGTTTCAAACACAGTCGTGTTCATCCTCAGTTGGAGTTATGGCTGAGGATGAACATGACTGTGTTTGAAACCACGTTATCATGGAAATATGAATCCTATGAGGTGAGTTGTTTAAATAAAATGTTCTCCGATGAATTTTAAGAATTCAGTATGTTTACTTGAGTGATGTAAGTGCAGTCCTTAATAAAATAAATCTTATTATATTTAAATTAATATTGGGAAGTAAACATTATGAGGTTATGATGTTTTTATTATTAATTTCATACATCTCAATGATGGATAAATCATATTTGAAGAAAAAAATTATACGCTCAGACCGGGACTTGAACCCGGGACCCTTGGTTTTCTAGTCCAAGTGCTCTACCATCTGAGCTACCTGAGCAAGTACCGATCTAAACGCAAATTTTTCTCTATATACGTTGTAATTCCCGCCCACCAAATCCCGGTCTGAGCATATAATTTTTCTCTTCAAATATGATTTATCCAGCATTGAAATGTATGAAATTAATAATAAAAACATCGAAAAAAGCCCTACTGGCATTTATAATGTAATGTATAATTCCCAAATTTGTCTTCTTAATATAGGAGCCGCCATTTGCAAAGATAGAAGCAAAGGCTTCAAGCATTTGCTGGGCGGGAATTACAACGTATATAGAGAAAAATTTGCATTTAGATCAGTACTTGCTCAGGTAGCTCAGATGGTAGAGCACTTGGACTAGAAAACCAAGGGTCCCGGGTTCAAGTCCCGGTCTGAGCGTATAATTTTTCTCTTCAAATATGATTATGAGGTTATATCGTTAATAGTGAGTGGAGAACATATTTTTAACGACTCACTATTAAATCTTATTATAGTTGATTTTTTATACAGAGAAAAGATTCGACAAAGTCATCCCTTTTGTATTATAGTACATGGCTATAAAGTTTAATACATATTTAAATTACATAAAATATAAAGGGCCAACTCATTAGTAGATAATGTCTGTCTAAGATTTTGGTCAGATCACTTTTGGACACAATAGGCACTACCAAAAAAAAAACTATACTGCTTCTCATTCATAACAGAAAAATGTTTTAATTGTGACACCTGATAGTTTTCACTTTAGCACAAAGATGGAAACACTTCACTCCCACTCTTTCAGGCTATTTGTTTTAATACTGTCAGCTTTAAAATTCTAACAGGATCTTTCTCTATGTACACCTTTGTGTGATGTACTTTGAAGATTTTCATGTTTAGTGTCAGATGTTTTAAACTTAGCATCTTTCAGGAACTGTTGACATGGTCACTGAATTCAACAGCAGCTGAGGAGTCAACATTGGAAGAATACAACCTCCTGAGTATGTCTGCTGCAGCCATAGACAAGAAGTTCAGCAAGTTTTTAATTCTTAAATCCAGTCCCAATACTAGATGCTAAATATAAGATATATAATGGTGAAATTAAATATTTCTTATCTCTCCTCATATAAATCTTCTAAGTAGATCGTGATTTCGAGACCATAACGGTCTCATCTTCAGTACAATCTTGGCGACTGATGTCATGTCGATCGGAAGAAACTCTTCTTCTTCCCTCTGTTGGTGAACCGATAAACCTCTGGATCAGGTCAAAATTTGCGGGAATTTCGAAGTTCATAAGTTTTCCTTTGTTTTTCTGAATGTGGATCTTTTCCCAAACCGTGAGTTCCTTTTGTTTATTTGTTTAATTAGACTGGCTTTTGATTCAATTAAATGTTTTCGGACCATGCTTGGTCCCAATACACAAAAGATGCTTGGTCCCAATACACAAAAGATGCTTGGTCCGAAAAACATTTAATTGAATCAAAAGCCAGTCTGATTAAACAAATAGACAAACAAAAGGAACTCACGGTTTGGGAAAAGATCCACATTCAGAAAAACAAAGGAAAACTTATGAACTTCGAAATTCCTGCAAATTCTGACCTGATCCAGAGGTTCATTGGTCCACCAACAGAGGGAAGAAGAAGAAGAAGAAGAGTTTCTTCTGATTGACATAACATCAGTCACCAAGATTGTACTGAAGATGAGACTGTTATGGTCTCAAAATCGCAATCTACTTAGAATATTTATATGAGGAGAGGTAAGAAACATTTAATTTCACCATAAATTAAACCTCATAGTGATTAATTCCTATAAAAGTTAAATATAAGATATATATATTATTTTTGGTCTGGACATCTTACCTCAATATTAATGTTGATTTGTTCTTGGCCATGTTTCAAAACAATTCTGTTTTATCGTCAGCTTTCCCAGACTCTGGGAAAGCTGACGATAAAACAGAATTGTTTTGAAACATGTCCAAAAACAAATCAACATTAATATTGAGGTAAGATGTCCAGACCAAAAATAATATAATTAAAATAACCTCAAAATATAACTTCCTAAAATTAAATAATAAGATATATAACTTCAATTAAAGCATGTTTTAGTTTTATTAATACATTGTTATTGGCAAAAGGTAATCTTGAATTTAAATCATGTTGTATTTCAAGTCAATCTATAAGTGAAGAACTACAAGATGTACACATATTCAATCAAATCAGCAATGCTGTGTGTGTTGTTCAAAATGGCAAAATATTTTTAAGGACACAACTTGAAGATGCATTTTTAAATCCATTTATAAGAATTTTTCTGTATTTCTTTCCTTACACTTCTAGCACTAATTTTTTATATATTTACAAATCTAATCATAACTTACCAACATTAGGAGCGCCATCATTTAAAACTACGTCTGCTTTCCATGTTGAAAGCTCTTTCTCAATAGTAATTCTACATTTGTCTGTTGTTATATCTCCTTGCAGACTAATGCATCCTGGTATAGTCTTAATGGGGTAAAGATCAACACCTGAAACATGTCATATTAAAATTCATGTATAAAAGAAATGGAGGAATAGTAGAAATCAGGAATTTATCAGATCAAATGCAGGGATTGTGACAAAATGTACGAGGGCGGATCGGAAAGTAACGCACAATAATTTTTTTCTGCCTTGGTATTGCAGCTAGAATGTTGAAATTTCACAGAGATATAGTTTGAAGTTTTCACTACAGATGGTATTTTTTTCTCAGGTGCACCTCTTGCGAGAGAAGCTTGAACTATGCAACAAAGATGGCGCGCATGCTACAGTCGTCCACCTGTGAGGAACAGAGAAGTGTTGTTCGATTTTTGTGGGCCAAAGGGCATAAACCCAGTGAAATTCACAGGGACATGCATGGCGTGTATGGGGATGATTGTATGGACCGTAGCAATGTCTCCAGGTGGTGCACATTCTTCCAAGAGGGACGCGTGAACCTTAGTGATTCCTGGCCGGCAAACGCTTTGAGACAGATGTGGAAGTGAAATCAGCAGTGTGCAGATGGCTACACTCCAACCAAATGGACTTCTACGAACAGGGCATATTGAAACTGGTAACACGATGGGAAAAATGTGTTGAGAAAGTTGGTGACTATGTCGAAAAGTAGGTAAAAGATGTAAGTTCATTTGTGATTTTTCCCTTTTTTTTTACTATTAAACTTTTTAAAAAAAAATTATTGTGCGTTACTTTCCGATCCATCCTGTGGACGACTGTAGCATGCACGCCATCTTTGTTGCATAGTTCAAGCTTCTCTCGCAAGAGGTGCACCTGAGAAAAAAATACCATCCGTAGTGAAAACTTCAAACTATATCTCTGTGAAATTTCAACATTCTAGCTGCAATACCAAGGCAAAAAAAAATTATTGTCCGTTACTTTCCGATCCGCCCTCGTATAAAGGAAAGACAAAAAGAAATTTGAAAACAAGAGTGAAAGAACATCTTAGAAATGTCAAAAATTGTTGTAAAGAGGAAAAGTCAGCAGTACCAGCTCATGCTTGGCCTGAAAAACATCTAATTGATACATAAGCTAGTGTAATTAAACAAATAGAAAAACAAAAAGAACCCACGGTTTGGGGGAAAAAAAATCCACATTAAAGAAAAACAAGAAGAAAAACATATGAATTTCGAAATTCCCAGGGATTCTGATTTCATTCAGAGCTTCATCGGTCCACCAAGAGAGGGAGGAAGAAGCAGTTCTTCAGACATAACATCAGTCATCAAGGAATTACTAGGACATTTAAGATCGGTAAATTTTTCTTAGTGGTCTCTTCGTTCAGGCTTAAGGATCTTTTACGAACCTGAAAATCTTCAGACTCGGGACCCACGGCTTAAGGTCCCTCCTGGAGGACTTGCTCCTTGGATTTTTCCATCCTAAAAAAATCCATCGACTGCAGCCAGGTTTGAACACACCACCATCAGGACCAGAGGCAAGGAGCATAACCACTAGTTAGGGTTGCCAGACGTCTGTATTTTGTACGTACAGTTTGTATTTTAAGGGCAGTGTCCGGGTCTGTATCGTACTTTTAAAAATATGATGAAATGTCCGTATTTTCTTGTTTAGATATAGAAAAAAATTCAAAATATTACATAGCTTCAATTTCTGTTACTAGATGGCATCACTATGAAGCTAGTCACCTGCAATATCGCCCTAAACAGTATTCTAATAACCTTGCAATGTGTTGACTATGCTCCTTGCTCTGGCTATACCATGCTAATCAGTATTCTAATAACTGGTGTTCTTTGTGTATGTATGGCATGGATTTTCTCATGTTTACGGCATATACAAGTCACTAAAAATGCCTAAAACTGTGTTTTTTCAAGTGACTTAGAAAATGGATTTTCCATTTCTAAAAATAAATAAGAGTGGGAAAGAAGATGAAGTTATGTGTTCAATTTGCAACTCACAATTTTCAATTGCATTTGGTGGCCGTAGAGACATAAATAAGCACGTGGGAAGTCAGAAGAATTGTAAAGCCGTTAATGCTTCTAGTGTAAGCAAGGCAGTGGATATATTTTTTAAGAATAAAGCTGCAAAGCCTGAAGATTTACAGTGTGCTGCTCGAGAGACAACTTTTGTTTATCAATCCATGCAGCATGGTTTGAGCTTCAGTTCGGGTGATTGTGAGTTGAAATTGATAAATAAATTGTATGATAAAAAGTTTACTTGTGGAAAAACAAAAAAGTGAGGCAATAGTAGGTAACGTGATAGCCCCATTTGTGAATAAGAATATTCAAACTGGACTTCAAGCTGCTAATTTCGTTACCATAACCATAGATGCTTCCAATAGGTTAGATTTGAAGATAGTTCCTGTAATAGTGAGATATTTCATCCCAACTGGGGTTAAAATCAGCTTGTTAGAATTTGAAGACGTTAGTGGTGAAACTTCAGAAATATTATCAGAGCATGTTATGAAAACTTTGAACAAAAATCTCAAGGACAAAATAGTATCATATTGTGCTGATAATACAAACACAAATTTTGGAGGTGTGAAAAGACAAATGTTTTCAGTAAACTGCAGAATGAACTATAAAGGAAAGTGCTAGGTATTGGTTGTGGTGCACACATTGCTCATAATTGTGTCCAGAATGCTGCAGATCAATTACCCATCGATATTGAAGTTATTGTTGTTAAAATCTACAAATTTTAATGTTAATTGATATCATATGTTATGGGCAATGACTTCTATCAAGTCCCCTGCATTTGTATAAATAAATAAATATCATATGTTAAAATAAGTTATTAAATTAGCCTTCCAGTTTCAAATATTTTATTTTTGTTATGAAAGTAGTTTTACATTAGCGGTTATAACAATATTAATTGGATAGTATTAATCAACTTTCATAAACTTACTAAAATTATCTGCCTGAAAATGGGAAAAATAAATATGTCCGTATTTTTGGGTCCAGAATTCTGGCAACTAGATTTGTCCTAGGTAGGAGTTTAATCACATTTAGCAAAAATAGATTGGCAAACTCTTTTCAAGAACTAATAGAAGATATTTGGGGAAGTTTATCCTGTGGTTTTTTAGTTTAGTTATTAGTGCAGTAAGTTCATTTAGGCTGGTATTCAGGAACCAAGCTTTATGCAAAGAGCAACTCTTTCCCCCTCTCTACATCATAGAGAGGGGAAAAGAGTCACTCTTTGCGTAAAGCTTGGTTCCTGAATACCGGCCTTAGTGTACAAAGTTACAGGCTGTGTTGGAACAAAAAAATATGGCTGAAAAACTATATGACTCGCCACATCATTGAGGGACATAACTAAAAAAAGAAACCTAAGAGTAAAATTTGACAGAAGTTGTGTGAGGCACTTTATAAATTGCATTCCATGTTGTAATCTGTAGCAAAAAAAAAAAAAGATTGAGAGAGAAGAAAGAAAGGAAGAAGTTGTAGCTGTATGTGAATAAAAAAATACATATATGGATTTTTTCCATAAGAAAATGCAAAAATACCTTGAAATTGAACAAGGAATTGAGATAAAAAAAAACTTAAATTATATCATATTAACAATGGAAGATATGTATTAGTTATTGATTGAACAAAAGAAGCCAACTTATGAGAGATATGTTTACAAAAAATGAATGTCACCAAGTAGCTATCTACCTAATGTAATATAGCCTTTCTAAGATTAAATTAAACCTATTGGTGATTTTTTTCCTATAAAAGTTTGAAATATCCTATCTAACCTGAATGTTGACAATAAGTTATAGTGAAAATGTCATTAAACATGTCGATAGAAGTCATTTGTTGTCTGTTGCAAGATTCAAAGACTACTATATCCTTCGTTTATTATATCCTTATTTTTCCACCCATAATTTTGGCTAAACTAGCAATAATGAGCCATTCTGAGACCATATGCTAAACATATCAATAGTTATCTTTTCTTGTCAACATGTCTAATTTTTCTTTCTTAAATTTGATTCCATCCAGGATTGGAAAATGTTAATTCAAATAAATACATTGAAAATATCTAATTATGTTGATGTTTTTATTATTGATTTAACATTTCTCAATGAAAGATAAATTAAATATATATGTTGACAACGTATATAAGAGAAAAATTTGCATCTAGATCGTAACTCGCCTTGGTAGCTCAGTTGGTAGAGCACTTGGCCCGGAAAGCCAAGGGTCCTGGGTTCGAGTCCCGGTCTAGGCGAAAATTTTTCTCTTCAAATTTAATTTATATCTAATTATGTTTATATAGCAAAATGTTTAGTTGTGTTATCAGTGATATAGTCCAGCGATAATCAACCAATTACTAAAGTTTCCGCTAGAGGCAATTTAGTATGGTGATTACTAGACATTTATAATTGATGAAAAGGCAATTTCATGCATACATTTTTATGAATAGACAAATTAGGTGCAGATATTTTGATGAACAGCAATTACATGTGCATATTTTTATGGATACACTAATCTGTTGCACATATTTTCATGAAAATATACTGTGATGTGCATATTATAATGAAAAGATAATTTCATGTGTATATTTATCTTACAATTCAGGTGTTTAGACACGAAAAAGTTTTATTTCACACTATTCTACTTAATTGTTGTTAAACCATCCCATATGCCCCATTTAATTTGTTTCAGTTGCACTTGCTTTGTGCTGAAGATTGAAGACGGTGATGGAATAGTTAAAGAAAAGGGACATATACCCAGTTTCGGTATATTTGGGGCGGTTTGATTGTGAATTGGTAACATTACAAACATACCTAGATGGAATTTGTGATAACAGTGAGTAATCTGTTATCTAGAGCAATCTTCATTTTTTGTGTTAGCATAAAATTTCAATGGCGAGGCATGAGTTTGGAGAGAAGGGGGAAGCTCCATAGTAAAAAAAAAAAAACACACACACACAATCATATAAAAAAGAGAGATGTTAGACATAACACAATTACAGTTTTGCCGAATTGTTTCAACTGCTTAAGGTTTGTTACGTGATGAAATGAGAGAGTCTTTTTTTGGGCTTTATGACAATTATTCAAATCCTCAAAACCTGTCTTATTCCAAATGTTCTTTTCAGGCAAAAACAAAAGACACGGCCAGCAGAACATTTTTTTCAGATTATTGCAACCACATAACCATGGGATAGTTTGATAGGAATTTTGATTGAAATGTCCTGTGAAAATTTTATGGCCTTTATGTTGAGTATTTTTTAATTCAGTGAGAGGCTGCGTAGATCTACAATTTTCTATTAATTTTATTTTCCAAAATTATTGCTAAATTATAAACCGCACAGAAGGAGAAATGCTGGTCGCCCACACAGAATATGGTCTGAACAATTTTAACAATTCTAGCTTTCATGAAACCGGAACGAGCTAACAGGCTTAATCCCTGGATGATGATGATTTATTTTGTCTTGAAACGAAAGTGAATTAAATGGATGTTTTAAAAGTTTTTCAATAGCACACTTACATATTATAGTGGAGGACTAAGTTGGCATGATTTCTGCTATCCTTGTCTAGAGAACTGTTCTTCCACCCTTCGCAAAACACAATGGGCTACCCTTGTAAAATTACTTAGGAATGCTACAAAAACTCCACCCCCCCCCCACTTCCGTCCAGTCACTTTTGTGTCAGGTAATTTTTGTCAGTGGCGACTGGTTCAGAGTGCTCTGTTAAAAGTGAACTGCAGAAAATTGGAGAAGGGCGTGTGAACACACTGAAAAGATTGAAGAGTCATATTGGCAGGCAGACGGTTTAATGGACGAAATTAGTGATCAGTTTGAAATAAATTTAGACGATACCGACAATGATGAAAATGAAGACCTAGAAACTTGCCAGGAAGAATCTTTAGAAGAAGGGAATGCCCCCACTGATCTATGTTCACTACAGGGAGTGTCTGCCCTACCGCTGTCATCTTGAAGAGATATGTGTATGAGTGAGAAAGAATATGGTGAGTACTCTCTTTCTAAAATATTCTAGACAAGTTAGCCCTCATGGACTATACAGGTTCATGATGCTGTTTCAACTCCGTTTAAAGATTCATGGCAGAGCTACTAGCATGAGAGGATTCTTGGAAGCTCTTGGCTAGCGAGCTTCTATATGATTCACTCATGACAAAAAGCGGAATAAAATAAATTACAAGAAACACTTGAAAATTCACTACTTACATCCACACTATTTGTCTAGTGACAAGGTCATAATAAAATATAACATACAAACTATATACTACAAACAATTAACCTAAATAAAATGAATAAAACTGATATTTCAATATTAATTGAAGGCAATGAAATTTACCTTTTCTTTCAACATAGAATGTCGGTGATATGACACAGCTAGGCCTGGAGTATCCAAGCCACCAGGAACAGAAGATGTAATTTGGGAAACCTCCGACAGATGACACTAGCATACATATTTAATTTATAAATTGTTTACTTATACATTTATTTAAAAGGAAGTAAACTTTTTAACATTAGAATTTTATAATTTTGAATCTCATTTAAAATTATAAAATTCTAATGTTGAAAAATTGACTTAATTTTAAATACTATGGGGGTGCAGAAAGACCTGAATTTGGAATGAATTTTTTAGTCCAAAAGAGGATCCTGTCCGCCATCCAAGATATTAAGTTTGTAAGTGATAGGATCTTCTTCTTCTTCTGCTTCATGAAATTAGGCCTTTTGACCTGTTTTCACATCAAGTGGGATTTAATGAATCCTCTCATCTAGTAAAGTGATAGGATATCATACATAATTCTGAAGGGCAAACGACGTGATTTTGTAATCGTAAATGTACATGCTCCCACAGAAGATAAATATAACAAGATCAAGGATGAGTTCTATGAAGAATTAGATTGCATATTTGATAGCCTTTCACAATATCATATGGAAATTTATTTAATGCAAAAGTGGGACGGGAGATATATTCAAACCAACAATAGGCAAATTCAATCTTCATGAAGATAGTAACGACAATGGGATTAGATTAGTCACATTTGCCACATCAAAGAATCTCATTGTTAAGAGCACAACATTTCAGCATAAGGATATTCATAAATACACCTGGACGTCTCCAGATGGCGAAACTCGGAACCAGATAGATCATGTATTAGTTGTCAAATGCTGGCACAGTAGCATCATCAATGCAATTCGGATCATCATCTAGTCAGGGTGAAAATCAGACAATGGCTATTGCTTATGAGAGGAACAAACACTAAAGATGATTCTGAAAAATTTGAATTAAAAAACTTGAAAAATGATGAAATGCAGCAAGAATACCAAATCAAAATTGCTAATAGATTTGAAGTACTGGAATCTTCAGATGACAATGTGGCAAACGAAGAAGAAACTGATATAAATAAAGAATGGGAGGCTATAAAATACTATCAAATTGTCAGCATCAGAAAGCGTTGCTTATATAAAAAGAGACAAAACAAGAAATGGTTTGATGATTAATGTGCAGACATTGTAAAGAAAAGAAAGCTAACAAAAATGAAATGGTTACACGAGCCAAAGGAGGTAAATTTAGAGCAATTGAGTAGTATTAGACGGGAAACCATCAAGTTACTAAAGAGTAGTGGAGGGAATATTTGAGAGAGAAGATTAATGATCTTGAAATGAATGCCAAAAATGGGAAAATTAAAGAATTATATCAGGGAATTAGGATAGAGAAGAAAGGGTTTCACGCTATAACAAACATAATTCGGAATGAAAATGGGGATATGATTGCAGATTCCAGGAGTATATTAAATAGATGGAAAAGTTCCTTTAATCAGATATTAAGGGTCGAATCTTTGAAGACATTAGACCATAAAAGGCGTTCTCTGCTGAGAAAGTTTTATCCTAATACGATTTTGCTTACTCAGAAATCTATTCATGCGATAATAATTGTTGAAATTCGTAAGCTACCTGACGAGGTAACTTAAGATCATAACTTAAGATAGAAACTTATCGTGAGAATCCCGAAGGGAACCGATGTAGTTTGAAACTTTGCCGCTTTATCCAAGATGTCGGACCTTGAAGACTTTGATCATGTTTTCGGTATGTGTGGAGAAGAGGAATTTGATAGAGTCTACCAAAGAATTCAACTGGAAGAACAGGAGAATCGGCGTAATATTGCGTGATGCAGACGTCGTTGTATACGGTATTATTTGCAGGATGCAAGCGTAAATGCGTTCCTCTATAGCAGACAAAAATAACAGAAGTGGTTTTATCGCTGAGAATTCTGGGTAATTTCTTGCCAATATTACGAAAATGATGACTTTCATGCATGACCAGTTTGTGGGTAGTTAATTCGATCTTTGCACTTGCTCACGGTGAGTCAGCTCACCAGTGATTGGAAGTAATTTGAGTAGAGACTAATGTATTTGCATACGACCCTAAATGTACATACAGGACAGGATATTGAAGAAGATAATATACAGACAGCAGAAATGCTAGTCGCAGAACCAAGTGCATTAGAAGTTGAAATGGCAATAGAAAAATTGAAGATGTATAAAGCATCAGGTTCAGATGAGATCCCAGCAGAACTTATAAAATTGGGGGGAGAAAAATTGATGGACAAGATAAACCAGTTGCTTAGTATGATTTGGGGGAAAAAAGCTCTTCCAGATGAATGGAAAAAATCAATTATCATATCAATTTATAAGAAAGGAGATAAAACTGATTGCAACTACTACAGGGGCATCTCATTACTTTCAGCTTCATACAAAATTCTAACAAATATATTAGTCAGCAGATTTACTCCCTATATTGATGACATTCTAGGAGATCATCAATGTGGATTTAGAAGAAACAGGTCCACAACAAATCAGATTTTTAGTATCAGACAGATTTTAGAAAAGAAATAGGAATATAATGGTACTGTACATCAACTATACATACACTTCAAAATGGCATACGATTCAATTAAGAGGGAGAAGTTATATAGTATCATGTTGGAGTTCAGAATTCCTAAAAATTAGTTAGACTTACACGAATGTGTCTAAATGGCACAAAGAGTGGGGTGCATGTAGGCAAACAGTTTTCAGGTATTCATAGTTAAATATGGGAAATAACATTATGAGGTTCTTAATTCACAAATTAATGAGTCATTTTTTACTTCTTATCTTGTATTTTACGTTTCTATAAACATGGGAACTAGTTTTTAAAAGAGGGTCTCTCTCATTTTCAACTGACATTATGACTACTGGATTTTCGTTGGAATCTCCATCAATAACATTGCCATCTGGTGTTGATTTGATGAACTTTGCAAAACTAAGTTGCCTTTTCTTTGTTTTCTTGTTCACTTATTTTCTTTTCAAATTGTTCAAATTCATAATAGATGAATCTTAATCAGACTTTCTTCTCTATTCTTTAAATCCTTCTTCTAAATATGACATTATAGCTAACTATTCAACATAGGAAGTTTCTCTAAATAAATGTAATATAACTTAATACAAATATTTGTTGATAACTAAAAGAAGGGGATTGCAAAACTAAGTTAAACTCACCATCAACCCAGCAAAGACAGTCCAACTGACATTTAGAAGAGGAGGAAGAGCAACAGAAGAAGATATCGTAATGCTGAATGACGACAGTTAACAAATTCACATACCTAGGCATGACATTCCAAACAACATTACGATCATTCAACCAACATATACAAGAGAAAACAGCAGCAGCCACAAGAGCAATCTACAGCATAAAAAATCTAGCCCGACTGTCACTACCCACGGCCATGACATTATTCGATACAACGATATCTCCAATCATAACATACGGTATAGACATTATATGGGAGAAACTGTCACTTAGCAATCTCGAAAGGATAGAAAAGGTAAAGGCACGTTTCCTTAAAGTGGCTCTAAGGGTGGGGAAAACAACCCCATCGAGACTTGTATATGAACTTGCAAGAGAGTCGTTCTATGTAGAAGATCTGAGGATGAAACACCTTCTACCAAATACCGGCCCCTACACAGAACTCGTACACCGAAGCAAATTGAAGAAGAGAAATATAGACCTTGATTTCTATGCTATGGGAGCCATGATAGAGAGGAACTGGACAAAAGCTAACCAGGAGCAGCGACATGTTGTGACACGTTATGCTGTGCACGGTTTTCATCACAAAGTGTGTGAAAACCAGAAGTACCACGACCCAAATGAAAAATGTTTATGTGCTTTGTGTGGTCACAGATGCGAACGGTACCACATACCGAAGTGCCCAAAGAACACAAAAACACTGAATGAATATAGCAAAGATTAAATATAAACAATGCCCACTCGGGCGAACCTATTTACTCATTATTATTATGGGTCATTGTAGGCCCAAAAATGGTGGATTTATAGGATTGTCACCAGATGGCACTACACATGGGAAATTGAAATGACCAATGTTCATAATAAATTCCCAAACGTGTTTACAAAAATGGATGTATACAAACCTGTCCTTGCATAACCTAATGAAATAAATTACATGCATACTATTTAGTAAACTATAAATTAATCTGAAGTACACAACACTGACCGATCGGAACCTAACAAAATGAAGTGATTGAACATTTATTTCTTAAAATATATTTTGGAATTAAATGCAAATGTTGGTCATTCACGCATATGTCCTGCCATCTGGTGGATTTAATTTTATAAGCGTTCACGTATGCCAACTTCAATTCTAAAGAACTTACATATGGTTGATGATAATACAAAATTTTAGAATACTTCAGATTTTTGCCTAAGCAGTTTTATCAGGTTTTGAATTTAATAGAAGATGAAATTTATGTACATCCATAATATCCCTAAGATACAATATTTAGTTTTTATTTAAGTTCAAGCCACAATAACTCTTTTTTCTGTACTCCTTCATGCTCATATTGTATAGAACTCGATGATTTGCAACAAAACTATCAAACTTTCATCGTTAAAATTGGTAAATTACAAAATAAGTGTTGTATTTCTGACATTTTGTCATAAAATCTTAGTTTGTTTTTAGCAATTGCACCAAGTACGGATAATAGCTTCGATATTCTTTGTTTGTGCCAGCAAATTGCATCCGGAATTCAAGTGATTAAAATACATGATGCGACATGCCAGCGCAAATTTTTTGCGCCAGTGCTCTGCGTTGTACAGAAACCACATCCATTTAAATACACGGTAAGCAATTTTTGTGCAGGTGCTTTGCATCGTAGATAAACCATGTAGATGGAACTGCTCTCGCTGCCCACCATGTCATCCCCAGAACAGCGAAGAAGATATGAAGAAAACCATGGTTGGGCAACATTGAGTGTGATCGACGCTTGGATGGATGTACGGCTTCTGAAACGGACAACACTGAAAACTGAAGATGTTTAACTACATAAGAACTAAACCTTAGATGGGTGTACGGCTTCTGAAACGGACAACACTGAAAACTGAAGATGTTTAACTACATAAGAACTAAACCTTAGATGGGTGTACGGCTTCTGAAACGGACAACACTGAAAACTGAAGATGTTTAACTACATAAGAACTAAACCTTAGATGGGTGTATGGCTTCTGAAACGGACAACACTGAAAACTGAAGATGTTTAACTACATAAGAACTAAACCTTAGATGGGTGTACGGCTTCAGAAACAGACCACACTGAAAACTGAAGGTATTTAACTACATAAGAACTAAACCTTGGATGGGTGTACATCTTCGGAAACGGACCACAGCGAAAACTCTATGTATTTTATTATATAAGACCTAAACCTGTAACTCGAACTTATCATTCCTTGATAATGGCATGTGGGATCATGCTGAAACGTTGGAATCAGTGGCCAGAAGCAGAACTTGAATCCAAGATGCGGAAAACCCAAGAAAACTTTCATATTCATACTTATATCCGCGAAAATATGCAATATCACATACATATGTAGTGTAAATAGTGATTTTTAGTGTGTCAGTGTAAATTAATAATTCTTAGTGTGTATAGTGACATATATAGTGTAAGTAGTTTGTGTATTATATTATTTTTGGTCTGGACATCTTACCTCAATATTAATGTTGATTTGTTCTTGAACATGTTTCAAAACAATTCTGTTTTATCTTCAGCTTTCCCAGACTGGTTTTATTTATGTTGCATTATGTTGCACCACCTGGATGTCGATGTCAGCTCCATCCTGTGGTTGGCCAAAGAACCTCCAAACAAGGTCACCCTCCATCGGAATATCAAAATTCATAACTCTGTTTCTGTTCTTCTGAATATAAATTTTTTCCCAAATAGTCAGCTCGTTTGTATTTTCTAACTGTTTTAATAATTTAGTGTCTGAATTTATATTATGTTTTTCAGACCAAACATGAGCAGCAACTGCAGATTTTTCAATTTCTCCATTTTTAATATTTCTTATGTGTTCTTTGGTTCTAATTTTTAGGTTTCTTTTTGTTTTCCCTATATATATCTTTTCACAACCCATGCATTCAATTTGATATATTCCTGACTTTTTATTTTTATCAGTTTTTTCATTTTTGTTGGTTTTTATTAGTTTATTTAAACTGTAGTTATTTTTTGGTGCTAATTTAATATTAAACTTCTCAAATATATTTTGAAATTTATTATGTACCCAGGGGTGATATGTGAATTTCCTATATTTTTTCATAGGTGGTTCTTCTTTTTCAAGATTACTTCTGTTTATCATTTTTTGTTTTTTATACTTTTCTATCCTTTTATGTACCATTTTTTCATCAAACCCATTTTCTCTTGCTACTTTGATTATGTGTTTTTTCTCATGTTTGAAATCTTCTTCGTTTAAGGGTAAGTTTACCAATCTATGAGTTAAACTATTAAATGCTGCTAATTTATGTCCAATTGGATTGAACCCTGTTGATTTTATAAAATTTTCCGTATGAGTTTCTTTCCTATGAATCCTGAATTCAATTTTTTCTTTTTTCTTCGTTTCTGACCAATTTAAGATCCAAAAAAGGTATTTGTTTATTGTCTTCTATTTCTTTGGTGAATTTAATGTTTGTACTCTGTAAATTTAATAGTTTTAGGGAATCTTCTACATGTTTTTCTTTAACAATACAAATTATATCATCAACATATCTACTCCAAAATTTAAACATTGTGGGATGTGCTTTGGTGATTTTACATTTGGCTCATGAGCAATTTTGAATGTAAAATCACCAAAGCACATCCCACAATGTTTAAATTTTGGAGTAGATATGTTGATGATATAATTTGTATTGTTAAAGAAAAACATGTAGAAGATTCCCTAAAACTATTAAATTTACAGAGTACAAACATTAAATTCACCAAAGAAATAGAAGACAATAAACAAATACCTTTTTTGGATCTTAAATTGGTCAGAAACGAAGAAAAAAAGAAAAATTGAATTCAGGATTCATAGGAAAGAAACTCATACGGAAAATTTTATAAAATCAACAGGGTTCAATCCAATTGGACATAAATTAGCAGCATTTAATAGTTTAACTCATAGATTGGTAAACTTACCCTTAAACGAAGAAGATTTCAAACATGAGAAAAAACACATAATCAAAGTAGCAAGAGAAAATGGGTTTGATGAAAAAATGGTACATAAAAGGATAGAAAAGTATAAAAAACAAAAAATGATAAACAGAAGTAATCTTGAAAAAGAAGAACCACCTATGAAAAAATATAGGAAATTCACATATCACCCCTGGGTACATAATAAATTTCAAAATATATTTGAGAAGTTTAATATTAAATTAGCACCAAAAAATAACTACAGTTTAAATAAACTAATAAAAACCAACAAAAATGAAAAAACTGATAAAAATAAAAAGTCAGGAATATATCAAATTGAATGCATGGGTTGTGAAAAGATATATATAGGGAAACAAAAAGAAACCTAAAAATTAGAACCAAAGAACACATAAGAAATATTAAAAATGGAGAAATTGAAAAATCTGCAGTTGCTGCTCATGTTTGGTCTGAAAAACATAATATAAATTCAGACACTAAATTATTAAAACAGTTAGAAAATACAAACGAGCTGACTATTTGGGAAAAAATTTATATTCAGAAGAACAGAAACAGAGTTATGAATTTTGATATTCCGATGGAGGGTGACCTTGTTTGGAGGTTCTTTGGCCAACCACAGGATGGAGCTGACATCGACATCTAGGTGGTGCAACATAATGCAACATAAATAAAACCAGTCTGGGAAAGCTGAAGATAAAACAGAATTGTTTTGAAACATGTTCAAGAACAAATCAACATTAATATTGAGGTAAGATGTCCAGACCAAAAATAATATAATTAAAATAACCTCAAAATATAACTTCCTAAAATTAAATATTAATTACAACTTCTTAAGTTTGTGTATGTTGGCTGCATTGAAAATAAAAAAGGAAAGAAAATCAAAATGGCTGGGAAAGCAACATGGTTCCTAAACCAAAAGGTATGTATAGAAATAGTGCATGAAAATATAATCAAAACATAATTAGAAAAATGTTTAAAATACCGATTTTAAGTGATAATAATGTTAAAAAACATGATTTCCTGAAATTCAATTAAATGTATTTTAAAATCACTGCGTTTAAGGGAAACTATGGCTCAACTGCACTTCTACTTACGTTTCATTTTTCAGTTTATTATTGTACAATATAGCTCTTCTTCTGTATTTAATAACATTATTTAATGTTTTAAAACTTTTACAAACAATTATTATAACATTATTAGACAATTTTGAAGTATTTATTTAAATATGCAAATCACAATATTGTAACACTGTCAAAAAAATATTGTGATGTAACTGCTATTTTCTCCACAGAGTATATTACTTAGTCTATGATTTTTCTATCGCTGTTTTGGGTTATCACTAGTTGGATTGACGTTAAGGAGTGATACGAAAGTGTACATCCATTTTTAATAAACGTTAGGTAATTTTAATATTATTATTTATTAATATATTTTTTAACATAGATTTGGGGATTTATTGCAAAGATTGGTCATTAAATTTCATAGCGATGGATAGTAGTCAAGGATGATAATCGATATGTGGTTCAATTGTGGGTTATCGCTGGCTCTATAAACTCTGGCACATGCGCACTGTTGTCCTATAGGACTTTGAAAATATTTCACGCAAGTTTAAGTGCAGTTTTTCCGAAACTTCAACCCAATTATTAAATATTCATCTATGTACATGATAATTTCTTCAAAGTTTTATAGAACTGCAGTGCCCATGCACGAATGTTGCATGTAACTTCCACAATATATCAGTGAAATCAGTGTTACCAATATTTGCAATTAATTCCACGCCATATTTCAAGAAATTATCTTCATTTTGTTAGGTTCCAATGAGACAAGTTAGTATACACAAAATTAGTTTATAGTTTATTAAACAACTTACTCACTGGCACTATCGAACCCGTAGGTTCATGGCCACACGGACATAAGCTCTCCATACATCCCTATCCAGAGCTAATGCTTTCCAATCATTCCCTGTATAATCTACTTCCCTCAAATCATAGTTAATGTTGTCCCCGCCCGGAGAACCGAATGGGGGACTATTTGACCTCCGGCAAATTTTACCCCAGATGAACCCATGTCCACATTTCTTGACGGTTGTATTTTTACGGTGAAAGATCGTCACTCTTTCGCCCAAGGTACTTTTTTCGTCTGGCTTATCACCTTCGACCAGTCCGGCATGGGTAACCCTATCGGCAGCAATGCTACCGCCGGCATAGCTCTCAGGATCATTTAAGCATGCAAGCCACTCTACCATGACAAGGTAAAGATACCATGGAGGGAGTTTATTAAATAATGTGCATGTAATTTATTTTCTTAGGTTAGGAAGAGAGAAGTTAGTGTACATCCATTTGTAATAATTGTTTGGGAATTTCTTGCGAACGTTGGTCATATCGATTTCTGGTTCCATCTAGCAACAACTCTCTAAACTTTTTATAGCTCTTCACATGACATGTGGTTCCATCTAGCGTCAGCTCTATAAATGTTTGTGCATGAAATTAAAATAAAGTTTTCCAATAAACAGCTATCAGAGAGTACATATATTGATTGATGTAGCCATGTTGCTACGATATGATGATGATCTCTAGGTTATGTTTACGTGAATGTTTAATTGTAAGGCATTTTGAGGATTTTTTTTTGACAAAAATAACTTTTATATATTTTTTTGAGGTAATTATTAACATTTTATAATGTAATTTTTGTGTTTTTGATTGTTTGGATAAGGTAGACAATCTATCACACATGAATTCTTCTAAGTTCTACAAAATCGCAGTGCACATGCGCAGGTTGCATGAGTTGCTGCAATGGTTAATGTAGCTTCCGATAGATGGCTCTGAAGTTGGCATTACCAACTTTGGGAATAAATTTCCAAATGCTAAAAAAAAATGGATGTAAACTAACTTCCCATTTCCTAACCTAACAAAACAATTTACATGCATATTATTAGTAAATTATAAACTAATATTACGTACACTAACTTGTCCCATCAGAATCTAACAAAATGAAGTTAATTTTTTTGAAAAAAAAAAAGTCCATTAATGGGCGCACACGAATTCTTCTAAGTTCCAAAGAATCGCAGTGCGCATGCGCAAGTTGCTGTAATGGTTAATATAGCTTCCGGTAGATGACTCTGCAGTCGGCATTACCAACTTTGGGAATAAATTCCCAAATGCTAAAAAAAATGGACGTAAACTAACTTGCCATTTCCTAACCTAACAAAACAATTTACATGTGTATTATTTAATAAACTATAAACTAATTTTATGCACATTAACACTAAATATGGTTTGAAATTATTTTTAAATGTTGGTAACTCCAATTTGAGAGCCATCTAGCGGATGTTACATGAAGAATTTCCACATCTCTAGAACCTGATGCACAATATTTCTGTAATTTATAAATATTTAAAAATCGAAAGAAATGTTTATAAAATGGTTCCAAAATGTTTAAAATAGTACAAAACGTTATTATAAATGGTTGAAAAGTGTTTAGTACATCAGTGGCATAAGAATGTAAGTGTAAAATAGTGTGCGCCCATTAATGGACCTCAGCCTTTTTTCAGA
Organism: Diploptera punctata; assembly: GCA_030220185.1. Lineage (NCBI taxonomy): Eukaryota > Metazoa > Arthropoda > Insecta > Blattodea > Blaberidae > Diploptera > Diploptera punctata. The sequence goes on from JASPKZ010005708.1 coordinate 295,754, forward strand.
TATGGTTTGCAAATTAGGCTCAACTTCCCTATAACTAGCACTTGATTTTTCAGTTATATTGTAACAAACTATAGCTCTTCTTCTATATTTACTAACATTATTTAATATTTTAAACTTTTTCAAGCAATTTTTATAACATTATTAGACAATTTTAAAGTATTTATTTAAATATGCAAATCGCAATATTATGCCACTGTTAGATAATAGGCCCTATTGTGATGCTAACTGCTATTTTCTCCACAGAGTATATTACTTAGTCTATAATTTTTCTATTGCTGGTTGGATCAGTGTTAGTGAGTGATAAGTGTACACCCATTTTTAATAAATGTTTGGTAATTTTAATATTATTAATATATTTTTCAACATAGATTTGGGGATTTCGATATGCTATACTTACCGTTGCACATAAATTCTTCTAAGTTTTATAGAATCGCAGTGCGCATGCTTCATGTAATCCCAGAAAGATAAATGCAATCTCCAGCAGTTGGCGGTATATGTATGTGAAATCAGTATGACCAACATTGGCACAAAATTCCCAGAACTTGTCTAAATATGTATAATTAACACGAAATGAACTAGTGGAAATATGATTTTACGTGGTAACCATCCGACATTTTGAATTTTTCATAGAATAACAGATATGAAGAGGTATTTTATTTTACGTATCAAATCACATTTAAAAAGCAAGGAACCTAAAAGCTAATCAAACCTAAATCAATTACTGTAACACAAATCAATTACTCTAACGTAGGTGAAATCCATGTAACGTGGAATCACATTTAAAAAGCAAGAAACCTAAAAGCTAACCAAACCTAAATCAATTACTGTAACACAAGTCAATTACTCTAACGTAGGTGAAATCCAGGGAACGTGGAAGTGATGTTGGCAACATCTGGAGTGTTTTGGGTTGTTGATGGTGGCAACCTTGGAACAACATAGGAAGAGGAGGGAAAATAGCAGAAAGTAGCAAGTAAGCAACGTAGCACGACCATGTTTTACGTAAATATATAAATATAAAAAAAAAAGATTGTTGCAACATTGGAAGATGTTTAAAACGTGTTTAAAAGTGTTGCAAAATGTTTTAAACATGTTTAAAAGTTTTTAGTGCATCAGTGACATATGAAATAAGATTGAAAATTTTGCACGATGGTTTGTATAGCACACCCGGGGATTTATTGCAAATATTGGTCATTTAAATTTCATAGCGACGGATAGTAATTGAGGAAGATAATCGATGTGGTTCAATTGTGGGTTATCGCTGGGTCTATGAAAATATTTCACGCTAGTTTAAGTGCAGTTTTTCCACAAATCATTTTCAAATGTTGGTAACTCCAATTTGAGAGCCACCTAGCAGATGTTAAATGAAGCATTTCCACATCTGTAGAACTCGATGCACAATATACGCGTAATTTATAAATATTTAAAAATCGTAATGTTTATAAAATGATTCAAATAGTACCAACATTATTACAAATGGTTGAAAAGTATTTAGTGCATCAGTGGCATAAGAATGTTAGATGGAAAATTGTGTGGGTCGGTTTGTCAACCCCAGCGGATTGTTTAATTAATGAGGTTACTGGAGAAAGTCGGTTATATGTCTCAGACGAATTCTTCTAAGTTCCACAGAATCGCAGTGCGCATGCGCAAATTGCAGGAGTTGCTGTAATGGTTAATATAGCCTCTGGTAGATGGCTCTGTGGTCGGCGTTACCAACTTTGGGAATAAATTTTGGAAAAAGTCAGCTATATGTCTCAGACGAATTCTTCTAAGTTCCACAGAATCACAGTCCGCATGTGCGAGTTGCTGTAATGGTTAATATAGCCTCCAGTAGATGGCTCTGCGGTCGGCATTACCAACTTTGGGAATAAATTTCGGAAAAAGTCAGTTATATGTCTCAGACGAATTCTTCTAAGTTCCACAGAATCGCAGTGTGCATTCGCAAGTTGCCGGCAGTTGCTGTAATGGTTAATATAGCCTCCGGTAGATGGCTCTGCAGTCGGCGTTACCAACTTTGGGAATAAATTTCCAAATGCAAAAAAAAAAAAATGAACGTTAACTAACTTGCCATTTTCTAACTAAAGAAAATGGATATGCTACACTTCGGGTCGCAAGAAAATTCTTCTAAGTTCTATAGAATCACAGTGCGCATGCGCTAGTGCTCCAATTATCCCAGGTAGATAAATGCAACCTCCAGCAGTTGGCGGTATATGTATGTGAAATCAGTATGACCAACATTGACACAAAATTCCCAGAACTTGTCTAAAAATGTATAATTAACACGAAATGAACTAGTGGAAATATGATTTTATGTGGTAACCGTCCGATATTTTGAATTTTTCATAGAATAACAGATATGAAGAGGTAATTTATTTTACGTATCAAATCACATTTAAAAAGCAAGGAACCTAAAAGCTAACCAAACCTAAATCAATTACTCTAACGTAGGTGAAATCCAGGGAATGTGGAATCACATTTAAAAAGCAAGGAAAAAAAGCTAACCAAACCTAAATCAATTACTGTAACACAAATTAATTACTCTAACGTAGGTGAAATCCAGGGAACGTGGAAATGGTTGGCACATCTGGAGTAGTTTTGGGTTGTGATGGTGGCAACGCTGGAACAACATAGGAAGTGGAGGGAAAATAACAAAGAGTAAGAAGTAAGTAATGCAGCACGACCGTGTTTTACGCAAATATATAAATATGAAAAAAACTCGTTGCAACATTGGAAGATGTTTAAAATGTGTTTAAAAGTGTTGCAAAATGTTTTAAACGTGTTTAGTGCATCAGTGGAATAAGATATTAAATTGAAAAATTTTTTGCGACCTGAACTGTACAACAGCCCAATTTTCATGCATATTATTTATTCCCAAATGCTTAAAAAAAATGGACGTAAACCAACTTCCCATTTCTTAACGTAACAAAGCAATTTACATGCATACTATTTAATGAACTATAAACTAATTTTACGTACACTAACACTAAATATGGTTTGAAATTATTTGCAAATGGTGGCAACGTTGGAACAACATGGGAAAGTAGCAAGGAAGTAATGTATCCACGTTCATGTTTTACGTAAATATATAAATAAAAAAAGTTGTAAAGAAAGCTTGAAGATCTTTGGAAAATGTTTAAAACAGTACAAAACGTGTTTACAAGTGTTTAGTGGATCAGTGGCATAAGAATGTAAGTGTAGAATTGTGAGAGACATAAAACCTACCACATCCTAAATTTCCAAATGGAAAAAAAAAAAAAAAGATATTAACTAACTTGCCGTTTCCTAACTAAAGAAAACAATTTACATGCATATTATTTATTCCCAAATGCTTAAAAAAATGAAAACAATTTACATGCGTACTATTTAATGAACTGTAAACTAATTTTTCGTACACTAACACTAAATATGGTTTGGAATTATTTTCAAATGGTGGCAACGTTGGAACAACATGGGAAAGTAGCAAGGAAGTAATGTATCCACGTTCATGTTTTACGTAAATATATCAATAAAAAAAGTTGTAAAGAAAGCTTGAAGATCATTGGAAAACATTTAAAACAGTTTAGTGCATCAGTGGCATAAGAATGTAAGTGTAGAATTGTGAGAGGCATAAAACCTACCACACCCGGGTTACTCATCAAGTCATCATTGCTGGTATCCCCATAATTTTTGTAAATGCTTACCAATGACAATGCTTGAAATTGGCATATTTTGTTTTGCAACTTGCATCCATCCCCCTGGTGCAGCACACAAGTCCACGCATACTCGAGATTTTTGTAGAAATTCAAATTTTCGATTAAGCTGTATAAGTTTAAAAGCAGCTCGGGATCTGAATCCTGAAAAAAAAAAAAATGATAGAATAAAATCAGTGGATCACCAGTAACCTTAACAAATATAGATTCATTTTTAAGTAACTTGTAAATACGGGAGCCATACCTGTTTCCTTGGGCTAGGTGATAATATTTATCCCTCCGCTGTTTTCCAATTTTAGTTTTCTTTCCCATGGTAATAAAACAATGAGACAAACCATAAGCAACACTCCTCACGTGTCTTATCGTTCTCTATGTTATCTAGTTCCAGATTCTCGACAAGTCAGACATATTTAATTTCGAATACGACTCTCAGGGTGGCAAATCACTGATAGTAAAAATTTCAAGCTACTACATCACATACTATGGAGCAATTATCCATGAGGTATTATACGATTGAATAGAGCAAGCAGTAAGCCAAATGCTAATATATTGATACAAAATGCATTAATATTTGAAATATTATATAATTTAACAAGGTAATTTTTCATCGAATCGAAAGTTAAAATTATGCTATTGGTTACACTGTCAGACGGTCTTGTACCAGAGATAACCCACTATAGAGATCATAGAGAAATTTCGGTACTCTGTGTATAGAGATGACCAGCGCCAATATTATTCAGTGATGCCTAGACCAATTATAATCCCTGGCCTAGACTCCACAGACCTCAAGCGTTGGCAGAAAACACTAACTGATTACAGCTTATTGTATTATCGGCAAAACCATTTGCGCCATCTATCGATAAAAATATAACTAATCAGTGTTGAACCCGGTGGCTCAGTCGTCACTTTCGGTGTTTGTAATACCACATTTTAAATAATGCCTGGTATTACCCATCCAAGTGTTTTGTGCAGGCGGAAAATATGTTAACTAACAAACTGTCTTTCTCCTTCTATTCCTTACTATGTTGCCACTTCCTGTCCTTTGTATTATGTTGTTTGATTGGCAGGTAGAGAGCTGACAAATACTATGTATTTTAATAATCCGTCGTTCTGCGCGGTCAGTGGCAGAATGACTAACTTGACAACCCTGTTACTTTTGGGGTTACGTCTAGGAATGAGCTGTCCCTTCCTTGCCCTTCTCATCACATGTTGCCACTTGTGATTTATTGTCAGACTGGTAACGGAGAGACGACAAATACTGTGATTTTAAATGATCCGACCGCTTGAGCGTTCAGTGCTTAAATGACTAATTTGACAACCATGTTAAGATCTTTCACACGTGTTTAGAGATTCTCTTCCCACATTTGAAGTTGAAAAATTTCAATACGTGATCGGATGTACAGTTTTCTCCTACATCCCTTCCACAGATTCAGTAGATTGGCGACACTAGTGCTAAAACTCTTTCCCTCCGCCCGTGAACAGTTAACTTGGATGTGTAATATAATATTAATCAATCAGATTTTACAGCTCACCTCATATTATTGAAAAACTCAGGACTAGTTTCGAAAGGGAAACTTCTTTCGAAACTGGCCCTCTGTTTTACAAAAGTATAAGGCAAGCTGTAAAATTTGATTAATTTAATTATTATTAAATAAAACTTCAAAGTGTTATGAATATATATATAATTCAGAACTTCATCTCAATTTCCAAGACCCTCGACTTACTCTTTATTCAATACATATTTTACCAACAAAATTTGGTCCCTTACAGAAAAGGTAATTAAAAATTACAGGTATCCTACTGTTCTTAACATATGATAATTTCAATCAAACGATGCATTAAATCACAATAAACCATTCATTTCACTGTATTGGTGGTGAATTCAGTTATCAATGACCCCTTTCCAGATGGAGGTTAAGAGCAGTATTACTGGACATTTGCAGATCTGGATAGAAAGAAAAAAAAAAGTTACGCAAAGTATGTACTGTAATGGACACTACATAGTTTTTGAATCTTTATAAACATACTACAGTTATATGAACATGAAAAAATACAGAAATCCTACATATTATTTCAACAGAACAACCATAAAGTAAGCTATAAAAGAAATGGTAGAAAATAAACATTCTCCTATCTAAAAATATCAGTTCTTTTGCTGAAATAAAAAAATTATAAAACAAGTACCGTACTTATAACTAAATATTCCTTTATTGTTTTTTTTAAGTTTTAATTAATGTAATATGTTTTCAGTCTCAAGTACACATTCTGGGGTTCAAGTTACAATATATATATATAGTAATAGATATATTATAATATATATTCAATACTGGTTGGTTAGCCGGCGATAGCAGAAGGTTATCTATTGGGGGCTTGCTCTGGCTTACGTAACTTTACACTCGCTCTAATTAACACCGTCTTTTCAGAGGTTGACCAAGATATAGATAAAGTCTGAAGAACAAGTTAAGGAGAATGTCTAGAAAAGGATAATTCAATGGATGGAAATTATGGAAGAGTAGACATGGAATAAACATGATAGATAGAGAATCTTATCCAAAACTTGATCCCAGAACAATGACAGGTGGCTAGATGAAGAATAATAATTCAATATAATTATGTCAAAGATATGGAATCAATGTACCTATCACTAAAAAAAATAAGTTACTTAAAATCGTATTATTTCTAACATTATACAAAAGCATGTTTGCCCCCTAAAATTTCTGTACGCACTATATAGGCTAACAATCATACATAGGAAGATTTTCCACTAGATCACGTAAGTAATGGAACAGTCACATAAGAATCTTGTATTATGCGCAGGAAAAATATTAAGAATTTTAACAAGCATTAGAAATTTTTTATAAAAGTAGGTAATGTAAATAAAAACAAAACCATAACCTAATAATTCCGTAAAAGTAATTTAAGGAATTTTAAAAATTCCGTGACCTAATGGAAACATGAGCCAATTCATATATTTTTAATATTTATTTTAATGCATTTACGTATTAATAATACTTACTAGAAAATATTCTTTTAACAGAAAATTAATTCCTTCTAATTAAACAAACAAAAATTGATACACGATGCTCCTACTGTTTTAAAATATGCTGCCAACATAATAGAATAACATATACAGTTTATTATGATATAAATAAAAGAAACTAGGTATAAAAATTATTCAAAGCTAATATTACAAGGAATAGTTTAAACAAACGTTTTATCAAGATAATGTTTCTACTTAAATTAAGAGTAGGTCAGCTCATTTCAAATAATAAAAAAAATATTTAATTCAGGGAGTCTGTTGGCTGCACTGTCACTGCAGACGAATTTGCTTTTCGACATAGCTACTGAAGCGCCTCCAAGCGTTGGCAGAAAAAACTAGGCCTGGCATCACTTTTCTGAATTCTACAGAACCATGGGCATCACTCTTCCATTTGCGTTGGCCTGGTCTTGTACCATAAACAACCGACCATAGAGAACGAAGGAACCGAGGTTCTTACAGAGAATATTAGACATATATTAAATATATATACTCTGTGGTTCTTATACAAAATAAAAAAAGTTACACTTCAGTTTAACCGGTTTAACCCAGGTATTGACGTAAAAAGGTAATTTATTTTATCTATTTTCTTCAATCTGCAGAATCATTATGATAGTTAAAAACACTGAGATTGACATCAGATATTAATTTGGTCATGCATATTGTCATCTGAACCCGAGCATTGTATTATATTTTTGGATTGTACTTCTATGAGTGAAGTATTTTGTTAAAACATGAAGTTTGGATGATTCGGAAGTTAGAGCATAGACATGAATGCATATTGTGATTATATGCATTATAAGGTTGGTGGTTTTAGGGCTAATCTTAGCCTAATTTTATATCCAAACATTGTAGAATAAAATTTTTTATTATTTCACTCACCTCATACTTCATTGTAGAATAAAGTTGATCGAGAACTATTGATGTCACTTTTATTCCGTTCTAAGATTCATATACTGACATGTTTGCTTAAATAGCTGAATAATTTTATGTACGAGGGGTGATCCATATGCTGTAGCCCTGACCCACGTAGGATTATTGAGGAAAAAATTATTCTTACCTCATTTTTCCACATAGTCTCCTTGGAGATTGACACACTTTTCTCAGCGGAGCTCCAACATTTCCGCAGCTTCCTGGAAGAAGGATTGTCCAACCTCTGCAAACCACTGGTTTACAGACAGCATTATCTCATTATCAGATGAAAATTGCTTCCCACATAGGTGCTCCTTGAGTTTTGGGAATAGCCTGTAGTCGCTGGGGGCCAGATCGGTGTATGGTCCAGCAATTCAAAGCCTGCTGTTGAAATCACAGCCATTGCAACTAAGGATTTGTGACTTGGGGAGTTGTCTTGATGAAGAAGGGCTTTTCGACTTAATTTGCCATGGTGTTTTCTCTTTGATAGCATCTCGCAATTTATTAATTAAATCTGCATAATAAAGGCCTGCAAATAGTCTACCATAATAACACCTTGGGCATCCCAAAAGACAGAGAGCAGCACCTTGCCTGGTGATGGGAGCACCTTGAATTTTTTCGGGGCTGGTGAACTCTTGTTTCCACTCCATACTTTGAATTTTGGTTTTAGGGTCATAGTGGTGGACCCATGTCTCATCTAAAGTCACATACCTCTCAATAAATAATGTTTTATCTGCTTTAAAATTAATTAAATGTTGCTCACAAAAAAACTGTTCTTTGTCGTTTTTGAGCCAATGTCAACATTCGAGACGCCCATTTTGCAATCAATTTTTTCATGACCAATTTCTTTTCCAAAATATTGTGTATACTGTGTCTGATTTTACTCTACTATGTGTCTGATTGTGATTTGTCGATCTTGCACTTTGTTGATGTTTTCTAGAGTTGTGACAATTCATGGAGGGCCACCACCATGTTCACCTTCACAGGACGATCTTCTACATTTAAATGCATGAAACTATCTTGTGACTATGCCATAAGACACAGCAGATTACCCCAAAGTTGCCGTCACATCTTAATGAATTTGAGAAGGAGACATTCCCTTCTTCTGAAGGTATTTAATAATGGCTGTTTGCTCAACCGTCTCCATTCTGTCTTAACACTGCACCTTGTGTCTTTCAAACACCTGTTACGATCGAACACAAACATCCACAGGCTTGCAACTTGGCATATTGCCAAGTCACATGTTAAAGGCTTGTGTGCCAAGAAATCAGTATTTTTGTTCAACTAGAAATAGGTCAGAGCTACAGCATAGGGATCAGCCTTCGTAAATGTATGTACATGTTAAGAATTCAGATCCAAGAATTCTGCAGAGTAGGCTACTTCTAATATTTTAATTTTGGATTCAAATCCCGGTGGGAAAATTTCCTAATTTCAGCTATAAAACAAATGTCGACAAATTTCGTAATTCAGTATACAGTCACCACAATATATCAGTTTAAAATATCTAATCGATAGCATTTCAAATGGAAAAACCGGCCTGCTGCACACCTTGCATCCTCTGGAAATATATATCACTATAAGGCGGTCAAGCACTTATTCCTGCTCGCTCTTCATAAGGGAATACGACCACGAGAGAAGGAGAAGTTCCTAGTGTATTTTCGCAATGAGTACAAAGGATGAAGTCATGCAGTATAATTGCCATATAAGAAATGATTATGGGAAAAGTCAAGGGTTTATTGGGTGTACAAAAGCCGCATGTTTATCAATAGCCGAAGGCATTCCTTCTTTTATGAATTAAACATATATTATTATTATTCTTAGTTTTGTTATTATTATTATATAATATTATTGTTATTGTTATTTATTGTGTTTATTTATTATTTTTTTTTTATCGAAATATAAATCTATAAAATATTTAAGGGGGGCACGCCGTAGCATAGTGGTTAAGGCACTGAGCTACAAGCCGGAGGGTCGTATGGGTTCAAGTACCGGTGGGGTCAGGATTTTTAAACTGACCCAAACCCTCTCGGCGGCCACTATGGCCCTGGGGTTTTGACTCAGCCTCTAATGGAAATTAAGTACCAAGACGCGTTGTTCTGGGCTGACAACCCGGCTGACATCTAAAAGTGCCCGTGATTTGTCTAGAGAAAAAAGTGGGTAGCTTTAACCTTCCCTACTACTCCCAAGGGCGTGTTCGGCGGGTCTATTGTGGGATCAACTTATCACTTATGGGGGGACACGCCCGTAGAGTAGTGGTTAAGGTGCTGTGTCTACAAGTCGGAAGGTTCTAGGGTTCAAGTCCTTTGGAGGGTAAGGAGTTTGTAAACTGACCACCAACCTTGGCGCACTCCTCCGTGGGCCTATGGCCCTGGGGTCGACTCAGCCTCTCAACGTAAATGAGTACCAGACTTTTGTTCTGGGGGTAAAGGCAGCCGTCACGCAGGGCTGGCAACCCGGCTGACATCAAGTGCCGATTGTCTAGAAAAAGTAGGAGCCTTAACCTCCTACTACCCGAAGGGCCTCCCGAGGCCTGTAGTGGGATTACTTTACTTTACTATAAAATATTTTAGGATCATTCCATATGAAATCGACATAAATATAACCCAAAAATACCAATATTATCATTGGGATATGTCTATTACTATTGGTGAAACAGAATAGTCAACTTACGACAAATGACTAATACAAAAAAAAGATGAACATCTGTGTCATTTCCAGTTATTATTAATATTAAAAAAATATCTCTCATTATAAGGCTCAGTCGTTATTTCACCAAACTAAGGAAGAAGAAAAAATCTATAAAACTTTATATAATTTTTGTAAACTAAACATAGCTTTTTTAATGTTTTTATCATTAATTTAACACTTCTCACTGAAGGATAAATTATATTTGAAGAGAAAAATTATATGCTCAGACTGGGGTTTGAACCCAGGCCTGGAAAGCCAAAGGTCCTGGGTTCAAATCCAGTCTGAGCATATAATTTTTCTCTTCAAATATAAACATAACTAACTTACTCATTGTGATCTAACCTATCAAAATGTAAAGAAATATGTGTCTAACAAATTGAACTGTGCTACTTTTCAAGTAGATGTGTCTGGTAAACATGCACGCTAAATTAGCCATAGGAATGAGTAAAAATGTTTTGCTATAGCAGAAAAGTAATTTTGCTATACCAGAAAAGTTGGTTGGTTGGTTGGTATCTAATGTCGAGCACTTGATAATGAAATCATTCGCTCTCTTGCACTCCAATATTTAGCAGAAAGGCTGGTCTCTTCTACAAAAGCTGGACAACGGAGGAGATGGTTTCTTTCCATATCTTCATTTAAATTGCAAAAAGGGCATTTAGGTGAATCTGTTATGCCAATTCTGTGTAGGTGTTTATATTGGAGTACAATAAACTAGTTGTAACCGTTTAGTAGTAGGCACCACATGTGGTGGTTACGTCACCCATTGAGAGAAAGTAGGTATAGGAAGGAAGGAGAAATGAACCCCTAGGCCTCGAGTACTCTAATACCATCAGGGTCGAAAGAAACAAGAGGTCAGTCAAGGGAGACTGGATAGAAAAGTTGAAAGAGGGAATTGGTATGGGGAGGAGAAGTAATACCAATTCGTTCAAAAAAGAAAAACTCACCAAGCTGACCAGTGCTTGTTGGTGAGTAGCCCTTCCCTTTCGTTCATCATGCATAAGCATGATTACTAACAGCTGCACCACGAGAAGGTGAGGGATTGGACACTAGGTTACTGTCCAGGTCGGTTCCTTTAAGCCTTCAATGGAAGGAATTAAAGGGTCTCCTCTCTGTTAAAAACAGTAGCCTTTCCGCAGCCATACCAGAAAAAGTAAATGAACATGTCGGCAACATGAGATACCTATTGATATGGTTAGTAATTAGTGGCTTGTTTCAAAATTCGTAGGTGATCATCATTAGTTTAGCCAAAATAAAGTTATATGTATATATGATCATCATCATCCAAAAAAATGGTATATAATTCATTTGCATTAAACACATGACAAAACTATTGGGAATTTTAAAAATTTGACTTGGCCTTGTTTTTCAAACTTTCTCTCAATTCTATTTTAGTGCATTTAACATACTTGTATTATATTACTATTGTCACATGTTGAAAAAACTGTAAATATTGTAATTTTCAAATTTTGATCTTTAATATCTTTACTTCACAGGTGTATTATCTACAGAGTATATGAAGCCATCAAATGAAACTTACTGGTCTTTACCATTTCTATTGGGTTGTGTGTCTTTGTCAGTAGCAATTCATTGGTTAATTGTTAACTTTATTGGATCAATGTGGACTCGACGTTTGCGGCATAAGTTGAAGGGAAAGGTGAAGTATTTTAACAGGGATTTGGTTATGTAATCATATTGTATTTCTTATTAATTATTATTGAAACATGGATTGTCTTAAGACAATATCAGTTGAGACATATTTAGAAGATATCAGATTTAAATCCTTGGGATGAACAACTTGACTGGGAAATTTCCCTGAGTTTTTTTTTTACTACAAGCAATTGTTAGGTAGGAATTTCTTTTTATATATTAAATTTGGGAATTTTTAACATTATGAGGTTCAATTAATAATAATTAAATGAATCGTGATGTTTTCTTACCTCATACATCTATGTTTCTTTTAACACAGCACTGCAGTATCGGCGACACTTTGTCGTCTCGTCAGCTGTTTTCACGACTGTCAATTTTTTCTCCTTTTTGCCGGTAATTATCTAGACTACCATCTAGTGTTCTTTTGAAGGAATTCCTCTTCAAACTGCCATCTGGTGTTATTTTGAATGAATCATTTCCTAAACTGCTATCTGTTGTATTTTTGAAGAACTTTGTAATCAAGCTTGGTTCTTCCGGAATCTCAAAGTTCATAGTTCTAGTATGGTTTTTTTTGAATATATATTTTTTCCCAAACTGTTAAATCCAAAGGTTTAGATAGATGTTTTAAAAGTTTTGCTTCTTTTTCAATCCTATGATGCTCTAATAAACTATGTGCTGCTGATTTTTCAATTTCTCCGTTCTTCATGTTTCTGAAGTGCTCTTTTTTACATAGATGTATGAGGTAAGAAAACATCACGATTCATTTAATTATTAGGAATTTCTTTGCTATGAATTATTTTATCATGATGATTATAATTTCTTTAATTTTTTTATATACGAGGGTTGAATGAAAAGTAATGCCTCCACCTTCGTTACTCCTCAACAGATGGCAGCACAGGTATGCGGCAGGTACTGGCTTGTTGCATAGCCTCTTCTCTACAGTTCCAGTTGGTGGAAAGCCTTAGCATTGAACGGTTGTATTGTTACAGTGTAAAGTATGGAACCCTGCACAGATGGTCAGTCAATACGATTTAAGCAACGTGCAGTCATTGAATTCTTGACAGCAGAAGGTGTCACCCCAAAGGAGATTCATCAGAGAATGAAATCACTTTATGGTGGTTGTGTTGATGTGAGTACTGTGCGTCGTTGGGCGAGTAAGTTTACAGATGTTGTGGTGGGAACATCTGACTTGTTTGACAAACAAAGAGTTGGACGTCCTGTGACAGCGACCACCGAGTTTCACAAGCAAAATGTTGACAGATTGATTCAGGGCGATCGTCGTATCACTCAAGAGAGAAATTGCAAGCACAATCGGCATTTCACAACAACGTGTGGGTCACATTATTGCTTTGCTTAGCTATCGGAAGATCTGTGTACGATGGGTACCCCACACACAGCATGTGCCACCACAACAGAACTGAATCTCACCACTGTACGGCATCCTCCATACAGTCCAGATTTAGCACCGTCTGACTTCCATCTGTTCATGATAATGAAACATGATCTGCGGGGACATCATTATGCTTCTGATAAAGACATTGAGAGAACTGTGAGACTGTGGTTGCAGAAACAGAGTGTCGACTTCTTCTGTGATGGCTTCAGAAAACTTGTTCATCGTTGGCAGAAATGTATCCAATTGGCTGGTGATTATGTGGAAAAGTGAATATTGGAAATTGAAGATCACATTCTAAGGATTATTTCTGCGTTTGATTTATTAAAATATTCCCATCCAAGCCCAAGTAACGAAGGTGGAGGCATTACTTTTCATTCAACCCTTGTAAATAAAAATAGTAAATTTTTCTTATACTAATGTTGAAAGGAATGTTTCTGGGCCCAGAAGAATTTCTCTCATAGTATCCACAATCATTGCTTATTTTATAAAACTGTAATATAGAGAATGTCCGAGACAAAACTACCAATAAGAAACTTCAGTAACTCACAATATTATTGATGGATGAAAATGCTGTTTATGGCAAATGACAGAGGGACTTCCAAAGTTTCGGATGGATATTATTAAATTTCTATGTATACACCTCTTGTAGCATGACAGATGTTCAGGCAATATTCAAGTTCTCGCCATGTGTTTCCAACATCTCTTGAGTGATAGTTGCACAAGTAACTACAATTCTCCGATGCAAATCCTCCATATTCGCCACTGGAGTCCTGTATTCAATGTTCTATGTATCCCCAATAAAATGAGTCCAGTGAGGTTAGATCTGGCAGGCCATGGTGTAGGGTCCACCATGACCAATCCATCGCTGAAGAAAGCAGCCATCCAAATGATATCTAACATAATAATAATAATAATATAATAATAATAGCTTTATTTTACCTGGCAGAGTTAAGGCCTTAAGGCCTTGTCTACCACTCAACATATGATACAAAGTGAGGAGGAGTTCCATCTTGGAAAATATATCCTTGAGAAAATGGCATCATTTTGCAGCTTACCAAGATACGCATTTCCATTGACTATTTAACTCATGCCCCAAATGGGACTCAATGGCCAATCACGTTTCAATGATTTCTGTTTTACAACCAATCAGAGTCATGTTTCACGAAATATTTATCAGTGTTATAATTACCATATTAAAGATGGCTCCTCCTTTTTTAATATTCTGAACAGGTCTGACCATTATTTTGCAGTGACTGAGCCTGTGAGAAATACGGCTACCAGATTGTATATATAATGCATGAATGTCAACACATGCCACATGCGGGAGTTAATATAAAAACATTTGTAGCAATTGATTATATTGTATTGTAAGCCTATGTTTTCCCTTTAGAGAGATTTAGGCGCTCTCCCCCTACAAGGAAGAATTTGAACCATACTTATTTAGTTACACTTGTTTTCGTATAGATGTCATTTTGAGTGGCACGTGGTCAGCGTTCCGCCTCATACTGACATCTAGGAAACCAAGGTAGTACTAGGACGGGAAAATTCGGTAAATTTTACTTAGATGCCTTTTCATTTGGGCTTAAGGATTTTTTACGAGCCTGAAAATCTTCAGACTCGGGACCCACAGCTTAAAGTCCCTCCCGGAGAACTTGCTCCTTGGATTTTTCTGTCCTAAAAAATCCATCGACCCCGGCCGGGTTTGAACCCGCGACCCTCGGGGCCAGAGGCAAGGAGCATAACCACTAGTCCACCGCGGCCGACAGCAATTGATTATACCACCAAAAAAAGAAACCACTGTTTGCACTTTCTTAAATGTATTTTTTCCCAGGTAACAATCCAGAAAAATATAATTGTCATATTTACATCATACGACATCAGAAATGAATTAATATACAGTTTGATGTGTTTCATTTTTTCTCCACTAGAGAGCATTCTTACAATATTGCATTCCTTTGGCAATAAATAGTATGATCTGGTTGCAGCGATAAACAAAAGAAGTAGATGAAGCGTACCTATCGTTTCTCATTTGTTTTCAAACATCACCATTTACATTAAATATGTAAATATTTTAAAATAACTATAGTTAAATAATGATTTGTGAGTAAACAGCTTAATTTTATTCGTTAAATAGTCCTAACAAATGCCACTCTTGATTTCCACATTATCTAGATAAATTCACTCCTCACTTCGTGAGTCGTGAATTTATCGATAATTTGGAAATCACTCGTGGCATTACTTATGATAATATTTTCTACAACTCACAAGACCAGTACTATTAAGATATGGTAGTGAAGCATGGACATTACGAAGAAGAGATGAAAGCCAAATAACAGCAAATGGGATGTGATTTATGTTCCGTACAGCAGGCTACACAGAGTGGGACCATAAAAGAAATGAGGAAATTATGGAAGAGTTGGATGTAGAACCCATTCTTCATCATATACAAAACTACCAGAACAACTGGAAAGCCCATCTTCAACTAATGCTGTCTCATAGAATTCCAAAAGCCATACTTCGCTACTGCCCCCAAGGCAAAAGATTGCTGGGACGTCCAAAAAAAGCGCTGGATGGAAAATTCCTCTTTGAGACTGTAACAGGCCACACGGCCTAATACATGCATGGATGATGATGATGATATTTTCTACAAACAAGAATAGAACAATCACAGTGTAATCTATAAGCATCCACCAAACATTGATCTTAGGGCTGTCTCTTTCCAACTTCCTCACTGCATGTAGATTTTCCTATCCTCAGATGCAGCAATTATGTTTGCTGCTGATTCCAGAAACATGAAATGTGGACTCATCAGATATCCATTTTTGATCTCTATTTTCAACTGTATATCAATAGCAAACTGATATCTTGCAGGCAAGTCACTTAGTTTCAGTTTTTGCACCAGTTGAATTTTGTATGCATGAAGACAATCTTACAAAGAACATTGTGAATTGTTGATTTTGGAAGTGCTATTTCGCTTGTGGCACAGTGAAAAGACTTACTTCACTGCTTTAGAAAGCCTGTTGAATTGTGTTGACCTGTAGCTCTATCACTTTCTTCCCACATGGTAATCTCTCTAAAAGAGAACCGGTTCTCAAGATGATTTCTATGCCAAGCTGTTATGTCTCTCTCTCTAGTGGTTGCTACTCAGGCCACTGTTGTTTAAAACTTCTCTGCACTAATCACCAGAAACTTGAATTCGGCAAGCCAATAAAATTCATGAACTTTTTGTTGTACTGTAAACTCCATTTAATTACAATTATGTCAGCAACAATGACTAAATGTTGTAAACATCATACATAAAATTTAAAATCTCCCTTTTTCATTTGCCAAAATTTTATTTTCATATCTGCATTAGTACACAAGTTATTAAACTTTCTTATTGGTAGTAATAAAAGATTCCGGGCTATGTGGCCGTGGTCTATAACTGGCGTTACTTCCAGACGTTTCTCCCTCAACTGCGGAGGGCATCTTCAGTGGCGAGCGCTTCCAGCTGTTGCTTCCCTGTCGTAGACTCGACTGTGAATGAACAGCAGAAAGCTGGACGCTCTTATTTATACTAGTGCTGACGTCATGTGAGTCGGAGGTGTTTGGATCGACGTAATCATACTGGCTTCTGATTGGTTCGGAACTCTCTCCTTGTTATTAGTAGGTTTTGACTGTCTATTGTCTAATGTGTGATACCAGGCTTTGGCTATTTTTATTCCTTCGTCTTTTCTATTGAAATTGTCCTTGTGTTTATAAATTTCTATGGCCTCTCTGTATAATCTTGGGAAATAATATGGTGTTGTAGCTAAAATTTGTGTTTCATCATAGAGAATCTGATGTCCGTTTTCAGTAATAACGTGTTCTGCTACGGCCGATTTTTCTATTTGTCCTAGTCTGCAGTTTCTTTTATGTTCAGTCAAACGGGTGGCTATGCTTCTTTTTGTGGTTTCTATGTAAGATCTTCCACAAGAACACGGAAGCCGGTATACACCGCAGGTGGAGAGTGGTGGTCGAGGATCTTTTGATGAGCGAAGGCAGTTTTCTATTTTTCTTGGAGGTCTATAAATTGTTCTAATATTGTGCTTTTTTAGTACTTTGCCGATCCGATCTGTGACCCGTTGTATATATGGTAAGAAGGCTGTGCTGACTTTTGATGTATTATCCGTTTTGCGTTGTTGTTTACATGGATTTATTGATTGTTTTATTTCTTTGGCTGTATATCCATTCTTCTTAAAACAGTTGAACAGATGGTGCTGCTCCTGGTTAAGATATTGTGGCTGGCATATCTTCTTTGCTCTGTCGAACAGTGTCTTTATGACGCTTCGTTTTTGTCTAGGGTGGTGATTGGATTGATTAGACAATAGACAGTCAAAACCTACTAATAACAAGGAGAGAGTTCCGAACCAATCAGAAGCCAGTATGATTACGTCGATCCAAACACCTCCGACTTCAGCACTAATATAAATAAGAGCATCCAGCTTTCTGCTGTTCAATCGCAGTCGAGTCTACGACAGGGAAGCAACAGCTGGAAGCGCTCGCCACTGAAGATGCCCTCCGCAGTTGAGGGAGAAACGTCTGGAAGTAACGCCAGTTATAGACCACGGCCACATAGCCCGGAATCTTTTATTACCATGGTTACCGGCCGTGAAAGCCTGCATTCCACTATTTCTTATTGGTAGTTTTTGACTTGGATTCAGTGCATTGGTATACCTGCTAATTAAATATATCCATGCATTTTACCTCCAAAGAACCAAGGCTAACTGAAGTGTTTGCTGTCGCAGGGTAGCAGATGACAATATAATCCCTCAATTTTAGTTCCAGTTTTTCTAACAAGATTTTTAAAATGTTTCAATTCAAGTACTGGTAGCTCATAGGTTGTCCACAAGGTCATCATTTTGTTACAATTGAATCTAAAATCTTCTGCAGAAAATGAAAGATCACACAATAAATACAGCTTAGTGAACTTAGATTTTCAAGTATTTTGATGCTTTTATTATTCATTTCATACATCTCAATGATATTTTAGGAGAAAAATTATACACACAGACTGAGATTCGAACCCAGGACCTTTGGCTTTCTGGGCCAAGTGCTCTACTGACTGAGCTATCTGAGTGAGTTCCAACCTAAATGCTAAAAGCTGGGAACAGCTTATGTTAAGATAGCTCAGTCGGTAGAGCATTTAGCCTAGAAAGCCAAAGGTCCTGGTCTGAGCGTATAATTTTTTTCTCTTCAGATATGTTTCAAGTAGTTGTTTATTCATAAATTAATTAATAAACATATCTAACTCCTACACTTCCTTTAAATATTAAATATCTACCTTCTCCCATACATTCTACATGTTCTCCTATTTCCTTTTGTGGGGAATTTCGTCATTTTTCTTACATGAACTAGGTGTGTGTCACAAATATTATTATTAGCTCATGTATACATTTTTTTACCTTTCTTAAAATATTGTTGTTAAATTAATTTCTTAATCTAGCTATTATGTTTAAATATTTCTGTTATTATTCATTCATGTGTAAGTATTTATATAGGCTATACTTAAATGGGAAGCAAACCAAAAAAATTGTTTTTTTATAGCTCAACAATTATAAAAAGCTACATAAACAAAACTGTGCATAGATAATGATGTAGATGTGCATGACTCACCTCATATTTGTAGACTTTTTGAAGACCCAGCAATCATTGTCAGTTCTTTCTAACTGAAATAGATATAAATAATTATTAATGATTTGGTTATTTTGACTCACCTCATATTTCTTGAATTTTATGCAGACCTGGCATTGTCAATGCATTCCAACTGTTGTTTTGTGGTTGTCCATTGTATAAGTTGATTTCTGCTCCCTCTGCTGGCTGACCAATTAACTTCCAAATAATTTTTTTTTCTTTTTCTCCGGGAATTTCAAAACAACAGTTGGAATGTAATGTTGTGTGATTCCGGGTTCTGTGGCCGTGGTCCATAGTTGGTGTTGATACCAGACGTTTCGCCCTCAACTGCGGAGGGCATCTTCAGTGGCGAGTGCTTCTAGGCGTGTTTCCTGGTCGGAAGATCTACTTAGAGTGAGCTCTGCTGACGTTGTGGACGTTGTATTGATACTAGTGGTGGGAGCAGGGTGAGTGAGCGTGGCTCTTGCTGATTGGCTAATGGTCGTCTCCTTGTTGTCCCTAGTGTTGATGCATTTATTTTCTAGTGTATGGTACCAGGCCTTAGGCAATTTGATACCTTCCTCTTTTCTGTTAATATTTTCTTTATGCTTGTATATTGTATTAATTTATGAATATACAAGCATAAAGAAAATATTAACAGAAAAGAGGAAGGTATCAAATTGCCTAAGGCCTGGTACCATACACTAGAAAATAAATGCATCAACACTAGGGACAACAAGGAGACGACCATTAGCCAATCAGCAAGAGCCACGCTCACTCACCCTGCTCCCACCACTAGTATCAATACAACGTCCACAACGTCAGCAGAGCTCACTCTAAGTAGATCTTCCGACCAGGAAACACGCCTAGAAGCACTCGCCACTGAAGATGCCCTCCGCAGTTGAGGGCGAAACGTCTGGTATCAACACCAACTATGGACCACGGCCACAGAACCCGGAATCACACAACATTATGATTACCGGCCGTGAAAGCCTGCATTCAACTAACAGTTGGAATGCATTGACAATGTTGTGTAAAAGCAACATAAAATTAAAGAAATCTGAGGTGAGTCAAAATAACCAACTCATTAATAATTAAAAGAGACCTCATAGTGTTATTTCCTACATATATTAAAAAATAAATAACCCTGGGTCTTCAAAAAGTCTACAAATATGAGATGAGTCATGCACATCTAACTCATATTATCTAAACGAAACTCATAGTGTTATATTTAATTAATGTTGGGAAGTAAACATTATGAGGTATAATCATTAAAATTCATCGGAGAACATATTGTTTAAACAACTCACCTCATAGGATTCATGCTTTTCATGGAAGCATGAATCCTATGAGGTGAGTTGTTTTACACAATATGTTCTCCGATGAATTTTCTCATAGTGTTACTTCATTTAAATATTAAATAAAAAACTATGCATGCTTAATATACATACATTATAAGCAACGGGAAGCTACCACACCTATAATTCCCTAGTAAAGCTGCAAGCATAGCATAAAAATGCTATGATTGCAGTGAAGGACCTGCCTTCGGGCAGAATTACTATGGATGGATATTTTCTAAAACATTATTCAGAATTAATGAAATACATTAGAAGTAAGATGAATCTGGAGTCATCTTACCTTATAACTTATGTTCTATTTGAACTAGTTTCTGTATATCATATATATAATCTAAAATTTTAGATTATATTAAAACTCAGCAATTAAGATGGTACGGACATGTCCAGTGAATGGAAGAGGATCGACTACCAAAATCTGTTTTGGAATGGAAACCAGAGGGAAGATGAGGCAGAGGAAGATCTAAAACCTCCTGGAGTCAGAGAATATGTTTATACATGAAGGAGAAACATCTACAACCAGGAGATTGGATGGACTGACAAAATTGGCTATTAGGAATCGGATGATGTCAAAGACATTAATCAACCGATGATCTATCTATCTATCATATATATAGCCTATCATATATATAGAAGAAGAAAAATAAGATTATGAATTTTGAAAAGATTTGATTTGATTTACAAGTTCTTTGGTCAGCCAAAAGATGGAGTGGGAGCCGACATCCAGGGCTTACAATGTAAATTTCAACAGTCTGAAAAGGTGATGATGATATACATGCTATACTGAAACTAGTTCAAATAGAACACAGCAAGTTATGAGATAAGATCACTCCAGATTCACCTTATTTAGTGTTCAGAATATTAAAAGGGTTAATAATAATCATCAGTAAAAATAATTTCAAATTTACATTTTTTGTACCCATAAACCGTTTACATCATCGAATCTACAATTAATTAAATATCTACAGGATTTTTTCACTCAATTTTTTTAAATTTATAATTTAACAACACTCTAGGATATTTTACTTATCCCTTAAGGATTTTTTAAATTTTAATATTAAATTTTCTAAAATGTTTCACTTCTAATTATTTTTCAAAAACTAAATTACTTGTGAGAAAACAAAAATCTGAGAATATGTTGTGCATATGGATAAAATACACTAACATACAAAATCTCATTCAAATATCTTTAATAGCCCTTTAGTTATGATGTAACCATTTCAGAAAATTAAAGTTATTGGGAAACATGTGATATATGAGGGATTGGGATGAAGCAAGTGACACAGATGACATTTAAAAACATATCTTTTGAAGTTGAAGGGATAATTTTTTTTTTTTTTTTTCCCCCATCAGGTTAAAGAGAAAGGTATACTCTATAAAGAAAACAGTAAATTAAAAATGCAATTTTATTTATTTATTTATTTTATTTAAAGGTGCACCTCATCCCTTAATGTAAAATAGGGCTCTTAAAACTGAGAGTAAATATGAATATAAGATGAAAAGTGCATTGGGTATACCTAACTTTGTGTAATTGATTATGTGATCATCACACAGAAAATGTAATAAATTCTCAAACAGTTTTATATTTATGGTGATTATATTTGTTGATTTTTTCTCATAATTGAGGTAAGATTTATATATATATATATATATATATATATATATAGACTCAAAAAAATTTAATAAAAAGATCCTCAAAATATTACTTCCTAAAATAAAATAAGTTTTATATTATTGTCATTTTATAATAGGTTGTGTTAATAACTGGTGGAAGTTCAGGTTTGGGAGAAGCTCTTGCACATTCCTTCTACAAAGCTGGCTGCCGAGTTATACTAGCTGCTAGACGTACAGAAGAATTGGAGAGAGTAAAAAAGGATCTAGTGGCTTTGCATAAGGTACATGAGCTTATTTTAGCTATTAGGATAAGACTACCTAAGAAGATGCACTGCTCAAAGAGTATACATTCACATTTTTTTTACTGTATCTACATGTTTCAGCAGTTTTTGAAGCTCAGGGAATGTGTGTCTTATGGTTGTGAACCTACTGAACATTAGTTGAGATTGTAACACTGTGAAAGCAGTTGGTATTTTATTTTATTTCACTGGTATTTTCGTTACTTAGTATCTTATTACCAGTTGGGTATTACTGAATTGAGATACTGTGTTATTAATACATTTACAGTCTTACTAATAAAAATCTCTAATACAGGCTTTCATCAGTTGTTTAGTTATACAATGTATAAGCCTTATATAGATCATGTATAATTTCCTTACCAATTAACGTTGTACAGGAGCTATATAACAATACAATCCTTATACACAATATGTCACATTCGTCATCATTATGACGTCAGAACATATTATGTGCCATTTGTAACGGAAAGAAAACAACATTAGCTAGTGATTAATTGTATAAGAAATGAGTATGGATAAGAATTAATACGGATTCCCTAATTGGGGAGGTCTGGAAAAAATAAGTGTGTTTTAATTTAATTGCATTTTTCTTTAGGGTCCACCGCTGTGGTCTCGAGGTAGCATGCTGCCTTGTCATGCAGCAGGCCCAGTTTTTCTGGCTGAGGTTTTTATCGGGGTTTTTCCTCACCTGTATGACAAATGTCAGGAAAACTTTAGGGCCCAAACGGTTCCCGAAATCATATGGCCATTGCAATCATCATCATTTGTATCCATCTTAGATTAAGCTTAGGATTAGGGACTCTCCTGGCGCACCACTATCATCACCCCTCATATCATTGGGGCAACGTAACCCCGCCTTCCAGGCGCCCCAACCTCAGAAGTGAGTTACAATTATGCCA
This sequence comes from Diploptera punctata, assembly GCA_030220185.1. Taxonomy (NCBI): domain Eukaryota; kingdom Metazoa; phylum Arthropoda; class Insecta; order Blattodea; family Blaberidae; genus Diploptera; species Diploptera punctata. The sequence goes on from JASPKZ010005708.1 coordinate 318,915, forward strand.
TGCCAAGAGAGAACACCAGGAATGTCGAAAGACAACCTGGGGCATTTGCAAAAAAAAAAAATTCTTTAGGCTATGTCAAATATATCGTAGAACATGTTTCACAGATAATGTGCTGCCATCTAACGACAAGGACTTAAAACAATTCTTAGAAACTAATAAAAGTTTTCCCCATTACTTATGAATTATATTCAGTGTTTTAAGAATTGTTAGAAAATGTTCAAAATCATAGGAAATGTTAGCGACAACAGAGTAACCCTTTAAGAAAAAAATCATCTGCAGTTTGATCGGGAATCGAACCTGGTACTTCACGGACTGTAGTCGGAAACCATAACCACAAGACTATCATGCTAATGGTTTGTTGCAATAATGCTACCTTTATAATTCATCATTATCATCCATGCAAGTATTAGGCCATGTGGCCTCTTTTGGTCTCAAAGAGGAGTTTTCCATCCAGCACTTTTTTGGATGTCCCAGTGGGTTTGAGACTTGAAAGCAAATGTAAATTTTTTCACCCAATGGGTTGCTGGTCCAGAGGGGTATTATTGTGGGGTTCCCACTAATATAGCATTTCCTCTACATTAACGTGATGTGGTTATACTGCCAGTACTCGGTCCTCAGAGCCTCATTTGTAATAGGTTGCACCACGAGCAGGTTGAGGATGAGATTTGGATAGGAGAGGTGATGAAATGTACATCACTATCCCTTGCAACCCATCTTTATAATTAAAACATTTTTATATTAGTATGTTTATTATATTATATTAATGATATAAGAAAGTTTCATTAAAATGATATTACGAAGCATTTAAACTACATTCAGGTTAAATCTTGTCTCACAGCAACTATTATTATTCTTTTGTGAATCAGTGTTCAATTTGAAAATATTATTAATCGAGAATTAATGTAAAAAAAAGGCATTTTATGATGCCTTTATTTTCCTACCCACAGCTTTATTAATATTATTTATGTCCTGTGTACCCATCAAACAGTCATTAAAGTGTTGCATTTTGCATTAAATTTAAGGACATGTTCATCAATATCATAAGAAAACAATCAGCTGATCTTAAAGTCCGCCATTTTATCTAGTTATACAATCCTTAAACAAGACTGAAGGCATGTATAACGATTCCCTTGTAAAGTTGTACACCTCTTATACACTGAACAGCTATTACAGTGTTTATTAGTAAGAATTTTCAACTGAGATGTGTATAAACCTTGAATAAAAGTTATATATGGATTATTAGTAAGAGGGTACCCCTCAGGGGTCCTCATCTAGGGGATATGTGGATGGCGACCACAAGGTGCCCAAGCTGTGCAAAACATTTCTTCCACTTGTGTTTTGCACTCTTTTAACTTTACTATCTAACCTCTCTTGGTTAACTCTTGTTTTTTCGACCCCGACGCTATTAGGGCATCCGAAGGCTAGGGAGTCCTTCCTTTTTTCCATTTCTTCTTTCCTTTATTTTCTTTTCTTCTCCAGAAAAGCCTGACCAGAGGCTATAAGATGGCAGCCCTATCACTGGTCTTGCCTTCCTTTGGCCAGCAACCAATCGAAGGGACTATTATTATGCTTTCAAGTCTTATACGAGAATTTCCCATAAGGGAAAATTTTCTATAGGATCGTAACAGGCCTCGGCATAATACTTGGAAGGAAGAAGAAGAAGTAGGAGGGTAATAGTATGTCTTTGCTGAACATTGTGTTAAATTCATTTGATTATTGTAATGGTTTTGGGTTTAGTTATTTGAAATGAATAGTGGTACCATGCCATAAGAGAATGGAGGTTTTTCTCGAGTGTGCATATTTGGGATGAGTTGCATAAATTATCATAAGTAATGCCACGAGTGGTTTCCAAATTATTGATAAATTCACGACTCACAAAGTGAGGATTCAATTTATCTAGATAATTTGGAAATCAAGAGTGGCATTTGTTAGAACTATTTAACGAATAAAATTAAGCTGTTTACTCACAAATCATTATTTAAATATAGTTATTTTAAAATATTTATATATTTAATGTAAATGGCGATGTTTGAAAACAAATGAGAATTGATTGGTATGCTTCATTTGCTTCTTTTGTGCATCACTGCAACCAGATCATATTATTTATTGCCAAAGGAACGCAAAATATTCTATGTGCAATATTGTAAGAATGCACTCTAGTGGAGAAAAAATGAAACACATCAAACTGTATATTAACCCTTCAGAGCGGGTGGAGTTAAATGGCCGGCAATACAGCAATGTGGGAGGAGAATCACGGGTATTTAAACCCAGCCGTTCAGTGCCAGTATTCCAATAACGCATTTAAATGGAAATATCTTGAGTAATTTAAATGTTTTTGCAATTTGTTTATGGTGAACCCTTAATATAATACTTAATTAATTAATTAAATTTGTTATGGTTCTCACGTAACATCTCTGCATGTGCAGACTTATTTATGATTGTTGTGCCACAGTTGAAGTAGGTCCTCTTTGTAAGTTTTTTACCTAAATAGCACAGTGAATTGCAATAGGAATTCTTTGAAGAATTCAGAGAACCGTCTCTACCTAACAACACAACGAAATATGTACACAAAGAGAAGGGTCTTCAAAAAAAATACAGAATGAACTTCAAAAATTGGTGTGATAAATCTTCAAAGCGTAAACCAGCTGTTTGACACTCGGGCACCAATAAGTGTATTTTTTTCCCTTGTGTTTACTTTGTTCATGTTTATTACAAACACATTGATTCTATGCGTTGACCTTCTTTCTTGTAGGGGGGGGGGAGCAGCCTTCTCCAAATGTGTCTTTCTAACACTTTAGAAACATTATTTTAGGTCGTGTGCCTTCAAAAAATTGTCTTTCTACACATGAGACCTGTTGTACTAAAAGACCTTCATCAACCCTAAATTACAATGTCTTTCTTCTGGTTTCCAAGGTGAAACCAGTTGTTGATACATGACTATAATAGCTTCACTGGAGGTGTGGACTTGAAAGATCAACATGCTACATGCTGGAAGATCGAGGGTTCGAGTCCCGGTGGATCAGGATTTTTAAACTGAACCAAACCTTCAGGAGGCACTGTGACCCCGGGGTTGACTCAGCCTCTAACTGAAATGAGTACCAGATGTTTGTTATGGGCTGTCAGACAGAGATAAGTACCCGGCTTACATCAAATACCGATAGTCTAGAAAAAGTGGGAGCCTTAACCTCCTAATGTCCCAAGGAGTTCCTAAGGTCTGTAGTGGACCACTTTACCTTTTAGATACTGAGTGAATAGTAGACTAACTACGTTTCCATAATGTAAGGATATCATCAATTGAAATATATATATATATTTATATGAAATTCACTGTTGTGGTCTTGTACTATAGCGTAAATTGGAAATAACTTTGTTGGGCCTTTATACGTACTGAATTTTGCGACATTATTATTAAAAATGAAGAGATTTCAAAATTGATTTAATTGATAGACAAGCTATTCTACAAAAAAAAGGCGAATTTATTTTTTCTAAGAAATCCTTTATCAAGTTATAAATTAAGAAAAATGTCAGAGGCCGCAAGAATAAATGCTAATATAAAATTATTTTAACTTGTAACTCAGGGCCGTCATCGATTAATATATGCACTAATATAAACTTTGAAGTCTATACATAAAATTTATATAAACGGTAAATAGTTAATGTAAACACAAAGATCATAATAACAGTTTAAAGCAGTGCGCGTAGCTAGCGTACACGTCACGTCGTTCCGCATTTGGTGAAGAATTCAACCTGCATACATGTCATGTCACTCCACGCTGACGGGTTAATAATTCATTTCTGATGTCCTATGATTTAAATATGACAATTATATTTTTCTGGATTGTTATTACCTGGGAAAAAATACATTTAAGAAAGTGCAAACAGTGGTTTCTCTTTTTGGTGGTATAATCTTCTTCTTCCTTCCAAGTATTAGGCCAAGGCCTGTTACGATCCTATAGAAAATTTTCCCTCCAGCGTTTCATAGGACGGCCCAGTGATCTTCGTCCTCTTGGTATATAATTATCAATGTTTTTATATTAACTCCCGCATGCACTATGTGTTGACATTCATGCACTATATATACAATCTGGTAGCTGTATTTCTTAGAGAGTCAGTCACTGCAAAATAATGTTATGACCTATGCAGAATGTTAAAAAGGAGGTGCTTTCTTTAATATGATAAACTTTAGTTGGTAAATTCTAGGCGAAACACGACTGTGATTGGTTGTAAATAAAAAAATCATTGAAATGTGATTGGTCATTGACTCCCATTTGGGGCATGAGTTAAATAATCTGTGTATATATATATAACTTTTTTTTATTTAGGAACAATGTATAATTTCTGTGGTGCAAGCAGTTAGATGCTCGCCTCTCACCCCTGGGGTCCCAAGATCGAGTCTTGGTCACTCCAAGTGGATTTCGTGGTGGACGGAACAGAGCGTAGGCAAGTTTTTCTCAGGGTTTCTCCTGTTTTTCCCTGCCACAAATTTCATTCCACCATATCTCCATACTCATCTCATCCATTTTGTTTCATGTCATTCATCTGCTCCTGTGATGGTGCATCAAGAGTGGTCGGCTGGCACCCTTGTCGTTCACAGACCTCTATAAAATAGGGGCCTCATCTCATTCCTCACCCAACCCTGAGTTGGACACAAGTTGAGGATATATATATATATATTTAATGTAAATCTGACAGGCAATAGTTCACTCTTGATCAGCAGAATGCATCAAAGATAGAATTGCTGAATACAGCCAAAGATACATCAATGGGAGAGTTTCCACTAAATTTGTGAGAGTCTCTGAGACAATGATGGGGAAAAGATTAAAATCTGTGAGTTCATGGGTAATTCTTATGTCCCAAGATTAAAAATATTTATCAATTTAATATTTGTAGGAAATAACACTATAAGGTTTCTTTTAATTATTATGAGTTAGTTACTTTGACTATTTCTTTTTTATATTCTGCAGACTATAGTTTTGTCGCTTCTATGTGACATTGTCGATGCATTCTAACTCTAACTATAGTCTGCAGAATATCAAAAAAATATGAGGTGAGTCAAAATAACTAACCCATAATAATATTTATCAAGTTGGTGAAATTTTTGGGACAGCTCATTCCAAGGCAATTTCTTTTGGGAAAGCAGTTAATACATTGACTACATGAATTTTTCAACAAAATCTCTTGGTTTTTGGAGCGGAAATGATGCTATAAAAAAGGGACAGTCCACTAAGCCGCACCAAAAGATTTATTACATGACCTTCTTCTTATTTTCAAAAGTTAAAGAAAAAGAAACAAAGGGAACAGATCAAAATCATCAACAATAATTCCAATTCCACAGAAAAATGCTTTCAAAGATAGTAGGATGGTCCAAATTCCAAGAGAGAATTGGCAAAGAACTTTAATTTCAGAATGGAAAAAATTGATGTCAGCTTAAATAGAGAATTATTATTATTATGAGATAGACTTTTTGAAATGATAACTATGACCTAATCTGTATATTCTCTAATGTCTGTATTTCAAATCAAAATTCAGAAAACACTATTCAATGCAAGAGTGCTGATTTTGAGCGCACAGTGAATGTGCTGGGGTTGATTTTTCGAATAAAAGAGCAGAACTCTGAATTTTGCAAGTATTAGTATTTGTGCTAATTATGTAAATAAATATTTTCTCCACTTTGAAAAAAAAATGTCAAATGTTTTGTTCAAAGTGCATAATCTTGTGTACAGTTAGTGTATGCTGTTAGAACCTACTTGATTAAAAGCTTTGTATTTACATTCTTTTAGTAAAATGAAGGTACAAAAATACCTATCTTTAATTGAATAATTAGTACATTCATATTTGAACTGATCAGCCTCATGGGCTAGTGGTCAGCATTTCTAACTACAGTTCATGAAGTCCTGGGTTCAATGCCTGGTCAGCCATAGAAATCTTTCCTTAACCCGTCAGCACCGACATCCATACGTGGTATAGACCCTCTCTTCTTCACTTATTGCCGACATCTATACGTGGTATAGACCTATGCAGGCGTGTTTTCTTTTTGTTCTGGATCGTACATTTTTGAAGCTACAAATATGTAATTTATTTGTGTTTAACGTAGAAATTATGAGCTTTCAGGACATATGAATAAAAATAATATTCGTTTAAAATTTAATTTCATATTATTTTTTAAAAAATCAGATGAGATTGAAGTAATCGTAATTTTCTCTAAATGCACGCGACCTTTTCATTTGTTTTTTTACTGCTGTATATTCTTATATTTGCGTATGAACAATATAGTTTTGAAGCCTAAGATCTTAGCTTTCTTTCTAAGTGTATGAATCAGCTGTGATCACATTTTGTGCATGTGGTATTGAGGTTGAAGTAGTTTCTTACTTCAACACTCGATGGCACACAGACCTAGCTTTGTGCTGCTTTCTGCAGGGCTTCTAATAAACTTTTCACAATCTAATTTTTCAGGTCGATAAAATGATGTACAAGCTATCGATTGATATATAAATCGACCTGTTTAGGGGAATACCTGATTTATTTTGCCTCTTTCAAATAGATGTTACCTATGCTTACAAGGAATCAGTCTGAGGTGCGGTGTCGTGCATTATATACGCAATTATCGCCAGTCGTAACCTAAAAGACACTTCATCAGAAAAATTACCCCTAAAAGTGATAAATTGAAACCTCGAAGGAGGTGTGTTGTTTGTACTAAACATGGGAGAAGAAAGATATCTGTTTATTGCTGCCAGGAATGTGATGTAGGTCTGTGTATTGAAGAGTGTTTCGAGCTGTATCACACCAAGCTCAACTACTAAGGCGATGTGATTTTTTATTTCTAAAATTAGTAGTACTAAAATAAGAGAAAATTATTTTTATCGTCTGTGCAGTTGTAAATAACTGCTGTAGAATTTTTATACGAATCCAAGCAATAATTCAGATTCCAAGTATAAACATTGCTAGCGCTTTGACAGAAGATTGAGCTTGAGTTCACTCTTCTAAATATTCATTCTGATTTTGGTTATATCAGCTGCTTTTGTATATACAAGTTACAGATGAATCAGCACTATGCCACACAATATATTTAGGTCTCACAGAAAGAAACAGGGGTGTCCAATGTGAGCAAATCAAATTATTTAGTAAAAATGTGTATCATGAGACAGAAACTCAGATTTCAAATTTTTTTTTAATAGTTTATAAAGGCTACTGAACTCCATACGGCATGTATTAAATTTCTCATTTATTTCTGAGCTAACAAGTAAAAATTTCGTTCAAATCCATCGATATTTAAAAAAGATATGATCGTTTATACAAATCAGTGTTCTAGGAATACTAAAATGTTAAAATGGCCTCCGTCCATGCAGTAGGAAAGCAAGTAAAAGGGTGCGTCACTGACGGGTTAAAGGGAATTATTCTTGTGGTTGCCTATGGTCTGGAATTTAGGTTATCATTTATCACTCCAAGCTAAGAAATGGATTACTATCATAAGAAGTAGTAGCATAATCGGTACTGCACTGGGTATCAATCTAGAGTTCTGGGTTCAAGTCCCGTCCGAGCATTTATTTCTCTTATCATGTCATATATATATATATAAATTTGGGTCATGGTAATTTTCAATGTCTAGTAGATGAGATCAATAAAGATCTGTAAAAGTTTCTGTAAAATCTTTTCTAGAGAACAACCTCAATTGCTTCATTCCTTCGAAATTTGTGCTTAATTTGCTGTATCAGCCATCACGTTTGCTTTGTCACAGTATATCTATTCATAATACAATTTAATTACTCCTTAACCCGTCAGCGCCGACATCCATACGTGGTATAGACCCTCTCTTCTTCACTTATTGCCGACATCTATACGTGGTATAGACCTATGCAGGCGTGTTTTCTTTTTGTTCTGGATCGTACATTTTTGAAGCTACAAATATGTAATTTATTTGTGTTTAACGTAGAAATTATGAGCTTTCAGGACATATGACTAAACATAATATTTGTTTAAAATTTAATTTCATATTATTTTTTTAAAAATCAGATGAGATTGAAGTAATCATAATTTTCTCTAAATGCGCGCGACCTTTTCATTTGTTTTTTTTTACTGCTGTATATTCTTATATTTGCATATGAACAATATAATTTTGAAGCCTAAGATCTTAGCTTTCTTTCTAAGTGTATGAATCAGCTGTGATCACATTTTGTGCATGTGGTATTGAGGTTGAAGTAGTTTCTTACTTCAACACTCGATGGCACACAGACCTAGCTTTGTGCTGCTTTCTGCAGGGCTCCTAATAAACTTATACACAATCTAATTTTTCAGGTCGATAAAATGATATACAAGCTATCGATTGATATATAAATCAACCTGTTATGGGGAATACCTGATTTATTTTGCCTCTTTCAAATAGATGTTACTTACAAGGAATCAGTCTGAGGCGCGGTGTCATGCGTTATATACGTAATTATGGCCAGTCGTAACCTAAAAGACACTTCATCAGAAAAATTACCCCTAAAAGTGATAAATTGAAACCTCAAAGGAGGTGTGTTGTTTTTACTAAACATGGGAGAAGAAAGACATCTGTTTATTGCTACCAGGAATGTGATGTAGGTCTGTGTATTGAAGAGTGATTCAAGCTGTATCACACCAAGCTCAACTACTAAGGTTATGTGATTTTTTATTTCTAAAATGAATAGTACTAAAATAAGAGAAAATTATTTTTATGGTCTGTGTAGTTGTAAATAACTGCTGTAGAATTTTTATACGAATCCAAGCAATAATTCAGATTCTAAGTATAAACATTCCTAGTGCTTTGACACAAGATTGAGCTTGAGTTCACTCTTCTAAATATTCATTCTGATTTTGGTTATCTCAGCTGCTTTTGTATATACAAGTTACAGATGAATCAGCACTATGCCACACAATATATTTAGTGTCTCACAGAAAGAAACAGGGATGTCCAATGTGAGCAAATCAAATTATTTAGTAAAAATGTGTATCAAGAGAGAGAAATTCAGATTTCAAAATTTTTTTTAATAGTTTATAAAGGCCACTGAACTCCATATGGTATGTATTAAATTTCTCATTTATTTCTGAGCTAACAAGTAAAAATTTCGTTCAAATCCATCGATATTTAAAAAAGTTATGATCGTTTATACAAATCAGTGTTCTAGGAATACTAAAATGTTAAAATAGCCTCCGTCCATGCAGTATGAAAGCAAGTAAAAGGGTGCGTCACTGACGGGTTAAAGTGGCAGTGTATCGTATAAGATACATTTATTTAATATTTTTAATGAAATAATGAAAACTACATCAGTACAAATTACTTAAATTGGTGTCAAATTGTACAACAATATGCAGTAGGTAATAACTTAAATGATTTATTTTTACTATGATCCAAAATGTCCATATAAGTTATCATAAAAATTCAGTTCCAGTTTAAGGGATGTATTCTGTAAACCAGCAAAATAACCATAACTTAAACTTGTGAGGAATTTGCTTAGTGTATGAAGTTCCTAATTGATGTACTTTTGAATGAACACCTCTTTTTTTTATGACTTGGCAATAACGTTGTTCATTATCATGTTATATAAGAACCAAATAAACAACTTTTTTGAAATAAGACAATTCTCGACATGTAAGACTCAAAGTGGTCAAATTTTGAAATTACTTTTTTATCAAAACATATCATTAGTGTCAAAGAATATTTATGGTTTGAAATAATGGTAAGTCATCAATCACATGAAACATACATTTACATAAATCTGTTTACTATTTTATTATGGTTGGGCTTGAGCTTCCTTTCATTAATAATAATTTTAGAAATGTCATTATTGAACATAATTCTTTTTAACTGTTCATTTTGTAATATGAGCTCTGTATATGACTGTGTTAATGACACCAACTCATAAAAAGGGCCGGACTAATTAATCCATACACTGATATATTTTGCAGTCTTTTGTACATCCCTTTACAGTGTGCCCTTTTAGTGAAATGTGGCTTGGCTCTAATCCTCTATTCAAGAATAAAAAATACAACATAACTCCATGATGCAACCACTCTTGGTCTACCAGCTGCTGCTGGCCTCACATCCACATGTGTTAATGACAGAGATGGATTTTCATCAAGCCAGTACAGCAAACTCCCGATTATCCGTGTTAATTGGGACCGATATATGCACGGAAAATAAAAAAAACACAGATAATCCAATTAAGTTATTCAGCATTGTGAAAATTGATCAGAAATGTATTTACCCACTTTAACACTACTTAAATGCAACAAATATTCATAAAATGTTATATTAAATGTATTTAGGTGTTAGTCGTAATTATCATTATTTTATTTTACTCGTAAATATAAAAAAAGTGCGAGTATTTCCAGGTCACGACCACTCTAGTTACGACAGTTATTCAAAATGGCCACCATAACCAGTGATAACTACACTAGTAACCACTGATATCCACATTTATAACCAGCGATGACAAATAATCAGCGATTCCCACACTAGTAACCACCGATGACCACACTAGTAACCACCGATATCCACACTTATAACTAGCGATAACAAAAATCACTGATGACTACACTAGTAACCACCGATGACCACACTACTAACCAGCGACTATTTAACTCATGCCCCAATTGGGAGTCAATGACCAATCACGTTACAATGATTTTTTATTTACAACCAATCACAGTTGTGTTTCGCTTAGAATTTACCAACTGAAGTTTATCATAATAAAGAAAGCACCTCCTTTTTTAACATTCTGAATAGGCCATAGCATTATTTTGCAGTGACTGACTCACTAAGAAATACGGCTACCAGATTGTATATATAGTGCATGAATATCAACACATAGCGCATGCAGGAGTTAATATAGAAACATTTGTAGCAATTGATTACACCACCAAAAAAAGGAACCACTGTTTGCACTTTCTTAAATGTATTTTTTCCCAGAAAAATATAATTGTCATATTTACATCATAGGACATCAGAAATGAATTAATATACAGTTTGATGTTTGTATATTAAATTTGGGAATTTTTAACATTATGAAGTTCAATTCATAAGAATTAAATAAATCGTGATTATTTCTTACCTCATACTTCTATGTTCTGTTAAACACAGCACTGCTGTATCGGCGACTCCTTGTCAGCTGATGATGGTGACAAGGAGTCGCTAATACTGCAGTGCTGTGTTTAAAGGAACGTAGAAGTATGAGGTAAGAAATAATCACAATTTATTTAATTCTTATAACAGTTTGATGTGTTTCATTTTTTCTTCACTAGAGTGCATTCTTACAATATTGCGTTCCTTTGGCAATAAATAATATGATCTGGTTACACTGACGAACAAAAGAAGCAAATGAAGCATACCAATCATTTCTCATTTGTTTTCAAACATCGTTGTTTACATTAAATATATAAGTATTTTAAAATAACTTTATTTAAATAATTATTTGTGAGTAAACAACTTAATTTTATTCATTAAATAGTCCTAACAAATGCCACTCTTGATCTCCAAATTCTCTAGATTAATTGGAAATCACTCGTGGCATTACTTATGATAAACCCACTGCCACAGCATATCTGTGATTTCAATCTGAAACTACAAACTTTCACTGACCCTACAACGGAAATTTCCGAAATTGAATTATATTCTCAGAATGTTGGTTGGTATTGTTAAATGCGTCAGGGGAGAGGGTTGTGAGTAAAGGTTACTCTATTGTGTTAGTTCCTAAGCGCATTTCACAGTAGCACATTTAAAAATAAAGAATTTTTTCATAACAATACAGAATACAGTATTTTTTAAAAATTCAGTAAAAATAATCATGCTTGGATAATCTGCAAACCGGATAATACGCATGTGGATAATTGGGAGTTTGCTGTATTTGGTTAACTTGATCAGCAAGTTAAGTTCCTTGCCATTATAGCTGGTTTTCTCAATCTGGAGCCACTACTTACAGTAGCTATCCAAATTCCTCATGATATTGGGTGTGCAATGGTCCCATACTGGCAGAAATTCCGTGAGAAAATTTCTTCCCCCATGGGGGACTCATACTAGTGCAAGTTCAATATCTCTGCACCAAGGCGTCTTGCCTTAAACTGTTCAGCTACAGCATGGGACTAAATTGATTTGCCAACAGCAAGTAGTGTTCCCAAGCTATCACCCTCCATGTAATCACCATGCCCAATGTTGCTTAACTTTGTGATCGGATGAGAATTGATGTTTTCAATATGGTTTGACTGTTGACAATACAACATAGCCAAGACTTTTTCTAGCTTGTGAAAGAAAATATAAGGGGCATCTAAAAATGAAAGAATAAATAGTGATAATAGAGTATATGTGAAATATAGGAAGCAAGAATTTATACACACACACTAAACAATAAATTAATTTTTGAAGAGAAAAATGTATGCCCAAACTGGTATTTGAACCCAAGATCTCTAGTTCTATGTACTAGTGTATTGCTATTATGCTATAGCTGGACCATTTACAAAGAACAGTTATGAAGGAAAACTTCCTCATATCCTTCTTCCACTATTGGTTGTACTTTCTCATCTATGCATTCCCCTCTGTCAATCACCAGTCAGTCTTTCTCTGAACTCTCATCAGAACACTAGAACTGCTACTATCTTTGTTCTTATTGGATAAGGAGATGATGACATTTACTTTCATACAGTATCAATCACAATAATTGCCTTCTCTTAAAAAACTTATGCATGTTGTAGACGATTTTGCAGATCTAGCCACTAAGTGGCCTACCAGACTTAAATGACAAAGACATGCTATTGTAACTGCAAGAATCCACCATAATTATTATTATTATTAGACTTCTAAAACTTGCAATGTATATATATATATATATATATATATATAATGGGATATGCTTACATTTGGATTCAACTGTACTCAGTACAAACTGAAGCAGTGACCACATGTGTTTGCTGTGGTCAGGTGTTGTGGGAGGGGAGAGTAGCACATCTGGCATTATAACTGCATTTTGTCAGCGGTCGGGCTATACCAGGGCAATTTCTTTGATACCGACGGTTTCAGACAATATCATGGAAGCCATGACTGAAGAGGGACATGATATTGTCTGAAACCGTCGGTATCAAAGAAATTTGAAATTATATGAGGTATGTTCTCCATTCACTATTAATGATATAACCTCATAATGTTTACTTCCCAATATTAATTTAAATTATACACTCATACTGGACGATAAATTAATTTTTGAAGAGAAAAAAAATTCCGTCTAAAATGTGTAGCATAATGGTCAGTGCAATAGTATGTAGAACGAGGTCTTGGCTTTACTCCCAGTTTGGGCATACATTTTTCTCTTAAAAAATTAGTAAATAAATTATCTTTTTTCTAAGATTAAATTAAAATGCTTCATTCCTCACCTCATATCCAGTCTTCTAAGTAGACCACAGTTTCAAAGCCTTTAGCAGCTTCATCTTCAGTACTTTCTTGTCGACTGATGGTATATCAATCTCAAAAATTAGTAAATAAATTATCTTTTCTTTAAGATTAAATTAAAATGCTTCATACCTCATCTCATATCCAGTCTTCTAAGTAGACTGCGGTTTCAAAGCCTTGGCGGCTTCATCTTAAGTACTTTCTTGTTGACTGATGTTATGTCTATCAGACTGGATATGAGGTGAATTATGAAGCATTTTAATTTAATCTTAAAGAAAAGATCATTTATTTAGTAATTTTTTAAGAGAAAAATTTATGCCCAAACTGTCAATCTGATCGACATAACATCAGTCGGCAAGGAAGTACTGAAGATGAAGCTGCCAAGCTTTGAAACTGCAGTCTACTTAGAAGACTGGATATTAGGTGAGGTATGAAGCATTTTAATTTAATCTTAGAGAAAAGATAATTTATTTAGTAATTTTTTAGAGAAAAATTTATGCCCAAACTGTCAATCTGATCGACATAACATCAGTCAGCAAGGAAGTACTGAAGATGAAGCTGCCAAGGCTTTGAAACTGCAGTCTACTTAGAAGACTGGATATGAGGTGAGGTATGAAGCACTTTAATTTAATCTTAAATTAAACCTCATAGTGATTCTTTCCTATAAAAGTTCAATATATTTTCTTTATTAAATATTTTCACTTAGTTATGGATTTTCAAAAATATGAAGCACTCAGAATCAGTAGTTGTTGATTCAAGGTTTTAAGAAATCCAGTTAAGCACATAATATACACTCTGAGGACTAGTTCCATCATCATCATCATCATCACCCATGCAAGTATTAGGCCATATGGCCTGTTACGGTCTCAAAGAGGAATTTCCCATCCAGCGCTTTTTTGGACGTCCCAGCGATCTTTTGCCTTGGGGGCAGTAGCGAAATATGGCTTTTGGAATTCTATGAGACGGGATTCGTTGAAGATGGCCTTTCCAGTTGTTCTGGTAGTTTTGTATATGGTGAAGAATGGGTTCTACATCCAACTCTTCCATAATTTCCTCATTTCTTTTATGGTCCCACTTTGTGTAGCCTGCTGTCCGGTGCATAAATCGCATCTCATTTGCTGTTATTCGGCTTTCATCTCTTCTTCGTATTGTCCATGCTTCACTACCATATCTTAATACTGACTAGTTCCATAATGCTGATAATTTACGGACCCCAAACGTTAAAATGATCATACATTGAAGGTACCATGATGAATGGAATTTATATTTTGATATTTCACATTACTTTTGAAAATTTCAACTAGCTGTCCTGTAAAATTGAGAAAACTGACTTCTGTTTCTCAGTGCTTCATATTATCTCCTCCCTAAAATATTAACTCTCTTAATAAAATTTAAACGAGTTGTACACCATCTCACCTCATACACTCCATGTTTTTCACAACACAAGACCATGGTTTCCTATCTTCAGCCATATTTTTGACTGTTGAATTTTTGCCTTCACCATAAGTCTTCTAAACTGCCATATAGTGTGGACTTATGAACTTTGTGATTAAATCTTGCTTACCAAGAATTTCAAAATTCATGGATCTAAATTTGTGCTTCAGAATGTATATCTTTTCCCAAACTGCAATTTCTGATTTCATAATTTCACTATTTTTAATATACCAAAGAGAGATGAATGGTGAAGACTACATAACAGTGAATTACATGGTCTTTATAGGAAGCCAGATATAATAAGAACAGTTAAGTCTCATAGACTGCGATGGGCAGGACATGTGGCATGAATGGGGAATGAAAGATGTGCATGGAAGCTTCTTGTAGGAAAACGAGAGGGAAAAAGCACAGTTGGTAGACCAAGAATGAGGTGGGAGAATAACATTAAAACTAAGATTTGAGGGAGGTAGATTATACAGGAGATGATTGGAAAACAGTAGCTCAAGATAGGGATATATAGAGAGCTTATGTCCGTGTGCTATGAACCTACGGGTTCGATAGTGCCAGTGAGTTAGTTAGTTAATGTTTTTAGAGTATTTATTTTGTGTGAGTGTCCAAATTCCTTTTTGTTTTTTCCTATATGTACTTTATTACAGTGTTTGCAACTAATTTGATAAATTCCAGATTTTTTTACTATCTGGGGGTATTGACTTTTTTATTAGTTATTAGATGATTACCCAAGCTAAATTTATCAGTGTTAATGTGATATCGAATTTCTTGATTTTTTTTTTATTTGTTGTGTGTTTCAGGATGGTAGTAATTTTCTTGAATTGTTTTTCTTTCTTGGAATCAGATTGTAGGATGGTGTATTCATTTATTCTTTTTGTTGTTTGAATATAATTAATTCATTCATTCATTATCTCTTTTCCAAAGCCATTAAAACTAAATATATGGTCACACGTAGAAATACATTATATAATGAAAATGGACAGCTAATGACAAATGAGGGAAATTTTGAGGAAATGGCTCAATTCAAATACCTAGGAACAATAATCACAAATAGGAATGAGATGCACAAAGAAATTAAACATAGGCTCAATTCTGGAAATGCATGCTATTATGCATTGCAGAGACTCTTGATGTCCCAACTCCTTTCAAAAAACGTTAAACTGATAATATATAAAACTATTATTCTACTAGTTACATTATATGGATGCGAAACATGGACTCTTACTTTAAGGGAGGAAAGGAGATTACAAGTATTTGAGAATAAAGTACTTAGGAAAATGTTTGGACCAAAGAGAGATGAACAAACAGGTGAATGGAGAAGACTACATAACAATGAACTACATGGTCTTTATAGGAAGCCAGATATAATAAGAACAGTTAAGTCTCGTAGACTGCGATGGGCAGGACATGTTGCACGTATGGGGAATGAAAGACATGCATGGAAGCTTCTTGTAGGAAAACCAGAGAGAAAACGCCCAGTTGGTAGACCAAGAATGAGGTGGGAGAATAACATTAACTATGATTTGAGGGAAGTAGATTATACAGGGAATGATTGGAAAGCATTAGCTCAGGATAGGGATGTATGGAGAGCTTATGTCTGCATGGCAATGAACCTATGAGTTCAATAGTGCCAGTGAGTAAGTAAGTATATTTGAAGAGAAAAATTCTTGCCTAGACTGAGGCTCGAACCCGGGACCCTTGGCTTTCCGGGCCCAAGTGCTCTACCTACTGAGCTACCGAGGCGAGTTACGATCTAGATGCAAATTTTTCTCTTATATACATTGTAATTCCCTCGTGCCAAAGGCTTGAAACCGTACCTTCTATCTTTGCAAATGGCGGCTTCTTAGTTAAGAAGACATTTATTGGGAATTTAACACTACTTTATAAAGCCAGTAGGGCTTCTATTGATGATTTTAATATTGATTTAACACTTCTCACTGAAGGATAAATTATATTTGAAGAGAAAAATTCTCACCTAGACTGAGACTCGAACCCGGGACCCTTGGCTTTCCAGGCCAAGTGCTCTACCAACTGAGCTACCGAGGCGAGTTATAATCTAGATGCAAATTTTTCTCTTATATACATTGTAATTCCCTCGCACCAAATGCTTGAAACTGCTTCTTAGTTAAGAAGACATTTATTGGGAATTTAACACTACTTTATAAAGCCAGTAGGGCTTCTATTGATGATTTTATTATTGATTTAACACTTCTCACTGAAGGATAAATTATATTTGAAGAGAAAAATTCTCGCCTAGGCCGAGACTCAAATGTCTTCTTAACTAAGAAGCCGCCATTTGCAAAGATAGAAGCTACGGTTTCAAGCATTTGGCGCGAGGGAATTAAAATGTCTTCTTAACTAAGAAGCCGCCATTTGCAAAGATAGAAGCTACGGTTTCAAGCATTTGGCGCAAGGGAATATTAATGTATATAAGAGAAAAATTTGCATCTAGATCGTAACTCGCCTCGGTAGCTCAGTTGGTAGAGCACTTGGCCCGGAAAGCCAAGGGTCCCGGGTTTGAGTTTCAGTCTAGGCAAAAATTTTTCTCTTAAAATATAATTTATCCTTCAGTGAGAAGTGTTAAATCAATAATAAAATCATCAGTAGAAGCCCTACTGGCTTTATAAATTAGTGTTAAATTCCCAATAAATGTCTTCTTAACTAAGAAGCCGCCATTTGCAAAGATAGAAGCTACGGTTTCAAGCATTTGGCACGAGGGAATTACAATATATATAAGAGAAAAATTTGCATCTAGATCGTAACTCGCCTCGGTAGCTCAGTTGGTAGAGCACTTGGCCCGGAAAGTAAGTATGTTTAAAATATGATTGTATTCTTTCTTAAAATCATCCTCATTTAGTGGAATAACTCTGTTATTCTTTATGAATTATTCTTCATTTGTAGATACTTTCTTTCTTCTAACCATTATGATTTGTCTTCCCATACTTTTTACCTTTTACTACCATCTCAATACTTGTTCTACTTGGTGTCCTTCATTCATCGTCCTTTCAAAGTCTTCTAGTCCTTTTAATTGTAATTATATTGATTGATTTGAATGTTTTTATGATGATGTGACTTGAATTTATAAATTAATACTTACATACATATTAAGTCCTGCGCCGTAGCCGAGCAGTTAAGGTAGGAAGCCTTGGCACAGAGCTACGGGACTTGCGCTGGTTCGAGTCTCCATGGGGGAAGAAATTTTCTCATGGTATTTCGGTCAGTATGGGACCGGTGCCCACCCAGCATTGTGATGCATTTGTGTAGCTACAATAAGTAGCAGCTCCAGGTTGAGAAAACCAGCTATAACGGCTGGGGGACTCGACATGCTGACCACATGTCACCCCTACACTGGCTGATTATCATCTACCTCTGTGATTGACACATGTGGATGTGAAGGACCAGCAGCCGGCTGGTAAAAGGGCAACCGCTGAAAAGTGGAAAAACCCTCAATCGGATCGGACATACATATTAACTCACTCACTGGCACATTCAAACCTGAGGCCACATGGATATAACTCTCCACACATCCCTATCCTGAGCTAATGTTTTGCTATCATCCCCTGTATGATTGATCTTCCTTAAATCATGATTAATGTTATTCTCCCATCTCATTCTTGGGTTACCTACTGGATGCTTTCCCTCTGGTTTTCATATAATAAGTTTCCATGCTCCCACATATTACTACTTTTTATATAATCGTTTTTGAGAAGATTTCTATCTTTAGATCTTTTCTCTGTCAGAATCAGCTACTGTATATACCTTTCCTTCAGGTGGTTATAAGTTGAATCTCTTATTTAAGATATTGCTCAGTAGGATTTTAATATTATTTAACTGATATTAATATACATATTTTTACAGGAAGGATTAACACACACTCCAGAAATTTTACAGTTGGATTTAGCAGATTTAGAATCACTTCCAGATCGTGCATCTCAAGCTCTTGAATTATTTGGTCAAATCGACATTTTGATAAACAATGGAGGTATTAGCAACAGAGGAAATGTACAGAGCACGAATGCTAATGTATTCATTAAAATAATGACCGTTAACTTTTTTGGTCAAATGGTTCTAACAAAAGGTAATATAACCTTTAAATGTTCAGGTATAATATTTTAGAAAATACTTCATATATATATATATAGAGAGAGAGAGAGAGAGAAAAAAACTCATAATCACAAGAGTGTGTATCTTCCTCAGTCTTGATACAATATTAAAATATTGCGATGCTATTAATACAAATTTTAACATTCACAGTGAGATGGACAATTATTATTTTGAAAAGAAAAATTAACTAATAATTAATAAAAATTAATAATATTAGTCATTATATTATTTTTGGTCTGGACATCTTACCTCAATATTAATGTTGTTTTGAAACATGTCCAAGAACAAATCAACATTAATATTGAGGTAAGATGTCCAGACCAAAAATAATATAATTAAAATAACCTCAAAATGTAACTTCCTAAAATTAAATATTAGTCATATCTCACCTCATACCTCGTGTTCTTCAAGCACGGAAGAACACGAAATATGAGGTGAGATATGACTCATTTTATTATTAATTATTATTATTAATTGAAAACCTCATAATGTTATTTCCCATAATGAATTTATGGAGAAAAATTAACACCTAAATCGGGATTTCAACCCGAGGTCTCTACTTTACATGCTAGTATGCTACCACTGCACCATTCAGGCATTCCGATGCAGATCCTAACTTTTCTTCTTCATATATTATTCTCTTTTGCGTCCGAGGCAGATAATCATCGCTACCAGTGCAGCTTCTGAATTCAAGAAGACATTTTTAATGACTATTTAACTCATGCCCCAAATAGGAGTCAATGACCAATCACGTTTCAATGATTTCTGTTTTACAACCAATCAGAGTCGTGTTTCACGAAATATTTATCAGTGTTATAATTACCATATTAAAGAAAGCTCATCCTTTTTAATATTCTGAACAGGTCTGACCATTATTTTGCAGTGACTGAGCCTGTGAGAAATACGGCTACCAGATTGTATATATAGTGCATGAATGTCAACACATACCGCATGCGGGAGTTAATATAAAAACATTTGTAGCAATTGATTATACCACCAAAAAAGAAACCACTGTTTGCACTTTCTTAAATGTATTTTTTTCCCAGGTAACAATCCAGAAAACTATAATTGTCATATTTACATCATACGACATCAGAAATGAATTAATATACAGTTTGATGTGTTTCATTTTTTCTCCACTAGAGAGCATTCTTACAATATTGCGTTCCTTTGGCAATAAATAGTATGATCGGGTTGCAGTGACAAACAAAAGAAGCAGATGAAGCGTATCTATCGTTTCTCATTTGTTTTCAAACATCGCCATTTACATTAAATATATAAATATTTTAAAATAACTATAGTTAAATAATGATTTGTGAGTAAACAGCTTAATTTTATTCGTTAAATAGTCCTAACAAATGCTACTCTTGATTTCCAAATTCTCTAGATAAATTCACGACTCACTTTGTGAGTCGTGAATTTATCAATAATTTGGAAATCACTCGTAGCATTACTTATGATAATTTACATTACCATTATAGCAGTAAAGCTTAATATTTCATATTTTAAGATTTGCAATGTAAGTCTGACTGATGAAATCAAATCTCTGTGTCATCATACATTTTTTGTAAAACTAAATATTGTGAACATATGAGACTAGCAGTATGTTAAAAAATAAACTAACCCATTATTGGATATGTGATCTTAGAAGTTGTAAACAAGAACTTTAAACCATTCAGTCAGCAAAAGTAAATGTCAGTCCATCTTGTTAATACAATAAGAATTTAGTTTTTTTATAATTCTTCAGTTAAGTCATTTTAGTGTTAATTATTATTGTTGCAGCACTTTTGCCATCTATGATCAGACAACAAAGTGGACACATTGTTGCTGTTAGCAGTGTTCAGGGCAAGATGGCTATACCATTCAGGTTAGTGTTTGATGTATGGAAGAAATAGATGAAAGTATAATATCTCCAGAACTTTGAGGCAAATATCCATGTTGTTTTTATTATTGATTTAACATTTCTCAATGAAAGATAAATTAAATTTGAGTCCCGGTCTAGGCGAAAATTTTTCTCTTCAAATTTAATTTATCTTTCATTGAGAAATGTTAAATTAATAATAAAAACATCATTAGAAGCCTTACTAGCTTATAAAGTAATGTTAAATTCCCAATAAATGTCTTCTTAACTAAGAAGCCGCCATTTGCAAAGATAGAAGCAATGGTTTCAAAAGCATTTGGCGATAGGGAATTACAACGTATATAAGAGAAAAATTTGCGTCTAGATCGTAACTCGCCTCGGTAGCTCAGTTGGTAGAGAACTTGGCCCGGAAAGCCAAGGGTCCCGGGTTCGAGTCCCGGTCTAGGCAAAAAATTTTTCTCTTCAAATTAAATTTATCTTTCATTGAGAAATGTTAAATTAATAATAAAAACATCATTAGAAGCCTTACTAGCTTATAAAGTAATGTTAAATTCCCAATAAATGTCTTCTTAACTAAGAAGCCGCCATTTGCAAAGATAGAAGCAATGGTTTCAAAAGCATTTGGCGATAGGGAATTACAATGTATATAAGAGAAATATTTGCGTCTAGATTGTAACTCGCCTCGGTAGCTCAGTTGGTAGAGAACTTGGCCCGGAAAGCCAAGGGTCCCGGGTTCGAGTCCCGGTCTAGGCAAAAATTTTTCTCTTCAAATTTAATTTATCTTTAAATATCCATGTATTTAAATAAATGGTGGTCTTTTTTTTGTGAGTTTAATGTTATCTGTGCGTTTCATTTACTCATTTGATCTTAATGGAAAAATTAACTAAAGCATCGTTATGCTTTAAATATAATTCAATGTACCACACATCTCTATAACAAAGAAGGCTTTTCATTTATTTCTCCAAAGGAAACTCATAATCTGCTTTCTCATGATTTGTATCAAGAAAGAAGTTGATACGAATATTAGGTCCTACAACATCAAGGTCAATATTCCACTATACACCATATTATTATTATTAACAACTATTTCTTTGATGTTTTTATTATTGATTTAACATTTCTCACTGAAGGATAAATTATATTTGAAGAGAAAAAATTTTCGCCTAGACCGAGACTCGAACCCAGGACCTTTGGCTTGCCGGGCCAATTGCTCTACCAATTGAGCTACCAAGGCGAGTTGCGATCTAGATGCAAATTTTTCTCTTATATACATTGTAATTCCCTTGCGCCAAATGCTTTGAAACCTTTGCTTCTATCTTTGCAAATGGCAGCCTTTTTCTCTTTAAATATAATTTATCCCTCAGTGAGAAGTGTTCAATTAATAATAAAAACATCAATAGAAGTCCTACTGGCTTTATAAAGTAGTGTTAAATTCCCAATAAATGTCCTCTTAAACTAAGAGGCTGCCATTTGCAAAGATAGAAACAAAGGTTTCAAAGCATTTGGCGCGAGGGAATTACAATGTGTATAAGAGAAAAAATTGCGTCTAGATCGCAACTCGCCTTGGTAGCTCAGTTGGTAGAGCATTTGGCCTGGAAAGCCAAAGGTCCCAGGTTCGAGTCTCGGTCTAGGTGAAAAAAAAAAGTTCTCTTTAAATATAATTTATCCTTCAGTGAGAAGTGTTAAATTAATAATAAATATGAAAATCAAATAAAACTACATTTTACTTTTATTTAATTAATGATAATAAAAACATCACCTTGCTCTTACTTCGTGACAATTTTGAATATTGTTAGTCATTGACTGAAGTTGATGCATGTTTACACCCACACAATTCTGTACATACACTATCTGGTGGAACTATTTATAAATAAATGCCTTACACTTACAAGGGTATATTTTAGAGTTTTCTTGTTGTCCTCTGCTCTTGATAAAAATAATAGTTGTCATGACTTGTAACTCAACCCATTTATAGTTCAAAGTGATTAAAGTGTAACCCTTTTCTCTCAATTTGAACTGTTTAATTTGCAGGTCAGCATATGCAGCATCAAAGCATGCTCTTCAGGCATTCAGTGACTCCTTACGAGCAGAAGTAGCTCAGCACAACATTCAAGTGTCTGTCGTAAGTCCTGGCTATATTGCAACAGCTCTTTCAATTAATGCACTTACAGGAAGTGGTTCAACCCATGGAGGTAAGTTTTTTTTTTCTGGATATCTATTACAAATCATTATTCTAATTTGTCCCTAAGAAATTATGGTTTATGATTAAATTCTTCTTCTTCTTCACTTCACGGGCCAGGCATAAATTGCCTGTTCCACCTCACAGTTGTTCTGTCCATCTTTTCATTGGCCTTCCTACATTCCTTAAATCTCTTGGCTTGTAGTTGAATGCTGCTCTTGGTAATCTTGTTACATTCATTCTTTCCACATGTGTAAACCATTTCTCTCTATATTCTCTGATTTTTTCATTCAATGGATATATTTTTAACTCTGTTCTTATATCTTCATTCCTTATCCGATCCAATCTTGTGCAGCCTGTTGTTCTTCTAAGGAAGTTCATTTCTGCGCTTTGTATTTTACTTTGCAATTTTTTGGTCATTACCCAAGTTTTGCTCCCATAAAGTAATGCAGGAACTGCCAATGTTTTATAAAACTTCAATCTAGTATCTCTTCTTGTTTTATTCTTTAATGACATATGATTAAATTATGGTTTACTAATTACAAAACTGCTTTCACGACTAGGCCTAGCTTTAAGAGACATATCAGTAATATATGATAAGAATAGTAACATTTAAATAAATTTTAGATTAATATAAACATCTCACCTCATAATTAGTAGTTAATAACACAGAGCAACAAAAAAGAAACTTTTTTTTGTCTCAGAAAGAAAAATATGTGATTCTGATAGTATTTTTTCTCCTATATTCAAATATGATATCGGTTTTTCTCAATCACGCAAGGTTTCCAAGAGACAGGAATTTATAATTTCAAACACTTTAATATTTTCTACATTTGTAACTACACAATATTCGAACATTCGGACTCACCAAGAAAGTAAGAAATGACGATTTTCTGCTATATTTTCCCTATGGAGAATCCCTCTTGATGGTCCAACAATAATCGTCCAGCATATTAGGATTCCATTTGCCTTGATATCTTTTTTCCATAGCTGAAATCATTTGAGTTAGCTCATTGGTTTTATTTTAAAATGGATGAAAAAGTTTATTAAAAAAATAATTATTTAAATCCATTAATTGAAATTGAAATAAAAAAAACTGTGGGTGATGGAACAATTCCGAATACATATTTGAAACTACGATAAAAAACTGCATTAAGTATGACTATTGGTACTCATGAGACAAAAATCACGTTGACCAGTGTAATTAGTAATTTATTATGATGTGAGATGTTTACACTGGCTCCAAAATTTATTAAAATAAACCTCATACTGTTTTCCTATTCAAATATTAAATAACTATTATTAATAATTGAGTTTATATTTTTTAACATTCTTCCCTCCTACAATCATATGAGATAAGAATGTTAAAAAAATACAAATTCAATTATTAAATTAAACCTCATAATGTTACTTCCTGATGATTTTAAAACTATTAATAAATTACAATAGGAAGTAACATTATGAGGTTTTCTTAATAAATAAGCTGAACCTGTTCATCTTACCAACATAAATTGTTTTATAATTTTTTTTATTTTAGAAAGAAGTGGGTTAGTTGCATGATCTTTATGGGAACCCAAATGAAATAAGAACAGTCAAGTCTCATAGACTGTGATGGGCAGGACATGTAGCATGAATTGAAAATGAAAGAGAGACATGGAAACATTTTATAGAAAAGCCAGGGGTGAAAGTGCCCAAGAAGAATAAGATGAGAGAATAACATTAATCATGATTTAAGGGAGATGAATTATATAGGGAATACTAGGAGTTAGATATGCACGACTCACTTCATATTTGTAGATTTCATTATCAATTCTTTCTAACTGTTCATGATCCTGTAGGTTGATTTATGCTCCTTCTGTTGGCTGACTGATGAACTTCCAAATCAAATTTTTTTCTCCGAGTATTTCAAAATTCATTATTTTCTTTCTATTTTAGTGGATGTAAATTTTCTCCCAAATTGTAAGTTTCCTTAGATTTTTATTAAATTAATATTGGGAAGCTAAAGCTATTACTATGATAGAAATCATAGCTGTGTGGAGTCCCTTCATGTCTTCTTCAGGTAGAAGCCATTCATTGTGTATTTGTGAATGATGATTCATTGCAATTGAATGTGGGGCCAGTAGAGTAAAGGTAAAGGAAGGATTCTTGCTTGGATGGGAATGAAGCCTGGATTAGCTCAGTGGTCTGAGCATTAGCACGGAAAGCTAAAGGTTCGGGGTTCGATTCCCGGTTCAGGCAAAAATTTTTCTCTTTACCATTGATTTACAATGATTCCTTAGATTTATCTGACTGTTTCAGTAAACAATTTCATGAGGTTTCAGTAAACATTGAAACAGGTAGATAAATCTAAGGAACTCATGATTTGGGAGAAAATTTACATCAACAAAAAAAAAAAGGAAGAAAATAATGAATTTTGAAATACCTGGAGAAAAAAATTGTATTTGGAAGTTCAACGGTCACTCAACAGAGAAAGAAGAAATCAACCTACAGGATCACCAACTGCCGATTCAACAGTTAGAAAGAATATTGATAATGGTGCTTAAAACATTGAAACCCTGGGTATGATTTCGTGCATATCTACCTCCTATTATTTAAAATAAACCTCATCTTGTCACTTCCTTTAAATATATAGGGAATGATTGGAAAATGTTAGCTCAGGATAGGGATCTATGGAGAACTTATGCCAGTGCTGTCATGAATCTCCGTTCAATAGTGCCAGTTAGTTAGTTAATTATTTCAAATAATTAATTAGTCCTGATGTATTAGTAGTTTTTATGCTCTCCTCTGGTTTTGAAATTTGCACCATCCAGGATTGTTAGACTTTTTTTTAAGTTAGTAAAATTCTGAGTATGAGTTTCATTTGGAAGGAAAGTAAAGTCATGTCCTAGATTTACGACAAAACAACTTTGAGCCTAAAATAAAATGTCTCTGAACAAAATTGTTTAGCCATTTCATGCCTAGCTTCCAATTGGGATCTAATGACCTGAGTTGTAAAAGAATATTGTTAAATATAAATACATAAATAATTCATATTTATGTTTCAGTGATGGATAGTGCAATTGCATCAGGTTACACCCCAGAATATGTTGCAGAAGAGATTCTGAAAGCTGTGATACGTGACAAGAAAGATATCATCATTGCTCCAATTGTACCACGTATTGCTGTATTACTTAGGGAGCCATGCTCCATGTCTTTATTTCAGAGTCATGGAAAAAAGAGCTCGCAAACAGGGGGATGCTGAATAAAAACCTTGTAAAACAAGCAAGCATAAAATATAGACATGACTTGAGGCATAAAATTCATTAAATTTAAAATTCAGTTGGAATGTAAAATTAGACATAATATATTTTTTATAATTGTAAATATAAGAATATTTTTAAGAAGTTATTATAAGTTAATATATATATATACTTAATTAAAAGTGTTTGATGCCTGTCTGGCTAACACATTGGTAACAATATTTGTGTAAAATACCGGTAATAGAAAGTTTCAGTATGATGTAAGATAGAATGACTATAAAACTCTAATTAAAACCACTGAAAGAAAACTTAAACTCTGGATTTGATTTAAAGATTATAAATTTCATTGCCAGATTAAAATATACATTAACATTTGTATGTTATATTTTCAATAATTTGGTAAAATGTAGTGTAAACTAGAAAAACGTTTAAATTTAAATAAAATTGTTCAATCTGGTCTGAGCATTGTGGTCATAGTTTGAGACCTGGCTAAGAATGATGCTAGCAGTTATGAAGTATGAGGTGAGTGAAATAAAAAATAAACAATAAGAATGATGAGTTTGAATTTATAAAATTTAAACCACTCCAAAGATATACTTTTAAAGTATTATGTTCCTAGGGATTAAAAATGATAATAATTTAATACATTAACAACAAACAAAAGTAAAGAGAATTTTTTTTTCTCTTTACCATTGATTATGTTTAGTTATGTATAGCCTTTGAAAAAAATGATGGCGCAACTCTTGATGGTGGAAAGTTAAAAGTTTTGAAGAGCGATTCACACGAGTAAGTTGTTACATGTGCTGTCTCTTTTGAGGTCAAATCCGGGGGCATAAGGGGCCAATCATAGATTTATACCAATTGTTATTGAAAGAATTTCAACAAATAAATGTATTAAGTTATGTAGATAGGAAATAACACTATGAGGTTTTTTAATATTGTTTATTTTTTCTTTCACTCACCTCATACTTCATAACTCCTCGCAGACCCAGGGTTTCGTCACATCATTTGTGACATTCTCAATGCTGTGTCACGTTCACAACTGACGTCCAACGGCCTTCTATCCTGCAGACTGACCTCTGTGCCATCTGATGGCTGACCGACAAACATCCAAATCAATCCCCTGGTCAGAAAAACATAGAATAGAAACCAAAACAAAATTTCTTAAACAATTGGAAAAACCGAAGGAACTCACAATTTTGGAAAAAATTTACATATGCAAGAATGAAAATACAACTATGAATTTTGAAATACCCAGTTATAAGGAGAGGGGATTGATTTGGAAGTTCGTCGGTCAGCCATCAGATGGCGCGGAGGTCAGTCTGCAGGATAGAAGGATGTTGGATGTTAGTCAGTTGTGAACGTGACACAGCATTGAAAATGTCACAAATGATGTGACGAATCCCTAGGTCTGCGGAGGAGTTATGAAGTATGAGGTGAGTGAAAGAAAAAATAAACAAAATAAATGTATGACTGAAAGCAAGTAATGGTCTCTTAAACCAATCAATAGTAAATTAGCGCTTACTTCTGATGCTGTATTTGTATCATTCACTTCAGTAGAGCAGTCGGTAAGATGCTTTCTTGTGACAACGCAGGCCCAGGTTCGATCCTGGTCAGGATTTTTTTTTAATGACATCGTTATTTTTTATAATGCCTACACGTTACCAGGCTACATTATATAAATAAATTTGTGTATATAGGGAAATCCATTAATTAAAGGAAACAACTCACACACATATATATACTAGAAGTCCCGGCCACGCATTGCTGTGGCTAAGGTATACATTAAACATTTTAATTAAGTTGCTGTCTTTCAGCCAGATTACTTAAAACTAATACTTACACACGAAATCAATAATATTGAAAATAAAATAAACACTGAACACACTTAAATTATGAAATAATCAATATTTGTAATTCAATTGAAATTCGCGGTTGCAACAAAAAGCACAGCCATCTGGATCTCTCTTTGTTAAATAATAAATTAATTACCTTACCAAATTACCTTACACCGCCATCTGTTAGAATCGTATGGAACTCACAGATAATTACACTGCCATCTGTTAGAATCGTATTGAACTCACAGATAATTATAACTCTTTGTTAAATAATAAACAAATAATTTGCAATAAAAAATAATGCGACTATAAATTTAGTTATAAACTACCCTAAGTCTCAAGTTGGATCAAACTGCACACAGTGTGCAAAATTTTATTAAAATTGGTTCAGTAGTTTAGGATTCCATCGCGGACAAACAACGTGACACGTAATTTTTATATATTAAGATATATATATATAATGAATAACGATTGTAAAATCTCGTTACTTTGTTTAAAAAACACAAGGCATAACAAGATTGTTTATTTCCACTACTAATGTAAAATGCATCTGATTAATTTAAATTAAGACAATTTAACATATAATTTCATTATACAAGTAAGTCCTGGAGTATTGCATCGCTTCTGTATGAAGCAGTTTCTAGCAGGGAACGATTGTGGTCTAGTGGAGGGAGCTTCTATTTCCCATGCAAGAGGTCGCATGTTCGATCCCGTTGTCATGCTTTTTTTTCTCTCTTTCTCTCATCCTTATCTCAATTAATTTTCTTTGTTTTTTTTTTTCGCTTTGTTTTATTTACAGCATTTACTGCACTGCTTATATACGCGAAATAATTTTCCATTGCATGACACACAACGAAATAGAACGGATTTTAGTTTCTAAAATAGTTGTATACTTGTGAACCAAATAACTGACCTCTGGTCATGCGCAGTGGCTTTGTTCCGGAACTTGAAAATTACATGTGCACCAACAATTATTTCAAAGGCTGTACATTAATTCAATCATAGTAATAGCAATAGCTTTAGTTTCTTAATATTTATTTAACATTAACAACAATCTAAGTATAATTAAAAACAATAACATAGAATATTGAATTATAAATAATACAAAGTTCTCTCTTAAAAACTTGCCTATTAGTATAAATTAATTTTTACTATTCACTTATAAATAATTTTTACTAGTTTTTAATAAATTTAACATTTTGTGTGAGTCTACCATGCTGGCTCGTGTGGTAGCATGCTTGCTTCCTATCTAGCAGCTTGGGTTCGATATCCGATGGGATTGAAAATTTTAATTGTTAAATTAATTGTAAATTTTTCAATTTGGAGGAGTGGTGATGTATAATTTTTAATCGCTGATAACACTGGTCAACAGTGGTTTTGTTGCCCTTGATATAAGATTAATTTCAGATATATTTATGCTCACAATTCATGAAACTATCAATGATTTTGGAAGATTTGCTCTGGTTTTTTTTTAAATCTTTATTTTCATTTTACACTACAAAAATCAGAAAATATGGAAAAATATAACATATATATTTATAATGCCAATTGTTTTTTGAAAAATTAGTATGCACTGATGTAAATAGAAAGAAAAATATCGAAAACCCATGTTGTACTTCAGTGAAACGCCTTTTATAAGATTTTCTTCTATCATTTTTAGGGGACAATCTCTTTTTAAAGACCAGCAGTGTAATCTGCCATCATGTGACGGTCCCATCTACCCTGATACCTTTCCTCCATTACTTTTAGATCCTAGTGAAAGCGCACTCCTGTTCATCGCTATAATTTCCTAAATTATCCGGAAATCTATCCAGGTGACTGTGGAGAAAGTGTAACTTTATACTCATATTTGCTCCTAGAATCTTGAAGCTTATCGACATGTTTTGCACAATTTCTTTATAATTTGGTGCTTCATAGATACCTAGGAAATTTTCTACTACTGATACAAAACCCTTCCAAGCTTCACTTTCCGGAACTTTGATAAAATTTGCATCTTTCATCAATTGCCGAATTTGAGGACCATCAAATATTCTGCCTTTTAACTTTTACATTCTGAGCTTAGGAAATTTTCTACAAATATATTTGAAACATTTTCCTTCCTTGTCCAACGCTTTGACAAATTGTTTTATCATATCCAGATGTACGTCATGAGTACTTTAATTTTGTCAAATAACTGAGATCATGGCCGATGTGCCAAGTGAGGGGTGTGAGAGTGGGGATTATGTGATGTTTATATATGCGAAAAAAATGTGCAGAAATCAAATCATGACTGGAAACAACTAGTAACAAGCCGTTTACTGTTTAAGATATAAGATATGCAAAAATCATAAAAACTAGAGCACATTCAGCACTTTCATGAATATATTCATAAACTGTGCACTTGAAAACATAGAAGTCCACTGAGATATCCAGGGCAACAATTTTTTTTTTTTTTGTAGAGCTGTGTTATGCACCAAGATTCCTGAATTAAATTGCAAACCCCTCTAAGGTACATATGTTGAGAAAAATATGGTACTGTTGATAGCAATTTTCTATTGGATGGGGATGTTAAGCCTGGTGTTCCCCTTGGTGCTTTTCGACAGGGGTAGACTACATGTTGGCACTAAGTTTCACTTACCCTTCTCTTCATCTCATACCTCATACAGCACATTTTACACTATATGAACATGCACTCATCTTACACGCTTACAACTCATTTATGAATTGAAAATACCGTACAGTATTTATTTCCCATTGTAGTTTTGATTAAATATACATACATCTTCGATTAGTCTCCGTGTCCCTGTTCCAAGAATCAAGTTTTGGACAAAAGCATCCATCTATCTCCGTCATAATCAATTTCTCATCTTCCATTATTTCCATCCATTCAACTCTTCTTTTCTTGACATTTTTCTTAACCTATTCTTCTCATCCTACCTCTTGGTTTCTCCCCCCATAGTCTAAATTCCAGTGCTTGTCTTGGTATCCTTCAAGTAATCATCCAGTGTGGCCATAGCATTTTATTCTACTCTCTTCCATTTTATCTTTATTTTATCCAATTTAAATTATCATACTTTAGTATTCTGTATTCTATCGCTTCTGAATTTTTTCAAGGATCCTTCTTAGATATTTCATCTCTGTTCCTTGAATATATATATATATATATAAATTTCAGACCCTATTTTGTTCATTTTGTTGTGTTTAACATTTACTAGTAGTTAAATCTTTTGTTAGAATCAAAAAATATCATTACTCATTTGCCAAAATCTAGCTGTCTTAATTGCATTTAAATCAAAATAATATTACATGAATGAATGTTTGATATTTACTAGCATGTAGTTAAATCTTTCGTTACAAACGGAAAATTTCAATAATTGACCAAAGTCTAGCCATGCATTTAAAGCAGGATAATTTTACATGAATGAGATTTTATTTTCTAGGTTGATACAGCGAATACTGGAAATATATGTCTCACAAAACTTATGTTGGGAATCAACATTATGAGGCTTTCAAATTAATAAAATTAAAATGAGTCATTAATCATCTCACCTTATACACTCTGTGTTCTTCATAGTACAGGACCATGGTTTCAGGAACAGTTATTCCTATATTGTTTAATCTTTCTTCACTCACCTCATACTTCTTAACTCCCATGCATACTCGAGTTTCATCACTTCATTTGTGACATTCTCAATGCTGTATTACGTTCACAACTGATGTCCAACGGCCTTCTATCCTGCAGACTGACCTCCGCACCATCTGCGATACTCATTTCCATTAAAGGCTGAGTCGACCCCAGGGCCATAGTGCCGCCAGAGGGTTTGGGTCAGTTTAAAAATCCTGACCCCAACGGGACTTGAACCCTCGACCCTCCGGCTTGTAGCTCAGTGCCTTAACCACTACGCTACGGCGTGCCCCCATATTTCCTACTACATAACTTAATAAGTAGTTCCTATCTTCAGTTGTAAAGATGGCTGAAGATACAAACAACTGTTCCTGAAACCGCAGTCCTTTGCTGTGAAGAACATGTAGTGTATGAAAAAAACACGCTGGCACGAGAGGCCTGGAAGGTCCTTGGCCTACCAGCAGTCTGCTGGCCTCACATCCACATGTGTTAATCACGGAGGTAGACAATCATCCAGCCAGTGTAGGGGTGACATGTTGGGTCCCCCAGCCATAATAAAATTCATCTCACCTCATGTTGTCTTCTTTTTTTTACCAATTTTGGAGCAATGTCTCGTCTCAATCTTCAATATTTTCTTGACCGTTGTTCTGATACACAGTTTCTTCCTCCATCTGTTGGTAGACCAAGAAACTCCAAATCACTTTCTCTGGGAATTTCAAAATTCATTTTAATCTGTCATTTTTTTATTGTACATTTTTTCCCAAACCATGAGTTCATTGGGTTTTTATATTTGTTTTATTAGTTTAATCTTTCTTTCAATTTGATGTTTTTAATTAAGTATGAGCAACTACTGTAGATTTTTTTACTTCTCCATTTTGAACATCCGTCACTCTGATTTTCAAATTTCATTTTGTTTTCCTTATGCAGATTTTATCACAATCCCCACATTTTATCTGATAAATGCCTGATTAATTTTATTATTCCATTTTCTTGGATTTGATTATTCTATTCCAACTAAAGCCTTTTTTTGTGCAAATCTTATGTTGAATTTTTGAATTTTTTAATTATTTTTTTAAACTTGTGATGCTTCATAGAATCCTACATTTTCTTTCTTTTTCTTTTTTGAATAACAAAATATGAAATTCAAGAAGTTTTCATCCTATGAAAATTTACAAGTTTCAAAAAGTGCAACACAAGTTTGGCACTGAAAAATTACTTAAGCCTCAATGGAATAATCAAATCCAACAAAAATGAGAAAATGGAAGAAAAAATAAATCAGGTATTTATCGAATGAAATGTGGGGCATTGTGATAAGAAAAAGAAATTTGAAAACCAGTGTGAAAGAACTTTCTAGGAATGTTGAAAATAGCAACTAGAAAAATTTTCAGTAGCCAGCCGCTCATACTTGGTGAGAAAACATCAAATTGAAAGAAAGACAAAAGTAATAAAACAAATTTAAAAACCGAAAGATCTCATGGTTTGGAGTAAAAAAGAAATCTACATTTAAAAAAATAAGAAAGAGAAATTAATGAATTTTTAAATTACCAGGGAGTGTGATTTGATTTGGAGGTTCATTAGTCTACCAACAGATGGAGGAAGAAACTGTGCATCACCATGACAGAACATCAGTCATGAAAATACTGAAGATGGAGTAACTACTCCGAAACCGGTAAAAAAAAAGACAAAATATGAGACGAGATGAATTTTATTAATACCTCATAGTGTTACTTCCTAGTAATTTTATATATTTATGTTTAGTTCTGAACTCATTTAACTTTTTAAAAAATCTGTTTGTTGGAATAACTAAGATGATGGTCTGATATTTTTGTACATAAAAAACATGAAGGTAATATTGCATATAAAATGAAGTATTATTATACATTGATATTTTAAACAGTGGCCTGTGACTTAAGTGTATGTGAAGGATTAACTGAATAAAGAATTAAAAATTTATTTTCCTCTAAATTAATTAATGCAATATTCATATTTCTTATATAATGTATTTATCTCTTTTTAATTGTCTAATTCAAAGTTGTAAGATTATTTTAAAATCAGATCTGTTATGGATGAAGGCAGTATACGGTCAAACTTTGGGGTCCAATTCGATTTGCCAAAAAAAAGAAGTCAACATTTTTGGAGCTAATATATCTCCCAGTTTTCATATTCGCGATGGATGCCTCTATAGTTTCAGGTCTATAATTATCCCGAACTTTAAAAGAATTAGTCCTACGACTATCCAAACATAGGCGAATTTTGCCATTAGGTTTCAAAACCCAACAGATGTGATTGGCATAAGGAGAATTTGACTTTTGAATAATTCCTTGAGACAACATGTCTTCTATCATCTCATCTGCCTGATCTCGAATATCAATAGGAATAGGTCTGCTTTTAATGTTAATAGGTGGATGATCCATCACCTCAAAAGTATATTGGAAACAATTACATAAATGTTGTTGCAGTTTTGTGGCCTTTGTCCAATAATTGGGTTTCAGTTTGAGTGAATGTTTAATGTTTCTTTAGAAAAATTTTTTACTTGGCTCCCTGTTTTGTCATTTGAAGAAGTAATTCTCTTCCCATGTTGTGGCGATGTTCTGAAGCAGCTAACTCTTTTCATGCCCGATGTTGTAGTAACATTTTGAAGGATTGGTGTCCCAAAAGAAAAAGAAGTACTGGTTTAGGTTGGGTTTAAATTTTTGGTAGAGCTGGATTCTGTTCTTAGGGTCGGAAGTTGGTACACAGAATAGGAAAACACTTCACAATCATAAAAAAATTGTTTCTTGTAGAAATAATTTCACATTTATTCACTTTGTAGGTTCCCAGCAGATTAAGTAAATTTAAGTGGTATTATTCTTCACTGTCAATTAAAATAAAATGATTTTCTTTTCTTGAATAAATTATTATTCTTGTATTAAATATTGCATTTTATCAGGAGATATCTTATTGCTTCTATCTTTGTGGAAAGTTATATGCAGAATGACTAGGTAATTCTTTTATAATTTTAAAGAACATTATTACATCACATGATGTTATATTTTTAATTCTATTGGTTAATAGCCCATTAAATACAAGGTTTAAATTTGATTTGTTAAATCAAAAAGTTAATTAACTTTTATAATATTCATGATGTGTTCCGTTGAGGTTTATTCAAAATTAATATAAAATTATAGAATATTCACCTGAAAGGTCTGTCTCCTCAACTTAATGCAACCCCCTCTACCAGATCTTCAGTGAAACACCAGTTTTGAATCCTGCCGATGATGGGACAAGTCCCGAAAGCGCTACAGTTAAATGATTAATTAAGTTGAGGAGACGGACCTTTCAGGTGAATATTCTATAATTTTATATTAAAAAGTTAATTGTTTTAACATCCAATCAGAGTTTAGTATACTTTCATTTAAAAATATGAAGTTAAGCAGGTGTTCTTATTACAGTTATAACAGAAAGCTTTATAATTCTGACAACAATGACTTAAAACAATTTTAAAAGCATTATTAAGAAAGACTGTTATGTAATACAATTTCTTTAATTGTTACTGAGACATTTTTATTCAACAATGAATTATTTAGATGTTTTTCTTTATTTAAGTTATATTTAAATATTAAAAGAATTTTAAAATACAAAATTATTAACTTTAACTTTCATATTTATTATGATATTAAAATCCTGCTATACATTTTTTTAATTGGTATCTTTGTTTTTTTTTATTTTCTTCCCTAGATTTCTGAGGGTTTTTTTTTATTTTCTTCCCTAGATTTCTGAGGGTTTTTTTTTCTATTTTCTTTCCCATTCTTATGTTTTGTATGTTATGAAAGTTTCTCACATGATATTACCTAATTAAAACTTTTAAATATACAGAAGAAAACAAATTCACACTAGAAAAAGAAATGAACAAACAATTACAATTTTTAGATCTTAATTACACAGGAATGAAGAAAAGAGAATTCAGCATTTACAGAAAAGGAACACATACAGATAACTATATTAAGTCAACAGGTTTCAACCATATTTCACACAAAATGGCAGTCTTCAACAGCCTAGTACATAGATTGGTTAATATACCCATGGACAAGAAAAATTACGAGTTAGAGAGGAAACGCATAATTAAGGTCGCAAAAGAAAATGGTTTCAGTGAAAAAAAGATACACAAAAAATTGAGAAGTAAAAAAAAAAAATTGAGGAACGAAAGCACTCTTCAGATAGAAAAACCAAAAGGTAAGAAATACAGGAAATTCACATATCACCTTGGGCACACAACAAATTTCAAAAGATTTTTGAAAAATGTAACATTAATTTAGTACCAAAGAATGATTATAGTTTAAATAAACTAATAAAAATGAAAATATTGATGACGGTAAAAAGTCAGGAATATATCGTTGTTGCACCTGCAAAACCAGCTATATGCACTTCTTTACGAAAATGAGTTATTTACACCTAAAGGAGCAAGAAACAGGCAAGAATTGTTCCTCAAAATCATGTATGTGAATCTTTCAAGATCGACCTTGTACAGATGATTAAGCAAAGTTGGCTATGTGCTGCTTCTGGAAACTGTTCCTGCCAGATCAGCTATGTGATTCAGGCCAGGAAATTGACGCACATAGCCGACTTGACTTATTTATGTTGCTCTTTTTTGTGCACACAGCTGATTATGCACGGTCTTTTAAAATCTTTATTATACTGCTGTACAGTGAAAGAAAACATTTTTTCATGAAGTTCTAATTCAGTACACAATTGACAAGTTGCATGATATATTTTTTATTGCATTACAAATTATTTATAACTACACCAACACTAAATACATTATACTGTTATACATTAAAATATAACTATTTTCCATAGGAATGCTAATACAAAACATAATATTAATCTATACATGAAAATTTATTATATAATTATAGTTCAGTGATATTTTAGATCATTATAAAAAATGGTATTCCTATTCATAAACACTTTTCAGAGCCTGAAGACTTAGAAATTTTGTTTTGTCTATTTCTAGAGGTTTGTGATAGAGATTTTGAGGATCAGTCTCATTTATTTTCTGTCTTCGTTGTGGAAGTGGCTGCCATTCATCCACCTGTAGGACACCTCTCCTTCTGTGTAGAGTAGAGCTCTTATGTCGGTGATGGTAGGATCACCTGTTTTTTTTTTTTCCTGGTCTTATAGATTCAAAATTATGTGGAAGGGCTTCAACATTTTTGAAAAATAAATGATCCAAATGGTTTCTTACATATGGATGGGCGCCTTTCTTCTTTTTCTTGGTTCCTCCAACCCCCTCTTCCCATTCTCCATAATCTCAATTTCGGATTCTTCACTGCTGTTGACTTCATAATTGTTTATTGTTTTATTGAAATCTTTGATCCAGTTGTTAAAAACAGTTTTTTTCAGTCATGTGGTACACAAAAAAAATCACGACAGACTCTAATTTTTTATCCATTTTCTAATGGTAGATAACAATCATAATCATGCTGCTCCTTCTTTACCTTTTCTTCTTCTAATAACTGGCCGAAAGTTCACTAGTCCATTAATATACACTTCTCTTCCCATGTATTAAAATTCCAAACTTTTTACGCACCATTTTTCATAAATTTTTGTCAACTTTATGACACACAAAACTTCTTTCACATGTTTTTCTTTCATTGTGTGAGCAGGCCTTGGGTAGAAGTTTCCTCTCCAGATGTTCTGTAATTTTATAAGCATTGTCATCCTTGTTTCGCCCTTTATATTTCTTTCCATACATTCTTAGCTCTCTATTTTCTGCTCTAGTATATATTTTTTTGTATTGATGAAGTCATATCACATTTCATACCTGACCTCCCATTAACTTGGAAAGAACCCTTGCATAATAAATTAATAATAATTATACTTGAACATCTGTGTCATGTTTTATTAAACCACGCGATATTTGCTACCAATTGTGCCGCATTTATAAACCATGATCTGCAAACCAAAGATTGCGCTGCCGTGTATCGTCTTTTGTTTCCTTAGTATATATATTAGCCTTGAGTTCATAACAATCAGGATTATTCAAAAGCCTTTGCCCGGGCCCATGAGAGGCAAAGATTGATTCATCTTTTCTTTCTAAGTACTTAAACATCAATCAACAATAGATTTTAAAGCTCTGTAGTAATCTATGATACTTAGCTAAGCTGAAAGTAGTGTTATTATTAACCATGAAAGCTAGACGGAAAAAAGAAGTTTGTATGATCTCCTAAATAAGTAAGCGTGTATAAGGGAATATGCCAAACAGCAGTATACACACAATTAAACATTATATATAAAAAATTATGTTTAATACAAATTGTACGTCTGAAGTATTAGAAAAATATAATTAAATAAAAGTATTAATCATTCCTGAATTAAAAAACATAATAATTATTAACATAAAAAAATATCATAACTCACTCAAACAACTTCACACACATACTTTCAGTCCTTGCCAGGGTGGCTTTCCCTGGTCCACCGGACCAAAAACTCAAAGCACGCCACTCGTGTCCTCCAGACGACGTTGTTGCAACCAAAATTTGCGATCAAATGATTATGTTCTGAATGTGCGCATCATATTTGAGCGTTCCGAGGTAGAAGGGGAGATGTGCAGTACAATCAGCGCAGTATGAGAGGTAAAAAGGAGAGTGGGGGTAGATGCAGAGAGAAGGGAAATTGGCATAGTTCACAAATCTTTCAGTTAAAGGAGGATAACGGCACTGATGCTACGAACCGAAAATTGTCTTGACTTGTATTGATGAAGTCGTATCACATTTCATACCTGACCTCCCATTAACTTGGAAATAACCCTTGCATAATAAATTAATAATAATTATACGTGTTTTATATCAATAAATGTTATAATTTTTAGGGGTCCTCATCTAGGGGATATGTGGATGGCGACCACAAGGTGCCCAAGCTGTGCAAAACATTTCTTCCACTTACTTGTGTTTTGCACTCTTTTAACTTTACTATCTAATCTCTCTTGGTTAACTCTTGTTTTTTCGACCCCGACGCTATTAGGGCATCCGAGGGCTAGGGAGTCCTTCCTTTCTTCCATTTCTTCTTTCCTTTATTTTCTTTTCTTCTCCAGAAAAGCCTGACCAGAGGCTATAAGATGGCAGCCCCATCACTGGTCTTGCCTTCCTTTGGCCAGCAACCATTCGAAGGGACTACTATTATGCTTTCAAGTTTTATACGAGAATTTCCCATAAGGGAAAATTTTCTATAGGATCATAACAGGCCTCGGCCTAATACTTGGAAGGAAGAAGAAGATTGTAATTAAACTCACAAACATACTGAATTACCATTGTCCTTTTCTTGCCTGGTCCATCATCAGTGCTTCCATCCGGCTTTCTCCTTCGCTTTTTAGTAATAGAAAATTCATCTGGCCGCCTTACAAGGGCTGCGCAGATATAGTTGGGTGGTGGGTTTGCCACCTTACAGCCTCCCAACTTGCTTCAGTTTTGTTTTTTAGGGTGCATCTACAAAATTGGCTGTGTGTAAAATAGGTGCAATTCTAATAGGCCATGTAAAGTGTCTGAAATTATTTCCTTTATTTTATTTGTTTGATTTAAATTGTGTTGATATAACATTCTGTGCAGTGTTGCTGAAAATATAAGAAATAAAATGGCATATCGACTCAAGTGGTAGATAGAAAAATAATAATTAGGAATGTTTTTTGTTCCTCTTGTAAAATTACTTTTCCTTCACATAGCCAGTTTTTCAGGCGCAATGATGATGATAAATAAAATGTGCAGACTGTGATAAGATTCACATAGAGAAAACAAAAAAGAAATTTAAACATTAGAACTAAAGAACACATAAGGAATGTAAATAATGGGGAAGTAGAAAAATCTGCAGTGACTGCTCACGTTTGGTCACAAAAACACAAAATAGATGTAAACAAAATTATTAAAACAGTTAGAAAACAAAAATGAACTCACCATATGGGAAAAAATCTACATACAGAAGA
This sequence comes from Diploptera punctata, assembly GCA_030220185.1. Taxonomy (NCBI): domain Eukaryota; kingdom Metazoa; phylum Arthropoda; class Insecta; order Blattodea; family Blaberidae; genus Diploptera; species Diploptera punctata. The sequence continues at coordinate 358,530 of JASPKZ010005708.1, forward strand.
ACAAGGAAAGAATTATGAATTTTGAAATTCCCGGAGAAAGGAACATCATTAGTAAATTCATTGGACCAGAGGCAGAGAGAGCAGGAATCAAGAAATGGCCGACAACTTGAGAAAATTCAGTCTGTAATCGCTGATGATGGGGCTCAGAAGCCTTGAAACATATGTTCGACAAAAAAACCATAAGCGGTAAGAATGTATAGAGAAAATGTCTTAATTATTAAACAGACCTCTTAATGTTACTTCCTATTGTATTTTAAAATAAATCCTATTTCCTTATTCAGTTAATACTGCTTAATTTATCTTAAATCAAATTTATTTCTGGTGGGTAATTCTGAATATTGGTGAAGATGAACAGAAAAAACTATGATATAAAGGCTATGGAAAAAAGTAGTGGCAGAGGTCAAATTCTCAAAATTGACCTACGTTCAAGCTTGCAGAAATTATGGTGTACTAAATTCTACGCTCCATGACATTGTGAATGAAAAATGGAAGAGTAATAAACTTGGAAGACCTACTGTGTTTAATGAAACTGAAGAGAAACAACTTGCAGAAGACTGGACTTTTCCATTGGGTGACATGATTTCAAGGTTAGTGGTAAAGGGGTTTCTTGCTAGCCAGGGAAGGAAAAAAAAAATGCAATAACATACCAGAAATCAACTGAATTAGGACTGGAAGTAAATATCAATAAAACTAAATATATGGTCACACGTAGAAATGCATTATATAATGGAAATGGACAGCTAATGACAAATGAGGGAAATTTTGAGGAAGTGGCTGAATTCAAATACCTAGGAACAATAATCACAAGTAGGAATGAGATGCACAAAGAAATTAAACATAGGCTCAATTCTGCAAATGCGTGCTATTATGCATTGCAGAGACTCTTGATGTCCCAACTACTTTCAAAAAATGTTATGCTGAAAATATATAAAACTATTATTCTACCTATTATATTATATGGGTGCGAAACATGGACTCTTACTTTAAGGGAGGAAATGAGATTACGAGTTTTTGAGAATAAAGTTCTTAGGAAAATTTTTGGACCAAAGAGAGATGAACAGACAGGTGAAATGGAGAAGACTATATAACAATGAACTACATGGTCTTTATAGGAAGCCAGATATGATAAGAACAGTTAAGTCTCGTAGACTGCGATGGGCAGGACATGTTGCGCGTATGGGGAATGAAAGACGTGCACAGAAGCTTCTTGTAGGAAAGCCAGAGGGAAAACGCCCAGTTGGTAGACCAAGAATGAGGTGGGAGAACAACATTAACTATGATTTGAGGGAAGTAGATTATACAGGGAATGATTGGAAAGCATTAGCTCAAGATAGGGATGTATGGAGAGCTTATATCCGCGTGGCCATCAACCTATGGGTTCGATAGTACCAGTGAGTAAGTAAGTAACCAGAAATCAACTTGATTAAATCAGTCCTGGACAAGCTGACGATAAGACAAAAGTGTTTTGAAACATGTCCTAAAAGAACTCAACTTTTATGAGGTAAGATGCTACAGACTCACCTTATTTATTTAGAATTTTCATGTTTCTTAATCTTTAGCTCTACCTGCTTAGGCTAGTGTCCTGAAAGCCAAGTTTCTCAATCTTCATTTGCTCTAACAACTTTTTTTTTTTTTTTGCAAATGCCCCAGATTGTCTTTCGACATTCCTGATTTCTCTCCTGGCATGGCGTACTTGTAACCCACTTCTGAGATTGGGGCACCTGGAAGACGGGTTATGTTGTCCCGATGATAAGATGGGTGATGATGGTAATGGTACGCCAGGAGAGTCCCTAATCCTAAACTTAATTTAAGATGAATATGAATGATGATGATGATTGCGATGACCATATGATTTCGGGGACCATTTGGGCCTTAAAGTTTTCCTGATATTTGTCTTGCAGATGAGGAAAAACCTCACCCAGAAAAACTGTCCCGACCGGGGATCGAACCCGGGCCTGCTGCATGGCAAGGCAGCATGCTACCTCGTACTTTTTTGAGTTTAATAACTTGGTTTAATTTCTAATAGAATTCATCAAATCAAACAGATTTGCCCAGTCAACAAAATGAATTAGTTAAAGTAAAGATTATGAAATCTACATGAATATTAATGAGGCTTCAATTTAATAAATACAAAAATTGGCTGAAGATAGGAACAACTGTTCCAGAACCCATAGTCCTGTGCTTTGAAGAACATGAAGTTTATCAGGTGAGATAATGATCTATTTTATTTAATAACTATGTTTGTTAAGTTATGTAGATAGGAAATAACACTATGAGGTTTTTTAATATTGTTTATTTTTTATTATTTCACTCACCTCATACTTCATAATTCATAGCAGACCCTGGGTTTCTTCACATCTTTTGTGACATTCTCAATGCTGTGTCACGTTCACAAAAGATGTGAAGAAACCCAGGGTCTGCTATGAATTATGAAGTATGAGGTGAGTGAAATAATAAAAAATAAACAACTATGTTTGTACCTGTTTATGAACACAATACTGAAATTATTATACCCAGGCAAGCTATTTGGATGTAATAGTTTTTTTTAATTATTAATGAGTTGGATATTTTGACTCACCTCATATTTCTTGATTTTCCAACTGAGAGTTGGAATGCATTGAAAGTGTTGCGCAAAAGCAACGAAACCAGTCTGCATAAAAATCAAGACCTTTCAATGCATTCCAATTCTCAGTTGGAATACATTGAAAATGTCGTGCAAAAGCGATGAAACCGGTTTGCATAAAAATCAAGAAATATCAGGTTGGAATGCATTGAAAATGTCTCGCAAAAGCGACGAAATCAGTCTGCATAAAAATCAAGAAATATGAGGTGGATCAAAATATCCAACTCATTAATAATTAAAATAAACCTCATATGTTTTGTCTGGACTGGAATTTCAACCTAAAATCTCCAGCTTTACACATTGGCAAATTCAGACATTGTGCTACTCAGACAATCCAGTGGCAGACACAAATTTCTCTCTATTTGAAATCCCCACATATTAGTTAACTTCTATTCACATTACAACAGGTTGCTTCTACTAAGAAGACATTATGATGTCATATCAGCTAATTATGAACATACAGTAATACTGAAATGTACTCATACAAGCTATTCACATGCAATAGTTAATAAAACTAAAGAGAATTTTTTTTTGAACCCAAGATCTCTAGCTGGCGAACTATTCACATTTTTTTGTTAATTAAATTAATATTGAGAAGCTAAAGCTATTACTATGATAGAAATAAGTAAATTAATGAACACAATTAAATTATTGTAAATCAGTGGTAAAGAGAAAATGGAAAGCTAAAGGTTCGGGGTTCGATTCCCGGTTCAGGCAAACATTTTTCTCTTTACCATTGATTTACAATAATTTAATCGTGTTCATTAATTTACTTATTTCTATCATAGTAATAGCTTTAGCTTCTCAATATTAATTTAATAAATAATGTTATAGCTAAGGGAGGAAAGGAGATTACAAGTATTTGAGAATAAAGTACTTAGGAAAATTTTTGGACCAAAGAGAGATGAACAGACAGGTGAATGGAGAAGACTACATAACAATGAACTACATGGTCTTTATAGGAAGCCAGATTTAATAAGAACAGTTAAGTCTCGTAGACTGCGATGGGCAGGACATGTTGCACATATGGGGAATGAAAGACTTGCATGGAAGCTTCTTGTAGGAAAGCCAGAGGGAAAACGTCCAGTTGGTAGACCAAGAATGAGATGGGAGAATAACATTAACTATGATTTGAGGGAAGTAGATTGGAAAACTTTAGCTCAGGATAGGGATGTATGGAGAGCTTGTGGCCATGCACCTATGGGTTCGATAGTGCCAGTGAGTAAGTAAGTATAGCTGTGTGGAGTCCCTTCATGTCTTCTTCAGGTAGAAGCCATTCATTATGTATTTGTGAATGATGATTCATTGCAATTGAATGTGGGACCAGTAGAGTTAGGTAAAGGAAAGATTTCTGCTTGGATGGGAATGAAGCCTGGATTAGCTCAGTGGACAGAGCATTAGCACGGAATGCTAAAGGTTCGGGGTTCGATTCCAGGTTCATGCAAACATTTTTCTCTTTACGATTAATTTACACATTTTTTTTGGCCTGAGTACATTAATTTCAATATTGTGTTTGTAGATAGCTGATACAGGGTAACCGCTGAAAAGTGGAGAGGCCCTCAAAAGTAAGATAGCTGATACGCCATACAATAAATCCCATCATGTCTTCTTAGTAGAATAAACCAGTTGTAATGTGAATAGAAATTCACTACCACAGCTATATAGGGAGTTCAAATAGAGAGAAATTTGTGTCTGGTCCTGGATTGTCTGAGTAGCATCATAAGTGGTTATACTAATTCTGAGCTAAGTTCTAGTTGTACTATAAACAAATTTGCATAAGGTATTATTCTGCTGACTCTGTCTAATGGGTGAACTGTGGTACTGCTCTAGTTAGTGAATTGTGTATGAAAGTGTCAACAGAAACACTGTTTTTAGGCAACATCATATTTTTTGGGGAAATAAGACTGAATACAAGATAATATGATACCAATAATTAGGAACTTCCTCCATTTATTAATTATTTATTTGTGACAAAATTATTTGGTGTTATAGAAATTATTAGAATGTCCCATAGCTATTTCCTTTGCCACTCAGAATGTCTTCGCAATTTATTACTTTTTTTTTATTTCGTTCAACAAATTCAAACTCTACCTCATCCAGAAATGCACAGAAACTAGTCTTTTTAAAGATCAGCAAGTCGGGATCACTATTTATAGAAGATATTTTATTTATAGTCTTTTCTAAAAAAAACAATGCACTTACCACTTACAAACTCGAACTGAACTTCAAGCCTAAGTTTATGCTTTTTCTCTGGTGTCAATAGATATCCTTTATTTCAGTGACATGCATTCAACCCCAGCACTGCTGGGGTAATTAGTATATTAATAATTTAGTATTAAAAATACATGGACAGTGACAACACAACAATCTGCCAGGATACAAGCTGCTGAAATGAGATTCCTCAGACCAATAGCAGGATATCAAAGAACAGACAAAAAACATAACACAAAAATAAGACAGCAACTAAAAATAGAGGAATTAAACTCAACAATAGAGAAATACAGAACAAACTAGAAAGAACACTTGGCAAGGATGACTGAGAATGGAGTACCAAAAGCAGCATACAACTATTCACCACGAGGAAGAAGAAGTTTGGGAAGACCAAGGAAAAGATGGAAAGAGCAGCAATTTGGAGCTGGAACAGGCTAATAAATAAGCCTAAACCGTGATGAAGAAGAAGTATTAAATATATATATATTTGCCAAATTCCATTAAAATCAATTACACATGAACATAGGTATTCAAAATTCCTGCCGTGCCAGCAGGCATGTATCGCATTCTGTTTGACAGAGCCATCTGCATATTTACATAATCTCCATACTGAAACACAGTGTTTCCTCTATGTTATCCCCACCAACACCAGCTATTGTGCTACAGATGAATCTGTGCAAGCCTGGTTCAAGCGAATTGCATCACTGCCTGCTACATCCAGCGATAATCCACTAGTCGAAGCTTGTGTCTTATTCCAATCTTCCATTGACTTTTTATTGAATACTAGCTAGCTGTACCCAGTTAATGTCACAACACAAATAAGAATACATTTGATGAAAAAAAACGTGATTGGCTGATTTGGGAAGCACCAATTCCTCAATAATGGAATTTTTTGAAATAACATTTCTTAATTTATAAAATTTAATTTATGCTAGTTATATTTTTACAAAATACAAATAAATAAATAAAATTATGCAGTACGTTTGTTCAGCTGTAGCAACCTCTTAATTTAAAAAGCTTTATTTATATTATATAAATGAATAACAATTGGATTATTATGAACGTGTATATATTATTTTTAAAGAGAAAAATTATACGCTCAGACCGGGACTTGAACCCGGGACCCTTGGTTTTCTAGTCCAAGTGCTCTACCATTTGAGCTACCTGAGCAAGTACCGATCTAAACGCAAATCTTTCTCTATATACGTTGAAATTCCCGCCCCAAATGCTTTGAAGCCTTTTGCTTCTATCTTTGCAAATGGCGGCTCCTATATTAAGAAGACATATTTGGGAATTATACATTACATTATAAATGCCAGTACGGCTATTTTCGATGTTTTTATTATTAATTTCATACATCTCAATGATGGATAAATCATATTTAAAGAGAAAAATTATACGCTCAGACCGGGACTTGAACCCGGGACCCTTGGTTTTCTAGTCCAAGTGCTCTACCATTTGAGCTACCTGAGCAAGTACCGATCTAAACGCAAATCTTTCTCTATATACGTTGAAATTCCCGCCCCAAATGCTTTGAAGCCTTTTGCTTCTATCTTTGCAAATGGCGGCTCCTATATTAAGAAGACATATTTGGGAATTATACATTACATTATAAATGCCAGTACGGCTATTTTCGATGTTTTTATTATTAATTTCATACATCTCAATGATGGATAAATCATTATTTTTGGTCTGGACATCTTACCTCAATATTAATGTTGATTTGTTCTTGGACATGTTTCAAAACAATTCTGTTTTATCGTCAGCTTTCCCAGACTCACGGGAAGTCTGGGAAAGCTGACGATAAAACAGAATTGTTTTGAAACATGTCCAAGAACAAATCAACATTAATATTGAGGTAAGATGTCCAGACCAAAAATAATATAATTAAAGTAACCTCAAAATATAACTTCCTAAAATTAAATATTGTGTATATATTATTTGTTGAAAGCGATATTTGAATTTAATATCGACACTGAGTTCGTTCAAATGCATTATTAATACATTTTACGAGTTTTGAAGTGTTACCGATAATGTGATTTGTCAATTTAGTAAAACTGAATTTTCATGCAGACCTTTTAATGAGAAAAATTACCTCGTACAACAGTTTTACCGGATCTGAAGTAAAAAAAAAAAAAAACAAAATTTACAAGGGATTTTAATATCATACTATTTGTAAACTGAATAATTTGGTATAAAAGTTTTTATAAACTATAAGTCACATTTTCGTCATACAGCTGGAGTAATTGCTCTGACCACCACACGCCACTGCTTTATTTACAATTTTAATCTTCTTCTTCTTCTTTCCAAGAATTAGGTCAAGGTCTGTTACGATCCTATAGAAAATTTTTCCTCCAGCGTTTCATAGGACGGCCCATTGATCTTCGTCCTCTTGGTATATAATTATAAACAGCTTTGGGGATCCGATTTGAACTCATTCTTTCAAGATGGTATTTCCAATTTAGTTGGTACTGTTTAATATACAGGGTGGACCGCTCGAATGGACCTAATTTCAATTGCTTGTTACTGGCAAGCGGTTGAAGATAGAAACTTAAAACAACGTTCATATTACAGAAAAACTCACCAAGTTTTGATATCCAGATCACCACATCTCTATATGAGCCCCAGCAGTCACTGTGACGATATCAAAGTGATGAACAATTTCTTGCCAAGTACGTTGGAGTATGTCTTCTGGAATGTTCTCAATAGCCTCTATGATGCGCTCACGAAGATCACGAAGGTCTTTGACTGGGGTGGTGTAAACTTTATCTTTGACATAGCCCCAGAGAAAGAAATCCAGTGGTGTTAAATCGGGAGATCTCGGGGGCCACGCGATTGGTCCTCCCCTACCAATCCAACGGCCAGGGAAAATGTTGTCCAAAGTCGTACGAACTTCATTGGACCAGTGGGGAGGAGCACCATCTTGCTGGAAAACGATGTTAGGCTGCAGTTGTTCAATTTGTGGAAAGAAGAACTGCTCCAGCATGTCAAGATATGTGGTACCACGAACAGTTTTTCTCGGCGAAGAAAAACGGTCCAATGACCTTATTATGTGACAAACTGCACCAAACATTCATCTTCGGACTATCACGAACATGCTCTTGAATAGCGTGAGGATTCTCCGATCCCCAGATCCGCACATTATGCCGGTTTACCTTGCCTGACAAATGGAAAGTGGCTTCGTCCGAGAAGAAAATCTTGGTCATGAAGTCAGGATCAGCGCCGAGACGGTCCAGCATCGTATTGGCGAATTCCACTCGTTTCGGCATGTCATTCGGCTCCAGACGTTGCACTAACTGCACTTTATATGCGTGCAGTTTGAGGCGTTTGTGGACAATCCGTTGTAATGTCGATTTTGGTATTTGAAGTTCCCGCGAAGCTCTTCTTAATGACTTCCGGGGGCTTCGCTCAAATGCGGCTTGAACATTTGCTACCATTTCATCGGATGCTCTGCGACCACCACCATGCTTCTTCAACACAGATCCTGTAGCTAATAATGTATCACGCCACTTCTTTATGCTTCTAGCAGTTGGAGCATCACGGTTTAAACACACGCCGGAACTCCCTTTGAACTCTAATGATTGATTTAAACTCCGCATACCACAAAACAGCTTGCGCTTTCATCTGCGGAGTCGCCATTTTCACAAACAATTAAATCTAAGAACGAGAAACGTATCTTTGTGCCATCTACCGACAGGATTCAAAACTTGGTGAGTTTTTCTGTACTATGAACGTTGTTTTAAGTTTCTATCTTCAACCGTTTGCCAGTAACAAGCAATTGAAATTAGGTCCATTCGAGCGGTCCACCCTGTATTCCAAAATTGGCATAGTCTTCAATTCTTTTAAGATATCGGTGTTCCTTTTCCGATCCCATCTGGTGTAACCCGCTGTTCTGCGCATGAATCTCATTTCACAAGCCGTTATTCTGCTTTCATGTTGTCTTTTTAGTGTCCATGCTTCACTACCATAGGTCAACACTGGTCTAGCCAAAGTGTTATATAAACGTAATCTGGTGTTTTTTTGTACAAGGGATGGTTTCATATAATAATTCCTAAACTTTTATTATAACTAGTAATTTTTTTCAGGGATATCTTTTTCATCCCAGATAGAGAGATAATATTCAAGATATTTAAATTGATTAGATCTCTCTAAAATTTTATTCTGGAGACAGATTTTACTTTGTATGGGGTCCTTCCCATGAAATGCCATAATTTTAGTTTTGTTAATTGATATTTCCATATTAAATTTGGCAGCCATTTTTTGTAAATTATAAATTGATTGTTGCAAATCATTTTCGGAAAGTGCCAGAAGAGCTAAATCGTCTGCAAAAAGAATAGCATCGAGTTTGGGGTTCCTATTGATGGGCATATATCCTCGTGTTTTCCTCCATTCGTTTAATAATTTATTCATATATATAATGAAAAGCACTGGTGAAAGTCCACATCCCTGTCTTCCTCCAGTGTTGATCTTTTCCCAAGAAGATAATTTGCCATCTTGTTTAACAGAGATTTCATTATCTTTATAGATGTTGAAGATATTAGTAATATATTGTTGTGGAACGTTATCATCAGCTAAAATTTGTAGTAATATATTTCTGTCTACTTTGTCAAAAGCCTTTATGAAGTCAACGAAGATGATATGAGTTTCTATATTGAATTCCTTGTGCTTTTCTAATAGTAGTTTTAGAGTGAAGAATCCATCTGTCCAAGATCTACCCTTTCTGAATCCATTCTGCTCTTCTCCAATTATATTTTCATAAATTTTTCTCAATTTATTCTTAACTATATTAGCATAAATTTTATATCCAGAGTTCAACAAGCTAATTCCACAATAGTTATCTTTGATTTGGCGACTTCCTTTTTTGAAGATTGGTATTACAATGGATTTGTTCCAGCGTTGTGGTGGTTCTTGTCCTTCCCATATCATACAATTTTAATACAATCAGAATTTATGCTCACTGACACACCTGTAAATTCTGATCGTATTTTCATCATATCCTCAATGGTTAATGTGAGATATTTTTCAATAACTGTTTAAAAACATTCAAAATAATTTGTTTCTCTCCACTTTTCAAAGGCTTTCCTTTTTTGTTAAGAAATTTACCAAAAGTGGCCATTTTGAAACAATTGAAATTCCAATGTATTCTTCATTACACATGCATAAGAAATAAACAATGCTTATTTATTGTATTAAAACTGTAATAAATATTTTAAGATTTTCCCATATAACTAATATAGACATGACTAGACAATATATTATATTATACTTTTTTAAAATGATTTTTTACTGAGAGTAATTAATATTATTAACGTGTATTTCTTTGTAATTATTATAGACAATATATATTTTTGTTTTCTTTATTTTGAGCATTAGTACATTTTCTTACACATTCAAAGATGAAACCATTATTTGACCAATGAAAATGTAGTCATACATCTGCTTTGTTTATATAACAACTAGAACTTAACTCAGAATTAGTAAAGTGCACCAGCACAAAAACCTGAAGATCTTGGGTTCAAATCCCAGTTCAGACATAATTTTTTCTTAAATTTGAAGAGAAAAATGTTTGCCCAGACCGGGACCTATGGTTTACCATACCAATGCTCTTACCAACTGAGCTACCGGGGCGAGTTCCAATCTAGATACACATTTATCTCATATATACATTGTAATTCCGACACACCAAATGCTTAAAGCTGTGGCTTCATCTTTTGCAAATGGTGGCTTCTTGATTAAGAAGACTGTATTGGGAATTTAACATTACTTTTAAAAGCCAGTAGGGCTTCTATTGATGTTTTTATTATTAATTTAACACATCTCATTGAAGGATAAATTAAAATGTATATAAGAGAAAAATTTGTGTCTAGATTGGAACTCGCCCCGGTAGCTCAGTTGGTAAGAGCATTGGTACGGTAAACCAAAAGTGTCGGTCTGGGAGAAAATTTTTCTCTTCAAATTTAATTTATCCTTCAATGAGATGTGTTAAATTAATAATAAAAACATTTTTAAAGAGAAAAATTATACGCTCAGACCGGGACTTGAACCCGGGACCCTTGGTTTTCTAGTCCAAGTGCTCTACCATTTGAGCTACCTGAGCAAGTACCGATCTAAAAGCAAATCTTTCCCGGTCTGAGCGTATAATTTTTCTCTTTAAATATGATTTATCCATCATTGAGATGTATGAAATTAATAATAAAAACATCGAATAAAAACATTAATAGAAGCCCTACTGGCTTTTAACAGTAATGTTTAAATTCCCAATAAAGTCTTCTTAATCAAGAAGCTGCCATTTGTAAAAGATGAAGCCACAGCTTCAAGCATTTGGTGTACGGGAATTACAATGTATATAAGAGAAAAAATTGCATCTAGATTGGAACTCGCCCCAGTAGCTCAGTTGGTAAGAGAATTGATACAGTAAACCAAAGGTCCCAGTCTGGGCGAAAATTTTTCTCTTCAAATTTAATTTATCCTTCAATGAGATGTGTTAGATTAATAATAAAAACATCAATAAATGTTTCTCTTTTTTGTCTTGTACCTGTTTGGTAAGTAGAGTAACTTATTTTTATCTCCAGCAAGTGATTCTACACAGAAAATTAAATAAACAATTATGGTATATGTACAAAAAAGATACTGTAGCGAAAATTACGACAATTATTTTACTGCATGATTTCACCTAATGATCTAAAATTTACAAAGCTGTTAGCTAGGTCTGACAATATTTATAAAATTTTATTCAAATTAGTGGTGTTGCAATATTGATTTACCTGAAATTTCCATATTATAATTTTTATCAGTTTCAACATTCCATTTTCCTCTCGTGTCATTGTTACTCACTTCATCTGCTAGATTTCAATGTTGAATAGGCAGATTTGTCATTAATATTTAATTTTAGGAAGTGATATTTTGAGGTTATTTTAATTATATTATTTTTAGTCTGATCATCTTACCTCAATATTAATGTTGATTTGTTCTTGAACATGTTTCAAAACAATTCTGTTTTACCGTCAGATAAAAAAAAAATAACAGAAGTACTCTTAAAAACGAAGAACACCTATGAAAAAAATATAGGAAATTCACATATCACCCTTGGGTACACAATAAATTCCAAAAGATATTTGAGAAGTTTAATATTAAATTAGCACCGAAAAATAACTACAGTTTAAATAAACTAACAAAAATGAAAAAAACTGATAAAAATAAAAAGTCAGGAATATATCAAATTGAATGCATGGGTTGTGAAAAGATATATATAGGAAAAACAAAAAGAAACCTAAAAATTAGAACCAAAGAACACATAAAAATATTAAAAATGGGGAAATAGAAAAATCTGCAGTTGCTGCTCATGTTTGGTCTGAAAAACATAATATAAATTCAGACACTAAATTATTAAAACAGTTAGAAAATACAAAGAGCTGACTATTTGGGAAAAAAATTATATTCAGAAGAACAAAATCAGAGTTATGAATTTTGAAATACCGACGGAACATGACCTTGTTTGGACATTCTTTGGCCAACCACAGGATGGAGCTGACATCAACATCAAGGTTGTGCAACATAAATCAACAAGAAAACAGAATTGTTTTGAAACATGTTCAAGAACAAATCAACATTAATATTGAGGTTAAGATGATCAGACTAAAAATAATATAAATTTTGTCATTAACCAATAGCAGCTTTCCAAAATTGCCAAAAGTGACACCAATGTGAGCACTAATTAAACCATAGAAGAGTTGTAGGCATATCTGATTCTGATATATTAGTTTATTACTAGTTTAATATATAATAAAAATTGTAATGTTTTATTTTGAGTTAGGTGACCTATTGCAATGACCAGAAAATATCAAACAGTATTAAATGCTTTTCTCAACATACATACCACAAATTAGTATGGTGTACATTCTGAAAATTAAAAATTGTAAACATCCTTATATAATGGCAACATATTTCCGTAAAATGGATTCTGATCTGCGGCTGAGGACTAGGGTCCCTATGGGAGAATAATTTTTCTCAAGTTATATAAGCTAGAGTATGGAACTGATACCACATCCAAGCATTGTGAGGAATTTGATAAGGATAGTTCTATGTACGAAGTAAAAAGTGTCTCCGTTGGTACTCAGACTTCCTTGGATTCAACAGCTACTCCCCTTCAGAGGGTGGAAAAAAATTGTGCCAAACTAATCCAAGGCCTGCAATAGCCAATAAATTGATTGGCATTATAAATAAACTCCTGTGTTAGGATTAATGTCCAACATATGAGCATGACAAAAAAATTTAATTCACAAATTCCGTAGCATACGGTAGTAGATCAACTCTATTATGACAAAATTGATTACACAGCCAGACAATGTTTAAAGTTACATTGGGAAAATGGAAAATATATTGGCTGGGATCTTGAACTTGAGGATGGAAGCTGACTACAATCCTCCTCAAAATGACAGTAGTAGTGCAGATTAAACTTCCAACTCCTACAATTATTGTAATTAGCAGTTATTCACCATTAAGAGTCAGACTGCCCACATTTCAAAATAAATTCTTATTAACTTCAAACCTATTCTGCTAAAGTTTTTCATAGTTTTCCTTAGCGATATGACAATTGTCAGAATAGGCCCCTACCCTTCCACCAGTAAATGCAATTATTAACTCCTCCCTGAAAATATTCCCTCTTCTTCTTTTTCTTCTTCCTTTCCAGGATTAGGTCAATGCGACCTGTACCGGTCTCAAGTCCATCGTTTCCTTGGCCGTCCCAAAGATCTTTTTCCATGTGGTTTGTAGGTGCTAATCTTTTTGGGTAATCTTGTATTGTCCATTCTGTCTAAATGTTCTTTCCATTGGTATTTGTGCTCTTCTAGTTTATCAACTATTGAAAATATCTCCAGTTCATTTCTTATTGATTCATTGTGTAATCTATCCATGCGTGTAGGCCTACATCCTTTTAGGGATCTTAAAAATTTCATTTCAGTGGCTTGAATGTGTGAGATATCTTTTTTTGTAAGTACCCAAGATTCAGATCCATATAAAAGAACAGGAACGGCCATAATTTTATAAAACCTGAGCTGAGTTTCTCTTCGAGTCTTTCGGAGGGTTCTTCTTATGGTGCCACACACAATTTGATATCGGTTAAATTTATTATGTATATCCCAAACATATGTTATATCTGAACCAAGATAGTTAAAGTGTGCTATCTGTTCTATTATTTCATTATTGATCACTATTTTTGCTCTGACTGGCACTTTGCCCTGAAAAGCCATAATTTTAGCTTTTGTAGTTGAGACTTTGAGATTATAATAGAGTCCTAATTATTCAACATGTAAATGGCTCTTTGTAAATCATCCTCTGGCTTCTGTATAATTACCAGATCGTCTGCATACATTAAAATATTCATATACATTTCCTTATTAACTTGTATTCCTATTGGACTTGATTTTTTTCCATTTTCGTATAACCTCGTCAAAATATATATTAAACAATGTAGGTGATAATGTACACCATTGTCGAACTCCTTGATTTATTAAAATTTCTTCTCTGGAATAATTATCTAAATTAAGGATAATTTTCGTGCCATTGTAAAGACATTTTATTCCTTCTAAAGTTGAGTTAGGTACCCTCTTGCCTTCATCATTTCCCACAATTTTCTTCTCATCACCTTATCAAAGACTTTTTTCATGATCAACGAAAGCTAAATATGTGGGTAAATTGAATTCTAGTCTCTTTTCTATTACCTGTCTCATAGTGAATATATTGTCAGAGCAGGACCTTCCTTGTCTAAAACCGTTCTGTTCTTCTAAAAGCAATGCAACTGCTATTGGTTTTAATCTATTAAGTAATATCCCTGCATATATTTTATATACAGAGTTCAAAATACTGATTCCTCTATAATTACTTGTTTTATTTTTGTTTCGTTTTTTTAAAAATTGATATAACATTTGCAATGAGTCATGTTTTGGGAATTTCTTTGTTTATCCAACACATATTAAAGATGAGTAATAATCTTAATTTTAATAACAAACCTCCTTATTCTGCATTTATGTTATCAGGCCCAGGTTATTTTCTGCATTTCAATTTTCTTATTGATATTTCTAATTCATGCAATGTGATTAAATCGCATCCTTCAAATGTATTATCTACTGGAGTGTGAGATTGTTCATTCTCATTAAACCACAACTTTTTATAATGTACAATCCATACTTTTGATTCAATAACATTTATATTGGCTTATCTTTCTCTGATTTAACTATCTCTCTAATTAAAAAATTCATTAACCTCATTATAAATGTATTAACTAAATTATTTATATATCTAACAACTACTTTGCTAAGGTTTTTGCTGGTTTCCTTAGCATTAAGGTAAAATTTGGAGTAGTCCCTTTCATTGTGAGTTCCATATCGAGCTAGGGAAAAACAAGGAAAATAGAAGATTTAATTTGTGAACGTAACTACAGCTGCAGCCTTCTCATCATGTAAGTGTGCAAACTTCAAATGGTAGACCTCAGAACTCAAAACAAAAATCGCAGGAAAAATATCTGCTGGGAATGTAGGCCCCAAAATATGGGCTTGTCACCCATCAAAACATATATGAGGCCTTGGTAAAATGCATTTGACGCTTCCACAGACCTGCAGATTTCTTCTAAGTCCCAAATTAACAAACAAATTTTTTCTAAGTTCCTACATTCCACCGGGAATGAGAGACCCCTCAGCATGGACCCATTGCCTGCCAATACAACATTTCGAGGCCTCGGTAAAGTGCACTCAGTGCTAACAAAGGCCTGCAAAATTTTTGTAAGTCTATAAATTGATAAAAAAATGTTCTAAGTCCTCATCATATCACCGGGAATGAGGGACCCCTCAGTGCGGGCTCAATGCCCGTCTACACAACTTCCGGGGCATGGTAAAGCCTATCATGTACTCTGATTGACCCAAAATACACAAACGACAATCTAATGAGAGATTGCATTTTAAATTAAACATAAAACATTCATACTAGTAAACAATACAAATATATAAGTACAAAACAATAAATTAAATACACAAATTATTAAAATCCATTAGCTAATGGATGGGTCACCATCCATCACTAATACACACACAAGTTAACTTAAACTAGTAACTTGGGAAAAACATAGCTGCTCACCAGAATCAAACTTGCGAAAAACATTTTTGAAATTCCAAAAAATAATGAAGCAGAGCCAAGTATTTGCTGCTGCATCATTGTTCAATACATAACACATAGCTAAATTTTTATTACAAATCCAAATTATCCGGGGCAAATGGACTCCGTCCTGGAAACCAGGGCCCACGTACAGTGGGTCAAAAAGTTGCTCACATGGATTGCAGGGCAGTGTTCACCTTTTGACTTTTTTTTAAAATTTGAACAAGTTCTTGTAACCTGCGTTTTACCCTGTGAGTATATTGCAGGATATTTAGTTTACATTAGTAGGGTTTATTTCAGTGTCTGGAATATTTTGTTTATGTACTTGATTATTCGTGGCATTTTGATAACTTTTTGTAGCACTATATTTGGGTTCTTGATGTGTACTGGTCTGTTCTTTTTGTGTAGCTTGCAGCTGTTTGGTCGTCTTCTGAGCATGGGAACTTCGATGAGGCTGCTTTTCCAATTCTATGTAGGTACTGTTGGAATTTTTCATGTTAAGTGAAGAATTTTGTAAGTGTGAAAGTTGGATTTAGGTCGGTTTCTTGCCTGGTATGGATGTTCGGGAAAAAGTTTTGTTTGGTGGCCTTTGTGTGATGGTACGTATAGTGCATTCCAGAAGTTTTTGTAGTATTGAATGAGCTTTTGTTTTACTTACTGTTATGCTGTGTGTGTTGAAGATCTGTCCTGATCTGACTTATAATGGGATTGACTGATTTGCTTTTATTGATTCCTTTTAGGGCTGCTTGTGAGTCAACGTTTATGGCGTATTTAGTTTTAGGTTTTTTAATAATTTTTTATCCATTTTAGTGCCATCTGAATTACTGTGCATTTGGGATGGAGTTTTGCTGATTTTGCGAAAACTTATTTTCTTGTGTGTAGATTACTAGGCCCCACTCCAACATTTCCTTCTGTTTTTGACCCATCAGTGTAGAGGGTGTAATCTCCATCTCCACCAGAGCCTGTGAGTTCTACTTTGATGTCTAGGGTTTTCAGTCCCTCTTCACTTTTTTTGGAATTTCTGCTTTTGATAACTCAGATAAAATTGATGTAGTCTTCTTATGATTTAGCGCCCAGACATCGTTTCATAATCTGAGTTCCAGTTCTATTGCGAGAACATTTGCTATGACTGTGAGTGCTTCTATAGAGGCAAAACGATACAATTTTGTCATGAATATGAGGATTTGTATTTGTATTGTAGTTAGTGTGTCCATTTGTGGCGAATTTGTTGGCACCAGACACTATGGGCATAAGTTATGGTTGGTAAGTAGGCAGTGTTTGTATATTGTAATTAGCTGGTTGAATAATAGCCCCCAGGATGCTCTCTGCAAAATGGACTGTTTTTTATGGTGTAGTTTCTGAATATTTTGGCTCCATGTGAGGTTGCAATCCAAAGTCACAGCCAAATAATTAATTTGCGTGTTAACTGGTACAATGCTCTCTTTTATTGTTTGGTGTGTTCGATAAACGCGGTGAATCATAAATATGGCTATACGTTTGATCGCGTTGTGTGATGAAAATATTACCATTACAGAAAATATGAAATTACCGTTGAAAAGGCAATTATTCAAATTACAATAATGGAATAAAACAAAACAGTGTAGAACTTACATCATTAGTCAAAATGGCACTGAATATGCAACAGCAAATTACAATTGCTGCATGGGCAATAATGTATGCTAATGATCATGAGGCTGCAAGACAGGCAAGACGTGAGTTTAACATAGCATTGCAGCCATTGACTGTGGGGAAGTGGAGAAAACGACTGCTGGAAATGGGAAGGATGCAGAAAATCAAACCACCTGGAAGGCCTTGCATTAGCACGGATGCAGAAACAACGAAGAGAATTGTGGAGGCGTTCGGCAGTAGCCCACAAAAATCAACCAGCCAAGCTGCACGTGAGCAGTGATTTGTTTTGTTCTATTGTTGTAATTTGAAGGATTCCCTTTCCAATGATAACATCATATTTCCTTTAATAATAATATTTTCGTCACAAAATGCAGTTAAACGTATAGCCATATTTCTGAATCACTCTGTATTTGTAATTGGCGGCAAAACATTTGCATTATACCAGATTTCTGTTTGCTAATTCCAGTTTGTTTTCTTTATACCATCCTTTGATTCTGGAAAGAGCATTTGGAATTATATTTGGTATATCGTTATGGAATGACCCCTTGACCAGTATTATTACATCATCTGCATATAGGACTACCTCTAGGTGTTCTTGTAGCTGTGTAAGAGAGTCAATCAGATCGTCAGCTATGAGATTCCATAGTATAGGTCCGAAAACCGATTCCTGTGGGCAACCTTTGGAGATGTTCGTGGTCTTCTTGTAATTTGATAATGTTAAGTTAGCGCTGTGGTCTTTCAGGAAATCCTGGATTACTTTATGGATGTTGTTGGAGCAATTGTACTTCCTTAGAATCGTAAGTATTTTTGGATGCCAGACGTTGTCAAAAGCACCCTTAAAGTCTAGGGCTACTAAACAGCATCTTATCTTCTTGGCTTTCTATTCGTTAATGGTATCTGTGATCTTTCGTATGGCATCGATTGTGGTAGTTTCTGCCTTGAAACCATATTGCTGACTTTTACTGTTTCCAGATCTAACTAGATATGTTGAGAGTCTATCGGCTACTAATTTCTCGTAACATTTTCCAGGATGGATAAAAGACTGATTCCTCTATCCATTTACACTTGTGAGTTTGCCTGTCATTTTTTGGGATTGCTATAACTGTTGCTTCCTTCCATTTTTCGGGGAAGCAGCTAGTTGAAGGCAAGTCATCCCAGTTCATTTAGTTGAGTCAATTGTGTTACTTCACTCAGTTCCAACATCCATTGTTTTCCTGCTGTTTCAATAAGCATGTGAAACTGTTCCCATTTTCCTTTTCTTGTGGCATATTTTCTAGTGAAGAACGTTGTGTTTCATCCTTTGTCTCCAGTGTTTGCTTGAGTGATGTCAAACCTTATTGCTCTATGGTCAGAAAGGAAATCATCTTCATGTATTGCTCAGTTTACTATTCTGGGTGATAGATTTGGCAATACTACTGTTAGATCTATCCAGCTTTCGCTTTGGCTCTGGAGAAAGTGGGATCATAGTCCTCGTTGATGAGGAGGCTTTGGTCTGTTAGAAATCTAGCAGTGTGTTGCCCCTTCTGTTAGTTATTGAATTAATTGATAAGTTCCCAGTTGAGAAAATCAGTGAATGGCTGGGAGATTAAACTTCTATCCATTGGAAGATTGCCCATCTCTGTGATAAATGTGAGGATCTAAGGTAAAGGACCTTTCTAGGTCACACCATGAGAGAGAGAGAGAGTTGAAGGTGTATTAATAAGTACAATAAAATTACAAATGGTCTCTATTTATTTATTCTAATAAGAAATTTAAAACAGAAAAAATGTGATACCCAATTTTTATAAATAATTCTCTTTATTCTTATTGTTCACATCATTAGGGCATTATTCATAGGAAACATCTGTTGTAACATTGATTTGTTACATAGTATTTACTGTTTCAATTGTTCTAAATTATTAAAATGCCTCAACTAAGAGGACAGTACTCTTCTATTCTGTACATTTTTATATACATGAAGGAAGGTATTTAATTTTTACTAACATTTGTTGTAGTTACCTAATTTCCTAAACATTCTAACATAGAATAATATTACAGTAGGAAAAATATTCTTCTGTTATTATACACACCAATTTGTTTTATAACTACAAATACCTTTATTAAAAATTGTTTCTTCAGAACGTGGTCCAGAATAACTTCACATGTATATATTTTTTTATTTCATTTTCACATTAAAATTGATGCAATTTAAATTGTTAATGTAATAATTTTTAAATAAATTTGTCAAACAATTATTAATGTGCATTTCCATAATAAATAATTTAAAATGGTTGGAGTATGTATATGATCACTAAATTTTGTGATAAAACCAGTGCTATTTATTTTATAAGTATAGACACTGTTACGTGATTTGTACACCATGTAAAATAATAAATTCATAGCACAACAGGGATAAAAAGGCCCGGTCTACAGCTGGCTGCTGCCCTCACATCCACATGTGCCAATTACAGAGGTGGATGATCAATCAGCTGTTATAGGAGGTTTTCTCTACCCCAATTCCTTACAGATCCACATTCTCAAACCAGCACAAGTCCCGTAGCTCAGCACCACGGCATGATCTCTTAGACTGCTCGACTATAATGCAGGACTGTGAAATGATATTATTGAACTTAAAAATTGGAAAAAAAAAAAAGTTTAATTCGTCATCCATGATAAACTTATATAATGTTATAACATTTCTGGGACTAAATATTCAACTGCAGTGACCATTTAGAAGAAAAAAAAAAGTATATTTACAAGTCCAATTGAAATTAAAATGTTATTCTACAAAGTGTCATAAAATATAATTATGACATAAAATTTAGGTAAAATTTCATCACTCACCTCATATTATTCAATTATTATATGAATCAATATTATTCAATGTGAATAATATGAGGTGAGTGATTAAATGAATATACCTCGTAGTGTGAATCCCTAAAATAAGTAATTATGACATAAAAGTCCCTCATAAGAATACAAAAATAGTTTCTGCCAATATACATCTAGCTATGTTTGATTTCAAAGTTATGGAGATTTATATCTCAGCTATTTATCTCTTCTACTATCTATCTATAATGATGTAGCCGATTATTGAGCCAGCCTCTCCTTTGTTAGGAGTTATTAGACCAAGTTAATTTTTACTTACCTTATTTGCTCATAGATGTAATGGATGGTATGTGGTCAACACACCGACCCAATGAGACATCTAACAGGCAACTAAGGTATTATTAGGACATTGACCCGGGCTACACCTCTAAAAGTAGATGGTTTTAGGTTCAACATGTCGGATAATTTGGTGCACCCAAAAATTTGAAAAATGCACAAAATTTAAAAAAAATGGCTTAAAAAATCGAAAATTTGTTGGTAAATTTTGCTTATAGCCTCTTTATTCAGGCTTAAGGATCTTTCATGAGCCTGAAAATCTTCAGATTCCGGACCCATGGCTTAAAGTCCCTCCCGGAGGACTTGCTCCTTGGATTTTTCCGTTATGTATCTTTTAAAAATAGTAAAATAGTGCCTAAATTAATATTTAAATTAACATAATGTGATTTGAAAACTTAACTTGCTAAACTAGCATTTCCTAATTGATAGTGATTGAACTATTTTTGTCCCAAAGTTAGGCATAGTATTTCTGGATACTTATAAGAAAATGTCAATAAGAGAACAAAATAAATAACTCGTCTAAATTATAGACAAAATGGATTCTTATATATGTTTTACTTTATTTTTCTAAAATCAAAGGAAATAAATATCAAAAGTCTCATTTTTTAATATGTAAAATTTTCATAGTTAAATAGAGTCATAATTATATTTGAAAAGAAAATATACGCCTAGACTGGGGTTTGAACCCAGGACCTTTGACTGTCTATGTCAATGCTCTTCCATTGACATAGAAAGTCAAAGGTCCTGGGTTCAAACCCCAGTCTAGGCGTATATTTTTCTTTTCAAATATAATTTGTCCATCATTAAGGTGTTTAAAAACGAATAATATTAACATTGAAAGAGTGATAATGTTGGTTGAAAATGCGAGGGACATTCCTCTTAAAAGCTGCAGTTCCTGTGTTTAAGAAAATATAAACTATGAGGTAAGATATAAAAAATGACTCATTCATTCCTGAATGTAAAATTTTAATATAATTTGCTTCTTTATGGAAAAGCGCATTTAATATTGTCTTCATTTAATGAAATGAAATTGAGCATATCTTCAATGTTTCAACATTCTTCAATCCCTTCAATGAAACAATAACTAATCCCTATATCCTACAGTAACTTCAGTAACTGTGTAACAGACTGAAGTATTTAAAAACATTCCTAGTTGGTTGTGCCTTATAACTTTAGGGCCATTAAAAAAAGGGCCACATAGCAAAATAAAAGCACATTCCAATAATGTTGTAAGCAAAATTGGATTGTTTACTTGCACAAGACAAGGAAGCAGATAAAACTGCAGCCTTGCCTAATGTGATCCCTATTATTTGATTACTCAAGTCCCTAAACTTTTATTTTAATTTCAGAATCCAATTACTTTCCATACATTTATAGCTAACAGTTGCATATCCGATAAAAAATTGGGATCTACTCCTGTGCAAAGTAGCTGGATTCTATTATAATTAATAGGACATATTGTTTTTAACGAGTTTTTTTCATTTATAGGCATCATATAGCCGCCATGCACAAAAAGCTGCTGCTATCAGAGATACACTTGTATGGAGAATTTTTCGTCTCGAATTATCACGACGAACTAAAACAATTGGTAAAGATGCAGGCATGATGTTGCAAAGAACTGGAATCTTTTCTAGCTTTTTTCTATCTCTCTCTACTTGATACTGAACACAAGGATCAAACTGCCATGAAACCGTGTATAGTCCTGTGCAAAGTAGCGATAATGCTCCAAGCGGAGTACAGACATACGGACGTTCTGTCCATACCAAACCTGAAAGGTAAACATAAATCAATTTAATTGGAACAATGTATTAATTGATGAAATAAGATAAATTAAATTAAAATAATTGTATAGAAATGGTAGTTTTTTTATAAAAATATATCTAAAACTTAGAATTGCATTTAAGGAAAACTTTTACCCTTTCTAAATATTTTTTTCTCCCAAAATTAATAGTCTAAGATCTGGCTGCAAGATTACTACGTTCGAGTGTATGAACAAAATTTATTTCTTTCATAAAATTGTGAATGACTGAATACACTTTTGCCGAATTGCCTATTAAAATTTGGCTGCCAGTATGTTTAATTAAAATATAATTAATTAATATTTATTTGAAATAATTTGATTCACTTGTTATTAAAATAAATTATAATCCAGTTTGCAAATATTGCTTGAAAAGTTTTGGTGCCGTTGCACACTTGGCCGTAACCTTCTCGCAGCCAGGTGTAAACAGGTATTACTTTGTTTATACTTTGTTACTTAAATTATTTTTAGTCTGATCACCTTACCTCAATATTAATGTTGAGATAATGAGGTAAGATGATCAGACTAAAAATAATTTAATTAAAATAACCTCAAAATACCACTTCCTAAAATAAAATATTACTTTGTTACATTTATACGTTCACGATGTACTTACTCGACTTATATATTAAATTAAAGCTAATTTTTTATGCATGATAGAATGCCTCTGCCTATGTAGAAGTGGCCGCAAATAAGGGTTGCTAGCTGTTAAAGATAGATTAGAGTGAAAGAGAGTTAGTGCTTTACATCACTCGTCAGATGAAGACGGCGATAGCCAGCTGTGTGAGTTTTAGCGCTATTGCACATGCCCCGGTAGCTAGTGTTCTCAACCAACAGCACTAACAGTATTAGGAATGACTTAATGCTACTCCAAAAGACAATTATAGGCTGATAAATTAATAAAATTTTATATTTATTTATAAATTAGTAAATTTATTAAATGTTAATAAATGAGCTGAAGTAGCTAGAGTTCCCCATCAATAACGCAAAGAGTAGTATGAACAATTTATTGCTGCTCTAAAAGAAAATTATAAATTAAAAAAAACAATTAATTGATAAATATAATTTAATATAAAATTAATTTAATGCAAGGAATACATTTTTTGGTGCTTTATTTAAAATTATTATAAGAAAACAAACAATTTTTAAATAGAAAATGAAGACGTCGTTTCTCCATGAAAATACAATAAAAATGAGTATTTTTTAAATGCTCAGCTTAACTTTAACAAATGTGATAATATGTGGAGTTAAATAAAACAACAATGTTTATTACCAGCTCCAAAACACGTGGTTATTATATGGTTAGAATACCAGTATTACCATTTAGTTGAGATTGAGAACACTAAGCTACCGGCGCATGTGCAATAGCGCTAAAAACTCACACAGCTGGCTATCACCATCAAGTCTGACGAGTGATGTAAAGCGCTCTCTTTTGCTCTAATCTATCTTTAACAGCTAGCAACCCTTATTTGCAGCCACTTATACAGAGGCAGAGGCATTCTATCATGCACAAAAATAGCTTTAATTTAATATATATAAGTCAAGTAAGTATGTCATGAACGTATAAATGTAACAAAGTAATACCTATTTACACCTGGCTGCGAGAAGGTTATGGCCAAGTGTGCAATGGCAACCAAAACTTTTCAAGCTCTATACATAGATTTCTGCGAACTGGATTATAATTTATTTTAATAACAAGTGAATAAAATTATTTCAAATAAATTGATTTATTATATTTTAATGAATCATACTGGCAGCCAAATTTTAATAGGCAACTCGGCAAAAGTGTATTCAGTCATTCACAATTTTATGAAACAAATAAATTTTGTTCATACACTCGATCATAGTAATCTTGCAGCCGGATCTCATACTATAATGTTGTTTTATTGGATTATATATAGGGACTATTATTATGCTTTCAAGTCTTATACGAGAATTTCCCGGAAGGATCGGAAAATTTTCTATAGGATCGTAACAGGCCTTGGCCTAATACTTGGTAGGAAGAAGAAGATATATATATATATATATAATTCCTTTAAATTTTCAGTTATAGATTTCTGAGCTGGATTTGAACTTTCAACCTTCTGAGTTCACTGAGATATGTATTACCAATGACTGACAACTTACAGCTTTAGATATTTATTATCATTAATCAAACACACAATATACTAAAATAGTCACTTAAAATTTAATTATAGTCAATGCAACCAGGGTGTCCAGAAATTATAAATATGAAATGCTTGACTATTTCCCGAATAGAATAATAAACGAATGGAGGAAAACACAACGGGGATATATACCCATCAATAGGAACCCCAAACTCGATGCTATTCTTTTTGCAGACGATTTAGCTCTTCTGGCACTTTCCGAAAATGATTTGCAATGATCAATTTATAATTTACAAAATATAGGTGCCAAATTTAATATGGAAATATCAATTAACAAAACTAAAATTATGGCATTTCATGGGAAGGACCCCCATACAAAATAAAATCTGTCTCCAGAATAAAATTTTAGAGAGATCTAATCAATTTAAATATCTTGGATATTATCTCTCTATCTGGGAAGAAAAGGATATCCCTGAAAAAATTACTAGTTATAATAAAAGTTTGGGAATTATTAATCAAGTTATGAAACCATCCCTTGTACAAAAAAACACGAGATTACGTTTATATAACACTTTGGCTAGACCAGTGTTGACCTATGGTAGTGAAGCATGTACACTAAAAAGACAACATGAAAGCAGAATAACGGCTTGTGAAATGAGATTCATGCGCAGAACAGCGGGTTACACCAGATGGGGTTGGAAAAGGAACACCGATATCTTAAAAGAATTGAAGACTACGCCAATTTTGGATTATATTAAACAGTACCAACTAAATTGGAAACATCATCTAGAAAGAATGAGTTAAAATCGGATCCCCAAAGCTGTTTATAATTATATACCAAGAGGACGAAGATCATTAGTGTATGAAACGCTGGAAGGAAAATGTTCTATAGGATCGTAAAAGACCTTGGCCTAATACTTGGAAGGAAGAAGAAGAAGACTATTTCCTGGTTTTTTCATGGCATCAAAGAATAATTCCCAAATTTTTTTAGTCGTAATTTGAATTAATAATTCTAGTAATGCTAATTTTGTAAATTTTTTTTTAATATGTGTAAGTAATAAAAACATATAATTTACTTTTATGGTAAGGTCTTATATAAAACATCAAAATAAGGCATTTAATCTTTTTAAATTATTTGATGTGATTTTGTGTTGGCAAAGCCGGCATTTCTTTAGCAGCAGCGCCCTGACTCCACCAAACATGTATAGTTTCATAAACATTTCTTCGAAGAAATATTCCAATATTCAGTAAATTTTTAGAATGTGGTTTAACAAATGCTATTCTTTTTATTTAAACACAAGATAGATAGCCTACACGTCGCTTTACGAATTCCCATCTATTTCCTTGTTGGTTTCAAATTCCCGACTTATTCCCGGTTTTCAAGATTTTCCCGACTGCTGGATACTCTGGCAACAATAAACTAACTTCTGTAATTTCTAAAAATAGTGTCTATTTTCGAGCTTTCTAACACTGTATCTGTACTTTATTTTTAAATCTATTTAGGAAATGACCACTTTGAAACTTTTTGTAATTTCTCAAAGCTTATATCAGTTAACTATGTTTTGCATGTTGGATCAGGAATGTAAAAAAAGTTATTCTTTTGCATTGACTAATAGTCCTTATTCAGCATAGTCATCAAAGAGAGCATTTTTCTTTTACAACAAAATAGTTTTACAATTTTGTTTTATTTTTCACAAATACTTTTTACAATGTTATGGAAAAGCATATACTTAATATTAAATTTGATAAATTGCTTTGACTCAAATAATACTGATGATCACTCGCATATCTTGAAACAAACCACTAGTTACTAAACATATTGATAGTTATAGCTTGTTGTCAACATGTCTACATATTTATTTAACTTTCACAGGGAAAGAACACTATGAGGTTTAATTTAACAAATTAAATTAATGTTTTTATTACCTCACCTCATATCATTTTTCTTCTATACTGCAGTTTCAGAGCTATTCAGACCAAGCATTTAATTGATACAGAAGCTAGCCTAATCAAACACACAGATAAACAAAAAGAACTCACAATCTGGGAAAAAATCCACATCCAAAAAGACAAGAAAGATAAACTCATGAATTTTGAAACTCCCGCAAATTTTGACCTGATCCAGAGGTTCATCGGTCCACCAATAGAAGTAAGAAGAAAACTGCCAAGAAACGACATAACACCGATCGACCAGAGGCTACTGATGATGGAGATAAGCTCCGAAACTGCAGTATAGAAGAAAAAGGATATGAGGTGAGATAATAAAAACATTAATTTAATTCTTATATCTACATATGTTTACTCAGTTTTCAATACAGACAAAATGTTTACTCAGTTTCTGCTAGAGACAATTTAGTGTACATATTTACTGGACGTTTATACTTGATAAAAAGACAATTTGATGCGCATATTTTGATGATCATTTGTTAAAATTCTGATGTCAGATTGTGGTTTATGTAATCAATTTATGGAAAGTTAGTATAAACCAGATTATTTTAGTTTAATTAGATAATATATACATGCAATTTATTTCATTAGGTTAGCAAGTTCTTCTTAGAACAGGATGGTACTTCTGTACCCAAATGGAATTTCTGATAATGCAACTGATCTGTTATATAAAGCAATCTTCACATTTTGTAACAATATGTGAAAACAGCATGGGTTATGCCTTGATTTTTTTGTATAAGGACATTTTAGATAAGTTTGCCGAACTAGCCATTGCTAATTGAGCAATTCTGAGGCTATACATATCTTCACTCAGACATCTACTTACTTAACTTATCGTTAGTTATCACTTGTTCCCAACATGTTTAATTATTATGTTTACGCTGTAGCTAAATGTTTAGTAGGGCTATGGGTGATTTAGTCCAGTGATGATCCTATAAAGTTTACTGAAGTTTCTGCTAGATACAATTCAGCATGCATGTTTGCCAGACATTTATAATTGATGAAAAGGCAATTTCATGTACATATTTTTTTATTAAATAGATGAATTTGATGTGGATATTTTGATGAAAAGGTGTTTTTAGTAGGGCTATGGGTGATTTAGTCCAGTGATGATCCTATAAAGTTTACTGAAGTTTCTGCTAGATACAATTCAGCATGCATGTTTGCCAGACATTTATAATTGATGAAAAGGCAATTTCATGTGCATATTTTTTTATTAAATAGATGAATTTGATGTGGATATTTTGATGAAAAGGTAATTTCATGTGCATATTTTTATGTACAGACTAATTTTTTGTGCATATTTTGATGAAAAAGTAATTTCGTTCACATATTTATCGCATATTTCAGGCTTTTAAACATGGGAAGGTTTAATTTCATGACTCTACTTGATTTCTGTTAATTATCAGAATATGGTACTGTTTAATTTGTTTTGGATGAAATTGCTTTGTGCTGAAGAGGAGTCAGCAACGGAATGGTCAAAGGAGAGAACAATGAAATAGAATTTCATATTGACCTAACTTAAATTGTGAAAAAGAAATTAATTTCCTTATGTTTCGGTACATTTGTGCAGGTTAGATTACAATTTGGTTAGGTTAGCTAACATTAGGTAAAAGTTACAACTGTATCCAGGTTGAATTTCTAATAATAGTGAGTAATCTACTGTCTAGAGCAGAGCTGCCCAAATGAAAGAAACATCAAGGTAGCCTGGGCCAAAGGTCTGCTACAGCTGTTGTGGATTATTTTTATTAATATTTAGCAGATTTCTCAACATCTTCCTGCTCCCAATTAATCTATTGTCATCGTCTTCCACATCTCTCTGTCATTCCAATCTCCATCGTCCAATACTTTTTCTTGCCCCATGCTGTTCAAAACACCATCAATCCACCTTATTTTTTGCTGTTCTCTTCTTCCTGTACAAAATGGCCCCATTCTAGTATTCTTCTTGGGAATCTGTCTTCACTCATTCATTTTATATGCCTATACTATTTTATTGTTTGTCATTATTATTATTGCAGCTCTATGGCGCAAGTGATTAGATGCTCGCCTCTCACTGCTGGGGTTCTGAGATTGAGTCTCGGTCATTCCATGTGGGTTTCATGGTGGACAAAACAGAGCTTGGGCAGGTTTTTCTCCAGTTTCCCCTGCCACAATTTCATTCCACCATTTCTTCATACTCATCTCATCCATTTCATTTCATTCTTCTGCCCCTGTGATGGTGCATCAGGCATCGTTGGCTAGCACTCTTGTTATTTACAGACCTCTATATAGGGGGCCTCATCTCATCCCTCAATCCGACCCTGAGTTGGACACGAGTTGAGGATATTTCTTTTATTATTATTATAGAATTGGCAGATTATGAAATAAAGGAACTTATGGGTGTACAAGAGAAGCCGGACATCATAGAAAAGAAAAGATTACAGTGGTATGGCCATGTCAAAAGAATGTCAGAGCAAAGATTGTCTAAAATTGTTATAGAAAGGAAGAAGACTGAAGAAAACTTGGATAGAAGTGGTACAAGCGGCTATGAATATCAGAGGATTGGAGGAAGATCAATGGATGGACAGAGAGGTTTCTGGAAGACAGCGGCAGCTGCCATGATACTGGATGATTATTATTATTAGTCATTCAAAATACACAGTTTAAAACAATTGGCAGAACACATTTTAGGATGTCTGGCATGAGATCCCTATTTTGGTACAAACGATATGAGTGATATTGTATAATACTAGACCTTAGCTACCCAGCCTATGTAATAGATAAGGCAAGCTCCATCTACAGGCTTAGCCATGCATTAAACTGTCAGCTGACCCCTCAAAACAAAGTAAATATTGGTATGTCAGTGTGTCATCAAGAAGGACACACACTGAAGTTGTCAGTAGTTGAGGTTGTATTGAACTGAGCACGTGCAATGCAACACCTTACCGACGTACTGGTCACAAGCGTAGTCACTTTGATCCAGGAAGGATGGACTTTTCATTGTGCTACTGAGAATCTCAATGTGTCTCCATCTGTCATTCATCGGTTGTTGAATCGCTGCAATGAGATAGGGCAGTTCACAAGAAGGGTTGGACAAGGTCGTCGACGCATAACAAACCAACTTGATGACCAATAACTGGTCACCTGTACGTTGCGGCATCGTACAGACTCTGCCAGACAACTGCAAAAAGACCTCAGGAGGGCCACTGGAACCACAGTGTCCGATCAAACAGTAAGGAACTGGTTACGAGAACAGTTTTTACGACCTCACTTAACGCCGCAACATTATACAGCCCGCCTTCTGTTTGCGCACACTCACATCAACTGGCAACTTCGTCACTGGAGAATTGTGTTATTCACAGACAAGTCCAGATTTCCCCTGACGCAATGTTATGGACGCGTACATGTTTGGAGACACCGTGGTGAGCAGTACATGCCACATGTTATCCAGGAAGTCGACAGATTCGGATATGGTTCTGTGATGGTATGGGCTGGGATCTGTATTGAAGGCCTATACGGATCTTCCCATTGTCCGTGGTAACCTTATGAGCAGATCCTGATACACCATGTGGTGCCTGCTGCATACGGTGTTGGCCCTGGTGTCCTTCTTAAGCACGATATTGCTAGAGCACATGTGGCAGGCATCACCAGGGATGTCTTGCGAAGGCTGGAAACTCCAGTGATGGTATGGCCAGAAGTGAGTCCTGACCTGAATCCCATTGAGACTGTGTGGAATATGCTCAACAGACGTGTTTGTGGTCGTCCTGTGGCACCTCAGACTCTCCAAGAACTCGAACATGCTCTCACTGAAGAATGGGAATGAATACAACAGAGAGACCTCCGTAGACTTTATATGGGACATGCCATGTAGGTGTCAGTCTGTGATAAATTCTCGGGGAGGTCATACATAATAATGAAGCTCTCCAACTCTGTTGGAAACCGCCCTATACAACTTCATTAATGACTGTTACCACTTTGCCATGTGGGCAATTCAATTTCTGTTATGAAAATGAACAGGAATACAATTATGATTTTTTCTGTACTTCGTTTGTAAAGAATGAAGATTTATTTGATGGCATAGTTAGTTGTCAATTATTCTTCCATGCAGAGTGGCATGTATTCAAAAACATGTTCTGTTAATTCTTTTGAACTGTGTATCTCTGCAGGCGGACACATCGTGAAGCACTGTTTGTTGCTACACGTGAGTCATATAAGGCAGTGTACAGTGGGCAAAGAATCACAGTTGCCTTTTAATAGCATTTGTAACCACATTGTTCGCTCTTGAATAGTGATTTCGTGTCGATACAACAATTTGTATTATAGAACTATGTTTGTATTGTGTAAGTATGGAGATGCCTAAAAGTCTCCAAGAAAAGTGATTAATTCACAAGACAGAAAGATAATTTACATATTTCAATGTGCACCGCTAACAAACTTTCTACTAGACCTGTATTGTCAGTGTCCCACATCCCATACCGCTGTGTACTTCAAAGTTAGCAGTGTCACATGTTCTATTCCTGCATAAACATGATTGCAGTGCCCTCCGTCAACAACTGCACTTACTCCTTAAACGTGTAATGTAAAAATTTTCTTTATAAGTCGTTATAACATATTTCACAAGTTCTTGTTCCAATATTGGTAAGACTAATATTATAGACCTACCCTTAGCATATTTTAATTTATTAGAATCATACAGGCTTACAGGGGCCAGATAGACTGGCCTGTGGGTCGTAGTTTGGGCGTCCTTGTTCTAGAGCCATCTATAGTGATCTTCATTTTTGTAAACCGCATGGATGTATGATGATTCTTTATTTGACTCTTAAGTTAATCTTCCAGGCTGATTGGCGATGGTAGATGAAATGTTGAGTTTAAATAAAACTGGACCATGGCCAATCAGCCCAGAAGACCAACTTAAGACTCAAGAGACCGGCCGTGAAAGCCTATGATTCTTTTTTTTTTTGTATTAGCGAATTTTCAATTGGTTGGCTATTTATTTACTCTATATAAACAGCCATAAGGGAGTATATATGTTGATCGATGCAGCCATGTTACTACGATAATATGAAGATTTCTAGGTTATGTTTACATTAACTTCTCATTCAATTTGATGGTATTTTGAGGATTATTTTACAAAAATAACATCTATATTTTTGAGATATTTTTATAGCATAAATTTGTGCATTTTTTCAATTTTTTTTAGGTAATGGGATTACCCATTATTGCTAATTTTCCCCTATTCTTTTTCTTGAAAATAATGCAGTGTTCATCATTTTATATAAATAGGTTGGCATTATGGTTAGATTTCAGTTGGGGAAATTAATGTTTGCTTTTAAAGGCTGCACTACATTACTAACACTGCGACTAGTGAATAATGATCAGTGATTTCAAAATGAATATGTCTAATTTTAAAATTACACAATTATTAAAAACCACAATATTTCGTAGTTTTATGAAAGGAAAAAAATATGTGAAATTAGATTATCTAGGCCTATATGTGTACTGTGTGTAATTTTACTTCAATACTTTCTTATCACTTAATTGTATGTTTTATTCTGAAAAACTTGAAACAACTAAAATAATTAACTATACTTAAAACATTTTGTCTGTTCATTCTTACCTCCTATAGTCGTTTTTGTCAAACATATGTTTCAAGGCTTCTTAGCCCCATCGTCAGTGATTACAGACTCAAAAGAAATCAAGATAGATGATGATAGCATTAAAGAGTACATGAAATTAACCAGATTATGCTTAAATCAAATGTTCTTCACCTTCAGAGGAAAATACTATAGACAAAGATCAGGACTTGCAATGGGAAATCCATTATCACCATTCTTAGCGAACATGTTTATGGGTAACTTTGAATGTAAGGTAACCAAAGCATACCCTTTGATTTTTTTAAATTTTGGAGCATATGTGTGGAAGATATCATAGCAATAGCGAAACAAAAACAATTAGAAGATGCTGTTAAACTTTTAAATATTCATAATAAAACAATTAAATTTACGATGGAAGTAGAAAATAATCAAGAAATACCATTTTTAGACCTTAAATTGATCGGGAATGTGGAAAAAAGGAAAATAGAATTTGGAATCTACAGAAAAGAAACCTACATTGATAATTATATTAAAGCAACAGAATTTAACCATATTTCACACAGACAAGCAGTATTTAATAGTTTAATGCACAGACTTGTGAACATTCCCATGAGCAAAGAAAATTTCAAGAAAGAGAAAAAACGCATTATAAAAATTGCAAAAGATAATGGACTTCAAGAAAAGTTGATTCACAAGAAAATAAATAAATTCAAGAAACAAAAAATGATAAATGAAAGTACTCTTCAGACAGATAAAGATATTGGTAAAAAATTCAAGAAATTCACATACCACCCCTTAGCATTTAACAAGTTTCAAAAAATTTTCAACAAATTCAACATTAAATTAGCACTGAAAATTGATTACAGTTTGAATAATTTAATCAAAACCAATAAAAATGAAAAGATTGAAGACTGCAACAAATCAGGAATTTATCAAATTGATTGTAAAGATTGTGAAAATATATAGGTTACATAGGGAAAACAAAAAGGAATTTAAATACAAGATTAAAAGAACACCTTAGAAATGTTAAAAATGGAGAAACAGAAAAATTTATAATAGCTACACATGTTTGGCAGAAAAACATGGAATTGAAACCAAAATAAAATTATTTAAACAGTTAGAAAAAGCAAAGGAACTCACTATTTGGGAGAAAATTTATATATGCAAGAATAAAAAGAAAACTATGAATTTTGAAATACCCGTTGAAAAATGAGAGATGATTGATTTGGAAGTTTATCTGTCAGCCATCTGAGAGCGCAGAAATCAATCTACAAGAGAGAAAACCGCTGGGCAGCAGTTGTGATCATGGTGTTGCATCGAGGTCACAAAGGCAGTGACAAAACCTGGGTCTGCATGCGAGTCAAGAAATATGAGGTGAGTCAAAAAAACAACTCAAAAATTAATTAAAATAAACCTCATGTGTTAATTCCTATCTACATAACTTAATAGAGTATGTACTTCAGAATTTCAGAACTTACTATTTATTTCTAGGCGTTGTTCTTTCACAGGTTAGAGTACTTAAATTTCGTTAGGTTAGCTTATAGGTTCGTTAAATATTGTGTATATGTGGGCTGTATCACATGATTCAATAATGTAAACCGCTTTGCATTTATTGGCAGATACACATGGTGTCTGCCTGGGACTTAGAAAAACTTTCGGGAATTACCAAGAAATGTTGTATGAATGACTTAAATAATAAATGAACGATGACTGGATTAGTTCATCATTCTCGATCATTTTAACTAGTTCATTGTTGGAAAAAAAAATAATATTATCTGTTACTAGATGTCTCTCTCTCTTTTCCTCTTCTCTTCTTTGTCCTATTTTCTATTCCATACCTACCTCAATTCTACTCTACAATACAATTCTATACAATCCAAACTACTTCACTACACATTATAAATAACATTATTACTAATAGTGAGTGTAGAATATATTTTTAACGACTCACCTCATATGATTTCAAATTTCTTTGATACTGGCAGTATCAGACAAGATATTGTCTGAAACTGCTGGTATCAAAGAAATTTTAAATCATATGAAGTGAGTCTTTAAAAATATATTCTACACTCACTATTAATGATATAACCTCATAATGTTTACTTCCCAATATTAATTTAAATATAACATTATTACTATTGATTTCGGCAGGGCTCGAACCTTGATGTTCAAATCTATAGCACCATGATTTAACGACCTTGGCTAATTAGCCATGTTGAGAAAGTAATGTTTTAATAAGCCTTATATGTTATTATCTAGATTTCGAGAAATATGAATTCAATTTTAATATTTTCTACGAATTGTAAGAAAAATGATAAAATAACTTTTTTTAGGTAATAAAATGTAGAAATATTGACGTAAAACCGAATAATTACAATTGTAATGCAACCGTGACGTGTTGGTATTCATGATGTAAGCATTCAATATTGTCGGTTGAACCATTTTCAAATCAATAAAATTATTATGGAACACAAGTCTAGGCTTTGTAGTTTTCAAGGTAAGTTGGAAAGTGCACTGATTATTATATGAAATCGAGAGTCAAGTTAAATGGTCAGTTTAATTGAGAACATCAACACCGAAGAAACAGCCATAAAATTATGGCAGATATATAATCTGCTGCCCAGCAAGGAACTTCGGAATTGTTTTGAACCTGCACTGCATTAATAGGAGTAATGAAAGGTGGTGTGAATTATTTTATTGAGTTCTTTAAATTAAAAATCGACATGTGATATGAAGTAAAACATTCATTATGTATCGTAAATAGAACAATTTGCATGCTAATTTATATCTATATATTTGTGATAATTAATATAAAATTAGTAAATTTTCGCATTCTGAAAAACCTGCATGAAGGGGCTTAACCCCCAAACTGCTTAACAAACCATTAAAATTCGTGTAAATATTAAGTAAAATACAATAAACTAGTTCGTCGCCATATTGAAAATGAATGTGATCAACAATAGTTTGTTTTATGAATATCAAGCATCGTTCACTATTTCAAATAAACTGATTCTTATATCGTTCATATGTTTCTTGGTAATTACCAAAATTTCACACTGCATTTAATGGAAACTTTATCCAGCAAAATGGCATATTAATCTTTTTATAGGTTAGATTTTAATAAACAGTATTCTATTTATGATTTTATCAAATTTATCCAAATTCTGTTAATGTTTTCCACAAGACATATGAAGGAGAGTTCATTGACAAAGGAAATTGGACATATTATAAGAATAGTGGGTGGGTTATGAATAGGTTGCAAGAAATACCCACCAATGATATACTTACCTGTAGCAATAGCACCTATTCCTGAGAGTACAGCTGTCTTATGTAAACAATTTCCTACAGCAATCCATCTAGCTGTTTCATCTCCTAACCTTGATGGTTCTACAACAATCACACTACATCCAGCCTCCAAGGCACGTTCCAATTCCAGTTCAAATGTTTCATGTGCATTTTCACTATCATATACTTCACGGATGATGGCAATGTGAGAGGGGTCTAATTGCCTATAAAATAATATACAATAATGTACATATTTTTAAAAGGATAATTCCACTCTCACTAAATCATCACTATACTGCTTACACTGTTCAATTGGCCATAAAATGCAAAGATCATTAGATAAATAATGGTATTATATACATTTTTTGAAGATTGTAACACATTTTTAGATGGGTGTAATAATTGCAGCATCCAAAAGAACTAACCCTAATATATGGCCATCACATTCATATTAATTTTAGATTGAGCTGATTACGGACTCTCCTGGCACTATCATCATCATCACCCATCATATTATCGGGGCAACGTAACCTCGCCTTTCAGGCGCCCCAACCTCAGAAGTGGGTTACAAGTATGCCATGCCAGGAGAGAAACCAGGAATGTCGAAAGATAACCTGGGGCATGTGCAAAAAAAAACACAAAGATGATGTTTAGAAATGGCATTGCTCAATACATAGAGGTACTTGACCAATGTACAAGATTTTTCAAATAACTTTTATCTCAATGATAACACTAATCTATTTTCAGAAATGCACTTTATAAAACTAATTAAAATAAGTAATAGACTATTGCTAGATGTAGTAATTTTTATGTTTGTCATAGTTCTTTTTTATGACAACCAAATACGCTGAAATACTATTTTATTATACATCTTTAATTTTACTCATTACCAATGTCATAATATAATTATATTATTTGTATATATTCAAAGAAGCAACATAAAATTGGATATTTTTATGTATTTTATTCTTTATAATATAAAGCAAAATTATTAAAGCACATTTACTATGAAAATAGTACATTAATAGACAAACCTACACAACTCTTGATATATTAATGATTAATTAAAAAGTTTTTCTTGAAATTACTGAATATTGCTGATTATTTATTCAATATAACATATAAAATACATTTATTCAACTTGAAAGAAAATTACAATTAATTTCCCTGTACTATTTTAATGAAAATATTAACAGACCTGTCAGACCCTTCATCCGCCATATTTGCATGATACGGATCGGATCCGGAAGTAAACCATCATACAATTTTTAAGGACAAGTGACTACAAGAACATTTGAGTACTGTATTGCGGAATTTTAGCGCGTATTACAATTTTGTATTTTAGAAATTCTGTAAATTATTAATATAATTCCTTATAACTAATGTTTTATGGAGTGTATAATTGCGCTTAATTATTGCAATTGTATAGTTATATTACTATTCGTAATATGAAAACAACACATATAACTATGTTGATTTTGAGAGTCATTTAAATGCGTAGAGTTATTATTACTATCATATTTTGTCAGTTTATAGAATAATATCAATCGCTATAATTCAGCCCTTTATAAAAATACATAGTCATACTTTTTATGTGTGTTTTATTTTGATTGAGACCTTCGTTTACTTGAAAACTGCTGAAACTAATGGAACTACTTTCTCGGTCGCATGAGAACTCGCTATGAATGAGAGGTGCGGCGTAGTCAGTTGGCTGCCGTGCTTGCACAGCAGTCGGAGTCGAACTTCGGTTGACGTTTGTTTAGTGTGAGTTAATATTTAATTTCAAAATGAGTTTACTGACTTGGAAAGTGAGTTGGTGTATTATATCGGCTGAAGAACATAGGTGAAAAGTGTTTAAGAGTGTGTAGTGAATAGTAGGAAAGCGAATAGATCCGCGTTTTAAAGAATAATGTGAATGTTGACAAATCAGCCGGCGGGCTTGTCCGTATTCACATAAACACTATTTTCGTGTTGAGCCACGTAATATAAAATACTGTCATTAACTATTGTTATTTTATTTTATAAATATAGTTTAATTTATGTAACATGAAATGGGGAGAAATTTATCACAGACATTTGTCGAAAACTGTAAATGAAATATGCGTGTATTTCAGTGTTTATCGAAGTGTGTGACAACATGTCAGCATCACTGATGAGGTCCGAATGCAGAAAATTCGCACCCAACATCTTCAACAAAAGCAAATGTACAAATTGCTTTAGACAGAAGGAAGAGCATAGTGCCGAGGCCCTTCAGAGTAACAGGGTAAGTAACCTCCTTAAATAATGTCAGAGTCAAATTTAGTTAAAACAAGTCTGCCCAATTTAAGATTAACATTTACTTCTCATTAAAATAAGAATGATAAAACCGAGCGGGTTGGCGTTTGAGATTCGTATTTATGAGATTCCGGGTTTAAACCTCCACCAGGCTGAGACTGATTTTTTTTTAATTCCAAATACTGGGTGACTGGGATTTCATTAGCAGGATCCATTTCATATTATTAAAAATGTAATTGATACGAATTTAGATATTAAATCATCTATAAATAAGAATGAATAATAAACGTATTCAAATGTAAAGGTTATGTGTATTTTAAATAATTATTTAGTTGTAAAATCAAAATTAATGGCACCTTGTAATTATACAGTAGTTAGCTTTTTACTGATTTAGGCCTACATAAATTTGCTGTTGCCTTATAATAGTACTCAAGATGAAGTAGGCTATTTGTTTAATACTGTATTATATCTTATAATTATAAACATATTGGTAAGTTTTTTATTTTTAAATATTAAGACATATTCCCACTTCCCGTATCCGATTTAATTTTGGATCGAGGAATGAGATGAAGATCCTGTTATTGTAAATATGTGATATACACGGCTGAGCAGGACTGTCGGGCCATCACAGGAGCGCATGAAATGAAATGGAAAAGATGTGAAATGACATTTTATAGCAAAACTGTTGAAACCCTGAGAAACCCTCCCTTGGCTCCGATTTGTCACGAGTGACAGACGCAAACTCGGGTCAAAATATAACAATATCAGGGGATTCAATGACACCTACATAAATTCAAATAAAAAAAAAGGAAAAACACAATTTATTTAAGTGAGAGTAATCCATCCATAGTAATTCTGCCCGAAGGCAGGTCCTTCACTGCAATCATAGCATTTTCATGCAATGCTTGCAGCTTTACTAGGGAATTGTGTAGGTGTGGTAGCTTCCCGTTGCTTTCCACACCGGTGAAGGATGATGGTGATGATGATGATTGTGGTGATGGCCATATGATTTCGGGGACCGTTTGGGCCTTAAAGTTTTCCTGACATTTGTCTTACAGGTGAGGAAAAACCCCGATAAAAACCTCACCCAGAAAAACTGCCCCGACCGGTGATCGAACCCGGGCCCGCTGCGTGACAAGGCAGCACGGTACCTCGAGACCACAGCGGGACTGTGAGAGTAATATGTATGCTGATTTTTTCTAAAAAAATGTGAGATATATCTTAAAATGAAGTCAGAAGTTGAATTCAAAGTAACCTAAAATCACCATATTTGCAATGTAAAATATGTATTATAGTAATTTCTCACATAGTGAAGCTAATGTTTTCCAAGCATTCCCTGTAGAATCTATTTCCCTCAAATCACGGTTAATGTTACTCTTTCACCTCATTCTTGGTCTACCAACCGGGCGTTTCTCCTCTGATTTTCCTATAAGAAGCTTCCATGCCCCCCTTCCATTCCTCATTCGTGCCACATGTCCTGCCCATCACAGTCTCCGAAACTTAATTGTTCTTATTCTATTTTGCTTCCTATAGGCCTAAAGATCATGTAACTCACTGTTATGCAGTCTTCTCATCCTAACTTGTCCATTAATGTAAGTAGAATCCTCTTATATGTGAGTAAACGTGTTGGCAATTGGCTCTAGCGGGAATGTGTGTTATCACATTGGCCATTATAAGACTGGCAGTCACTTGTTCTCCGATCGATTTTTCACAAGTGGCATAGAATAGCGCAAAAAGTGGACATCCGAATTTCGAGATAATTTTGATTTTAAAATGAAGCTTAGGACCACTAAACATAAAAACACAAAAACAAAAAAAATTGCGGACCATCCAGAAGCAAAGCAGTAAAATAACAATTTATAAGCACTACAAAATACACATTTCACTAGTTTACTATACGAGACATTCCCATTTCGATATAAATTTGGTCTTATAATGAAGCGTGGACCATCACTAAAGAAACTAGGTTAGAGTAATTGAATTAGCTTAGGTTAACTTTTAGTTCCTTATACATAATTAGGTTAGTTTTTAGTTTCTTATAGATATAGTATAATTTATTTACATAGATGTAATTTAGTGCTATTATATTTATTACTTTCACAGGTTAGAGCAATTGAAAAAAAGTTCGGTTAGCTTTTAGGTTATTATTCATGTATTCTAATGAATCATATTACATATTTCTAAGATTGTTATAAATAAATGACACCTATTTATTGAATATTTTGTAAGGGCTAATTTGCCGTTGTTCATTTTCGAGAAATACGTACGATGACGTATCGATTATTATCGACAATCGATTGAGTTAAACCATTTTTTCTTAAGAAACTGTGAGGATGTGATTTTTTATTAAATTTCAAACTCTTTGTTATGTAATTTTATAAATATAACATTTATAAATACAGCAGTGCACCTTTATTACAATAAAATATTTGTTCTATTTTCGCAACTCTATTAAAAAAAAACATGGGAAAAATTGCACTTAAACTTGCGTGAAATATTTTGTCCTATAGAACAACAGTGCGCATGCGCCAGAGTTTATAGAGCCAGCGAACAATCGAACCACATATCGATTATCATCCTCGACTACTATCTGTCGCTATGAAATTTAAATGACCAATCTTTGCAATAAATCCCCAAATCTATGTCTAAAAAATATATTAATCATATTAAAATTACCTAATGTTTATTAAAAATGGGTGTACACTTACTTATCACTCCCTAATGCCAATCCAACGAGCTATAACCCAAAACAGCGATATAAAAATCATATACTAAGTAATATACTCTGTGGAGAAAATAGCAGTTAGCATCACAATATTGTGTAACAGTGTCATAATATTGTGATTTGCCTATTTAAATAAATACTTCAAAATTGTCTAATAATGTTATAAAATTGTTTGAAAAAGTTTATAATATTAAATAATGTTAGTAAATACAAAAGAAGAGCTATAATTTACAATAATAAATGAAAAATCAAGCGTAAGTACAAGTGCAGTTGAGCCAAAACACGTTTCCAGCCTGTACTAACATCTGAATATTGAATCTGACGTCACGACCACAATGGCAGCCACTTCCTTCAGTCAATATAGGAATGGTGCTTTATTAATTGTTATTTTTCAGCTTTATTTGTTGTTGGTCCGCAAATTTTTTTCATGTTTTCATCTTCGACGTTCCTAAGCTTCATTTTAAAACCAAAATTATCTCAAAATTCGGATGTCCACTTTTTGCTCCGTACCGGAATAGCCCAATATCGGAATAATAATTATGTATTAACCTGACATACGACACGAAATAGTTAATAGATAGATATCTGCAAATCCTTGATTTTACAGCTCTTAAAGAGCCATGAGAACTAAACAACTGAGACATAAATTTACTTAACATTTTTTATCCCATTTTGTTCATTTGAGGATTTGTAAGAAACCTCCTTATTTGTTAAAAAGATAGGAGTTTCTGTTGTTCTTTATGTACTTCTACTAAAGTTATGACTTTATAATTGATGTATCAAACCACAATCGCAGAGGTGGACGATCATCCAGCCTGTATAATGGTGACGTGGTCAGCATTCCGATCCCGAGCCGTTATAGCGATTTTCTCAACCTGGAGTTGCTATTCATAGCTACTCGAATTCCTCACAATGCTGGTTTAGCGTTGGTCCCACACTGCCCAGAATTTAATGAGAACATTATTTTCCCCCCTGGAGGACTCGAACCTGCTCATGTCTTGTAGCTCTGCACGAAAGCACCATTGCCTTAAACCGCTCAGCTATGGCGCGGGATTATTAATACCCTATAGGTAGATCTATATTAGAAGTAATATTTAAGACTGTGACATAAGTCTAAGAGACATTCATTTGATACATGAATTAAACATAATCATTCCAGATTGTAGACTTCAAGACATGTTTAAATATTGATATAACATATATATATATATATATATATATATATATATATATATATATATATATATATATATTTCTTCTTCTTCATGGTTTAGGCGTATTTACTAGCCTGTTCCGGCTCCAAATTGCTGCTCTTTCCATCTTTTCTTTGGTCTTCCCAAACTTCTTCTTCCTCGTGGTGAATAGCTGTATGTTGCTTTTGGTGTTCTATTCTCAGTCATCCTTGCCAAGTGTTATTTCCAGTTTGTTCTGTATTTTCCTATTGTGTTTAATTCCTCTACTTTTAGTTGTTGTCTTATTTCTGTGTTGTGTTTTTTGTCTGTTCTTTGATATCCTGCTATTGGTCTGAGGAATCTCATTTCAGCAGCTTGTATTCTGGCTGATTTGTTGTGTTGTCACTGTTCATGTTTCGGATCCATAAGTAATAATAGGCACTGCCATTGTCTTCTATAATTTCATTATAGAGTCTTTCCTGGCTTCATTTTTCAAAGTTCTTTTTACTGTTCCTGTTATATAATTAAAGTTATTTAGTTTGTTATTTATATCTGTTTCCGTTGTGTATGATATTTCGCAACCTAGGAAGTTGTATCTTACCACTTGTTCTATTGGTTTATTTTCTAATATTATCTTTGTCCGAACTGGATGAGCGGCCTTGAAAGCCATTGTTTTTTTTATTTTTATGAGGATATTTCCATGTATTTTTTTTATATTTCATTTCATTTAATATTCAATATTTAAATATAATTTATCGGAATGAAGATACTGATTTTAAATACGTTTAAACTTATGTAAGTGGTTAATCAATAGCCATTTTATACAATTATGGAAATTGTAGAATTCAATTTTAACCTACTTTCTTTTCCTTAAGTACTGGATGGATAATGAGACTGGAACAGACAGTAGTCCTTTATCCTTGACTGTTTGATGATGATATACTTTAACAATATGCCCTCTTATGATATGTTAAATAAAAACCCAGAATGGTGATTTGTAAGTAGGGGAACTAATTTTATAATACGTTCGTGGCGCGACAGTTCGAGAAGCCGAGGTCAACTGAAAACGTTGCAGTCACTGGCTAGCAGATGATAGTATAAGGACTCAAATGATTACCATGACAGTCCCAGGACTTTAGTTTGTTTTCTCCACTGTATTTCACTACTCATTTATTATCACGAGGCTTAGTTGATTCCAGTAATTATAACAAAGCAGTTGGTACATATCACAAATCCATGAATCCACTGTCGGCGATTCGAGCGAAAATAATTTGAACCTAGTCTGAAAATGAGGGATGTCTCAGTAACTCATTGACAGAACCAAATTACTTACTAAATCTCTCTTTGTCTTAATTTAATATCACGTGCCCCACGTTGCATGGACTTTACAAGGACACGACTGTAGAGAGAGGATTTTTAACTGTGGGTCACATCTTTTTTTTTTCTTCAACACAAAGATACGGAGGGCCTCCTTAGATGAGATCATTTCAATCCCGAAACAATCTCCGAGACAATACGAATATAATTGAAACCAAATACACCATTTACGTGATTCATTTTTTTTTCATACTAAGCAAGGGGAATATGATATGAGTGATTATAATGGCCGAATGGTTTAAGGCTTTAAGGAATTATGTCTTGCACAGAGCAATTAGTACGGGACATGCACTGGTACAAGTCTTCATGGAGGAAGATATTTTCTCATGGAATTTCGGCCAGTCCCAGTCAGCATAGTAAGGCATTTGGGTAGCTACAATACATAGTGACTCCAGCTTGAGAAAACCTAACAGATGGAGGACCCGACTTGCTGGCCACTTCACCCCTATACTGGCTGGATGATTGCCCACTTCTGTAAATGACACATGTGGATGTGAGGCGAGAAGCCTATTGGTGGGCCAAGGGCATTCTAGATCTCTCGTGCAATTGAGATTAGGAAAAGATTATGATGGCTAGATGATATTCGGAGACAGTTTGTGTCCTAATATTACTTGAGACATTGCTTTATACGTGAGGAAAAATTCCGAAGAAAAAAACGCACAAACAATATCTGTCCAAATCAAAGATCGAATCCTGGCCCGCTGCATCCAGGCCAACAACTTTACTATTATTAGCACGAACTTTGTTTACCCAAATCTCAGTCGAGCACTCGATATATATAGTACCAACTATAGAGCTCTGATTAGCTATGACCTGTAAACATAACAGTAATAAAATACAAGCAACTGCTGTATAATCTTGCCCTAACTTATTGGCACTATCGAACACTTAGGTTTATGGCTTCGCGAATATATATATATATCCATCCATAGTAATTCTGCCCGAAGACAGGTCCTTCACTGCAATTTTCATGCTATGCTTGCAGCTTTACTAGGGATTTGTAGGTGTGGTAGCTTCCCGTTGCTTCCACACCGGTGAAGGATGATGATGGCCATATGATTTCGGGGACTTTTTGGGCCTTAGTTTTCCTGACATTTGTCTTACAGGTGAAGAAAAACCCCGATAAAAACCTCAATCAGAAAAACTGCCCCGACCGGAGATCGAATCTGGGCCCGCTGCGTGACAAGGCAGCACGCTACCTCGAGACCACAGCGGTGGATATACATATATATATATATATATATATATATATATATATATAATATATATAGTACTAACTACAGAGCTCTGATTAGCAATGACCTGCAAACATAGCAGTAATAAAATACAAGCAACTACTTTGGTCTCGAGGTAGCGTGCTGCCTTGTCACGCAGCGGGCCCGGGTTCGATCCTCGGTCGGAGCAGTTTTTCTGGGTGAGGGTTTTATCGGAGTTTTTCCTCACCTGTAAGACAAATGTCAGGAAAACTTTAAGGCTCAAACGGTCCTCGAAATCATATGGCCATCATCATCATCATCCTTATCACCATCATCCTTCACCGGTGTGGGAAGCTACCACACCTACAATTCCCTAGTAAAGCTGCAAAGCATAGCATGAAAATGCTATGATTGCAGTGAAAGACCTGCCCTAGGAAATAATTACTATTGATGGATAAAATATATGTACTAGCTGGCCCGGCGAACTTCGTATCGCCTTTAAATTTAACAGACTTAGTTCCAGTTATTGGATTGAGATTCCAAATCAGTATAAAAAAGTGGTAATGGTTCCTTTGTAACTCTGTGTCGAATGTTATATATGTTACGAACTCGATGTCCTAGTTCTAGCAATTCCTCAATAATACTCTCTGTATTTATAGAGTAATGCATATTACGAAGAACTACTCGGAAAGCCCTTTCCTGT
The DNA here is from genome assembly GCA_030220185.1 of Diploptera punctata. Taxonomy (NCBI): domain Eukaryota; kingdom Metazoa; phylum Arthropoda; class Insecta; order Blattodea; family Blaberidae; genus Diploptera; species Diploptera punctata. Next base: position 403,440 of record JASPKZ010005708.1, read on the forward strand.
TTTAACTGATACGTGTGATATTTTGCATTATTCTCATTTAGCAATCTCACCAACGATCTGTAAGCTTCAGTAGAGGTTGGCAGGATTTTAACCTCTTCTTTATACATTTTGTATGAGAAATCTGAATCAGAAAGTTTTTGTTTTACACAATTTATTAGTTCTGGTACGTTAACTACACCCGGTATAAATATGGGTGGTGGTTTATGTGGAAGTGGTTTTGTTGATTGAGATGAATTTATGTTGTCTGCATTCTCAGTATCATCCATAAGTGTATCATAAGGATTATATACATTTATTGATGGAATATTTTGAGCAGGCTTGCTGATTTCATTATACTTTCGTTTTTTTCTACGCACTTGTTGCCAGTTTGGATTCTCATCATCATCAAGAAGTCTCTGTAAAGTAATATCATCTTGTGATATATTATAGTCATCTTGTTTTTCATTTAATTGAGGCTAGGAGATTGTTTCTGTAATATTAGGCATATTATTATAACTAACAGACTTACTTACAGTTCTGTTATTCCGTTCCTTAGGACCTTCATATGTTTTTAAATTGACATTCTTCTTAAATGTAAGATTTATGTCACATAGGCCTATACCAATTTGCGGAAATTCACTTGATATCTTATCATTCATGGTCTCTATAACTGATTCGCCATATTGTTCAATGTCCCTTCTCGGTCCAGTTAAATTTAAATTAAGTTGCTGTCTTTCAGCCAGATTACTTAAAACTAATACTTACACACGAAATTAATATTATTATCAATATATTGAAAATAAAATAAACACTGAACACACTTAAATTATGAAATAATCAATATTTGTAATTCAATTGAAATTCGCGGTTGCAACAAAAAGCACAGCCACCTGGATCTCTCTTTGTTAAATAATAAACCAACTACCTTACCAAATTACCTTACACCGCCATCTGTTAGAATCGTATGGAACTCACAGATAATTATAACTCTTTGTTAAATAATAAACAAATAATTTGCAATAAAAAATAATGCGACTATAAATTTAGTTATAAACTACCCTAAGTCTCAAGTTGGATCAAACTCCACACAGTGTGCAAAATTTTATTAAAATCGGTTTAGTGGTTTAGGATTCCATCGCGGACAAACAACGTGACACGAAATTTTTATATATTAAGATATATGTGCGTGGATATATGTGTGCGTGTATATATATATATATATATATATATATATATATATGGCTGAAACGCCGTACGTTGCAGACCTAAAAAAAAAAAGAAAAAACTTACATAGGGCCACTTATTATATTCCTCAGCCATGTAACCAGTTCTTGAACGCTTTGAGTCTAAAGACACTGAAATATAAATACTCCATTACACTTCAATGGATTACATTTATATTTAACTTCGTGTACTAACTTGAAAGAGTACCAACAACTGGAAATAACAATTTATTAAGATATGTAGAGGTTTCATAAAATGATAATGTAATATTTCATTATTCTGCGCCCCCTCAAATTGGTACTCAGGTCCTTGGCTCAACTTTGGAGCTACCCTAGTATCTACAGGGTGATTCACGAATCATGTTTCGCCTTACTGTATGCAAACAATTGAAGTTAGCATGAATTGGATTGCACAATCTTGTGAATGGTTTAATATTCTTTATGCGGTAGCCTTTTCAGATTTTTTATTTATTAATTTCAGTGATACCACACTCATCAACATTTTAAAAAATAGAACACACTTATTTTATTGTAATAGATTTGAATATATTCATTGTGTAGTTTAAAGTCCATTTTGAGTTCCTCACTTTATTTTTATGGTTGCTAATGTTGTAATGACTACTCACTGGGTCTGTACATTAGTGGTAAGCGACACTAATATCCTAGGGCAAGTTAAATAAGCCTGTAAACAGACTTTTGTAAGTACAGTGTGCAAGATTTGGACGGCACACTAAGGGTGGAATTCATGAAACCATCTTTACGCAAAGAGCGACTCTTCCCCCCTCTCTATGACGTAGAGAGCATTCATCAAACCGGTTTTATGAATATTCTCTAAGTCATAGAGAGGGGGGAAATGTCGCTCTTTGCGTAAAGATTGTTTCATGAATTCCGCCCTACAATATGGTATTATTACCCGTTTAAGGAGTAAGTGCAGTTGTTGACGGAGGGCACTGCAGTCGTGTTTATGCAGGAATAGAACACGTGACACTGCTATCTATGAGTACAGAGGGGAATGGGACGTGGGATGTTGACAGTATACACTGCCTTATGTGACGTCACGTGTAGCAACAAACAGAGCTTCGTAATTCTTCCGCCTGCAAAGATATTTTGAATGACTAATAGCAGCAGTAGCAAGTATAAACTTTTTACACATCTATATTTAGTTAAACCAGGCCTGTTAATAAGTGCTCACTAGGTGTGAAAATACCTCCTATTCAATCCTAAGTCGGATAGGCTGTCAAGTTAAGATACTGCTACTCACTTGTCAGTTGTGTTGTTTGACTGGGTGTTTACCTCTATACGGGTAGGAGGGGATCGCCTTTTCACAGCAAGTGAGAACTTATGAACGTCCCTGAGTTAACCAATAGATATAGGGATCCTGTTCAAACGGCAATGTATTTCTTTGGCAAGAGCATTTCTAACAAATAAAATAAATGTACTCTCCATCCATCCATAGTAATTCTGCCCGAGGGCAGTCCTTCACTGCAATCATAGCATTTTTCGTGCTATGCTTGCAGCTTTACTAGGGAATTGTAGGTGTGGTAGCTTCCCGTTGCTTTCCACACCGGTGAAGGATGATGATGATGATAATGATAAGGGTGATGATGATGGACATATGATTTCGGGGACCGTTTGAGCCTTAAAGTTTTCCTGGCATTTGTCTTACAGGTGTGGAAAAACTCCGATAAAACCCTCACCCAGAAAAACTGCTCCGACCGAGGATCGAACCCGGGCCCGCTGCGTGACAAGGCAACACGCTACCTCGAGACCACAGCAGTTGCTTGTATTTTATTACATGTCTGCACAATGAACTTTATCCTAAAGCTGGTTGTTTCCATGCAATGAGACGAAACATGATTCATGAATCACTCTGTATGTTGTGGTGCGTCATGGTTAATTGTTAATTTTTTAATGGATGATTTCAGAGCTAGAGCGTCGCTCTTCGGATATTGGGCGTTCCATGTTTTGTCAAGAAAGCTCCAGCTTGAGATTTAAACCTACCTATGACACAGAGATTGGTGACACAGTAACTAACGTAATAACACGGGGAGAAAGAAAATATTAACGACTAATGGAAATTGCAGTACTAGTTTGCCGATGACTGTACAGTAAATTTGAACATGAAATTTGCAAAATATTTAATATGCAAAAGTGAACTTTGTTTCTGTGAGCAATATTACAACTGAATGATCTCATTTGATTCTCAAACACCACCACTCAGTCTGTTGTCTTAATTATACTTATGAAGATCGCTCTTTAATAGGCCTACATAAAAAATTAAAGTTAGCCATTCACTTTCATACTACATACGAGTGTTATTTAAAATTAAAATATAAAATTATGGAATATTATAAATGTAGAGTTTTATTTACTCTTCAAAACAAGCTTAATGTCAAATTGAAATAATTTTATTTAACCGAAAATGTTATTTAGGCCTAGATTTATTTTTTGAGCTTTCCTTTATGAAAAGCCTAATGCTGTTTTCAGTATTTATGTTGTTACAGTCGAACGTTATTAAAAGTTGTTCCTCCTTAAATTATGGTTTATACTATTCTCTACTCAAGATGCTCAACTAAAATGTAGAGCTAAACACATTTAATAATTATTAACTAACTTTTAATATTTCTTTATGTTTATATAATAAACTTATCCAAGTAATGTCTGTTAAGTGACAAAGTACATTTGACAATAGAAAACAATGAAAAGGTTAGATAATATAGAGAGAAATAATCAAATTTTGAATTTGTACAATAGTTATAAAACAAATTAGAACTAAGTATAGTTAAAAAAGAATTTCTGAATAAAAGGAAAAATCAAGGTCAATTGTTTCTTATTCTTAACATTCAGTAAATAATTGTTACTTTATTCATCTCCATTTTTAGTTATGTCCACCGCTGTGGTCTCGAGATAGCGTGCTGCCTTGGCACGCAGCGGGCCCGGGTTCAATCCCCTGTCGGGGCAGTTTTTCTGGGTGAGGTTTTTATCGGGTTTTTCCTCAGCTGTAAGACAAATGTCAGGAAAACTTTAAGGCCTAAACTGTTCCCAAAATCATATGGCCATCATCATCATCCTTCACCGGTGTGGAAAGTAACGGAAAGCTACCACAACTACATTTCCCTAGTAAAGCTGCAAGCATAGCATGAAAATACTATGATTGCAGCGAAGGACCTGCCTTCGGGCAGAATTACTATGGATGATGGATTTTTAGTTAAGCACTTAAGAGTATAAAGCAAAATTTATATTGAACATGGTGTCTTCAGAATATATACTGTGGCCAAAGTCTAAAAATACATAAGAATGAATAGGGCCTACATAACTTTTTACGAGAGCTTATTAATATTAAAAATATTAACAATAAATCAGAGAGTTGCAGTATTTCTGACGAAGAGATATCTACAATATAAAATCAGCTACGAAATACGAAGTTTTACCTTACGGTAGAGGAAGAAAAGTGCTGTAAATTATAAAATTGGACTTAAGTTCTGTACTTTTACCCTAATGTTACAGATATGTAGTAAACCTAATACGTATTTGAAAACAAATTATTTGATTTTACTATAATTTATAATATACATTATATCTAATGAGATTCTATTGCTTTAGTTTATACTTCATTCCTACTGGTGAATATGGGAGGTAGACTGTAGTTTAAAAATATGTTATAGGCTTATAGGGTAAAGTTGCCTGGTTTCGTAATAGTTTATTTTTATTTATTTATTTTTTATTGTGACAAAATATGAATACAGGAACGTTGCATGAATGAATTATTTTAGGAAATTGGTTTGAATCAAATGCCTACTTAGCTGCTATAGTCTTAATTATTATAGTCCTGATAATAAGTAAAATATGTAATTTTAATGTAACTGATTTCCACGCAATGTAAGTAACATGAAAGTGTATTAATATTCTTATGAATGTTCTTCTTACTGTCTACATTCACACAGATACGAGAGGTAGAGCCATATCATACAAACATTATGTAAAAATTCCTAAATGCGGAAGCTGCTATACATTCTTATCTTTTTATATTGTTAAGACGCATATATCAGTTGGTTCAGTTATTATTAAAATAAATAATGTTGCGTAACTATTAAATAAACTCTTACCCAAAATATAGAACGTTTCTTCAAGGACAGTCGTGTGTCTGTATATGTGTGTGTGTGTGTGTGTGTGTGTGAGAGAGACAGAGAGAGAGAGAGAGAGAGAGAGAGAGAGAGAGAGAGAGAAAGAGAAAGAGGAGAACTTATTCAACCACATTGAACATCACGATGGCTTTTGAAGCTTTGTATTGGTTTTCAAAAGGCGAGTAAAGCAATAAAATGGAAAGAAGAAAGCTTATGCCATTTTCTTCTTACTGTCTACATTCACACAATTCGATACGAGAGGTAGTAACCAAAGAACTACTTTTTAAAACATTTAATTCCCTTAATACGAATTGAAATTTTATCACGCCGTAGCTTAGTGGTTAAGGCACTGAGCTGCAAGCCGGAGGGTCGAGGGTTCAAGTCCCGTTGGGGTCAGGATTTTTAAACTGAGCCAAACCCTCTGGCGGCACCATAGCCCTGGGATCGACTCAGCCTCTAACTGAAATGAGTACCAGACGCTTGTTCTGGGGGTAAAGGCGGCCGTCACGCATGGCTGACATAAAGTGCCGATTGTCTAGAGCCTCCGGGCCTGTTGTGGGATCACTTTACTTTACTTAATAGGCATCTTTACCCTGATTCTGACTAAGAATAAACAATATTGTAGAATATTTGGAAAAGTAAAAGTCTTGGTAATGTCGGTAATTATGAATTAATACCGAAGTTCATGGCGTAAAATATTTTCATTCTAAAATTTTAGAGCGATTTAAAAATGTATTGCTTGATTTTATACTGTTGTGACTTGTCTAAATTCTATTTTTGTTGGCTAAACTTCTGAGGTCTAGTAAAGATACAATACATTGCTCTTAATATAGTTGGAAACACGTTGTTTGTCCTTGGAAATGTGATTAAGCTAAATTGTAGTTAATGAAGATAACATTCTCATAGGATATTGTTGTTTAGAAGTGAAGGTTGAACCACCTGTATACTACAGGTCAGCCAAATTACATGAGTTTAGTTTCTGATGTAGCAATTCACAAAGAGAATGTATGATACGATGTTCGATTACGTTCTTGACACAATTTTCTTATAATGTTTACATCGCTTATTGTTTAGCTTTTGTTTTCTCTCGATATTAAGGCACAGTCTTATGAGAAAAATAATATATTAGTATACTTTGTGTTCAAATTTGAGTGGCTAGTTCCGGCGGTATATCCTAAGGCCATGACTTCACAGCGAGTTTAATAGGCTTCTCTGATATTATAGCCTGTTATTGACATTGAGAATGCTGTGTAATTTCATTATCCAGATCCTTTTCATCATAATCACCCTTTTATGCATAATTAAAAATAAATCATTGATCTGCACTAAACATAATAGAAACAGCATAAATATCCTAGATGCGATATGCCTTTAGATATTAAACACACTATAAATATAAATAAATAAAATTGCAATAAATTTTAACAGTACAGTACACAATTAATATAAATTACCCAGCGAGTTATGCTCTCTTCTATTTATCATAAGTAATGCTACGAGTGATTTCCAAATTATCGATAAATTCACGACTCACGAAGTGAGGAGTGAATTTATCTAGAGAATTTGGAAATCAAGAGTGGCATTTGTTAGGACTATTTAACGAATAAAATTAAGCTGTTTACTCACAAATCATTGTTTAACTATAGTTATTTTAAAATATTCATGTATTTAATGTAAACGGCGATGTTTGAAAACAAATCAGAAATGTGAGTTTAAGTTCATTCACTGCTGCTTGATCATATTATTTATTGCCAAATAAGATCGCAATATTGTAAGAGTGCACCCAAGTGGAGAAATAATGAAACACATCAAACTATATATCATAATCAACATTACGAGTTAATCATTTATTTTTTTTAGTAAATAACTCAATAAAATCAAGGAATCTGTTCACAGAGGAATCTGTTCATTATTTGCTATATTCAATGTATTTGTTGGAGAAAAATAATGCTTTGACCTGTTCAGAACATTAAAAATGAGGAGCTTTCTTTATCACAAAAGCAGGAGCTGATAAAGAGAAATCGATAAAGAGCGAGGTGAAACACGACTGTCATTGGTTGTAAAACGACATTCATTGAAACGTAATTGGTCATTGACTAGCATTTGTGGCATGAGTTAGTCTTAATCATTTCTAAATTAGCTGGGATCGTTGGATTTTTTTGAAGGCGTAAAAATCATGAATTTGGCATCCTTCGGAAGGGAATTAAAGCTATAGGCCCCGTGTCGTAGATTTACAGTAGGAAACATAATCTCGAGTCTAAAATAAGTGGCCTATGTGCAAAATTTGTGGGCTCTTTCGCTCCAAAATCTGAATTTATCGGCTCATTCACTCCAAACTCTGAATTTGTCGGCTCATTCACTCCACACTTAGAATTTGCCGGCTCCTACATTCCAAACTTAGAATTAGCCGACTCCTACACTCCAAACTTTGAATTAGCCGACTCCTACACTCCAAACTTTGAATTAGCCGATTCCTACACTCCAAACTTAGATTTAGCCGACTCCAAACTTAGAATTAGCCGATTCCTACACTCCAAACTTAGATTTAGCCGACTCCTACACTTCAAACTTAGATTTAGCCGACTCCTACACTTCAAACTTGGAACTAGCCGATCTCTACATTCCAAACTTAGAATAAGCCGATCTCTACATTCCAAACTTAGAATAAGCCGACACCTACATTCCAAACTTAGAATTAGCCGACACCCGACACTCCAAACTTAGAATTAACCGGACTCCTACACTCCCAACTTACAATTAGCCGACTCCTACAATCCAAACTTAGAATTAGCCGACCACAAAAAAAAAACGCCTACCACTCCAAACTACCAATTAGACGACACCTACACTCCAAACTTAGAATTAGCCGACACCTACACTCCAAACTTAGAATTAACCGACTCCTACACTCCAAACTTAGAATTAGCCGACCTCTACACTCCAAACTTAGAATTAGCAGACTCCTACACTCCAAACTTAGAATTAGCCGACTCCTACACTCCAAACTTAGAATTAGCCGACACCTACACTCCAAACTTAGAATTAGCCGACACCTACACTCCAAACTTAGAATTAACCGACACCTACACTCCAAACTTAGAATTAACCGACACCTACACTCCAAATTTAGAATTAGCCGACACCTACACTCCAAACTTAGAATTAGCCGACACCTACACTCCAAACTTAGAATTAGCCGATACCTACACTACAATCTTAGAATTAGCCGACTCCTACACTCCAAACTTAGAATTAGCCGACACCTACACTCCAAACTTAGAATTAGCCGACTCCTACACTCCAAAATTAGAATTAGCCGACTCCTACACTCCAAACTTAGAATTAGCCGACACCTACACTCCAAACTTAGAATTAGCCGACTCCTACACTCCAAACTTAGAATTAGCCGACTCCTACACTCCAAACTTAGAATTAGGCGACTCCTAAAATCCAAATATAGAATTAGCCGATTCCTACACTCCAAACTCAGAATTAGCCGACTCCTACACTCCAAACTTAGACTTAGCCGACTCCTACAGTCAAAACTTAGAATTAGCCGACTCCTACAGTCAAAACTTAGAATTAGCCGACTCCTACACTCCAAACTTAGAATTAGCCGACTCCTACACTCCAAACTTAGAATTAGCCGACACCTACACTCCAAACTTAGAATTAGCCGTCTCCTACACTCCAAACTTAGAATTAGCCGACTGCTACACTCCAAACTTAGAATTAGCCGACTGCTACACTCCAAACTTAGAATTAGCCGACTGCTACACTCCAAACCTAGAATTAGTCGACTGCTACACTCCAAACTTAGAATTAGCCGACTCCTATAGTCCAAACTTAGAAATAACCGACTCTTTCACTCCAAACTTAGAATTACCCGACTGCTATACTCCAAACTTAGAATTAACCGACTCTTTCACTCCAAACTTAGAATTAGCCGACTCTTTCACTCCAAAGTTAGAAGTAGCCGACTCCTGCACTCCAAACTTAAAATTAACCTACTCTTTCACTCCAAACTTAGAATTAGCCGACACCTACACTCCAAACTTAGAATTAGCAGACTCTTTCACTCCAAACTTAGAATGAGCCGACTCTTTTACTCCAAAGTTAGAAGTAGCCGACTCCTACACTCCAAACTTAGAATTAACTGAGTATTTCACTCCAAACTTAGAATTATCCGACTCCTACACTCCAAACTTAGAATTTGCCGACACCTACACTCCAAACTTAGAATTAGCCGACTCCTAAACTCCAAACTTAGAATTAGTCGACTCCTACACTCCAAACTTAGAATTAGCGGACTTCTACACTCCTCGAATACAGGAACTGTGTCGCAATGGTCTGCCCTATATCAATTAATATATTTGATAATAAACAGATATTGGTAAAAGTAAAGTCTCTAAGAAGAAAACGTGAAAACCATAAAAAGCACCCCACGCTTTGATAGTAATTGTTTTGTAGATAACTCTAGTTTTATCCTAGATGTGTTGGAGATGATTTTTTTATTGACCACTTTAATTTTATCCCAAGCGCGTTGGAAATTAAAATTATTTTTCATTTTTTAGTTCGGTTTTCTAATAAGGTGTGGTGTTTTAGTTTTTTAAAATATTATTTATATTGTAGTTTAATTGATTGTCATAAACCGGAATCCCATGAAAATTTAGTGATTACGATATGTTTAGTGTCTAGGCGCGAATATATTAGTAAATTTCATGGTGATTTTCCGTTGAGGTATTAGTTCACAATAATATAATGTACGGTTAAAAACTATGATATAGTTACCTTGTAGGTCCGTCTCCTCAACTTAAGTTCTTTTTAAACTCTGTAGGCCTTTCGTGACTAGTCCCATCATCAGCAGAATGCTTTAGGTCCGTTCTTGTTGACCCTTGTTGAAGCACTCACAACCAAGTCAGTGCTTCAACAAGGGTCAACAAGAACGGACCTAATGCATTCTGCTGATGATGGGACTAGTCCCGAAAGGCCTACAGAGTTTTAAAAGAACTTAAGTTGAGGAGACGGACCTACAAGGTAACTATATCATAGTTTTTAACCGTACATTATATTACTGTAGGCGCGAATATAATTATATTTTTTAAAATTATTATTATCTAACATTATTATAATATTTTTGAATATTTTAATATAGATATGTAGTTACAGTTAATCGTATCCTTCTCATATTTTTTTTTGGATAAATTACAATGTGGTAAGTTTACAAAATTTTCATTAATATTTTACAGAAAAGATAAAAATGTAAATATCTTTAAATTTGATACTATTGTAGTATGAGCTAAAAGTAATACTCTTCTTAAAAAATACCTCCGGGACGGATTTGAACCAGCGACCTATGGATTACTGAAATTACATACTACTACAGTCCACCGCTCTATCAGCTGAGCTACCAGAGGATATAATATTAATTTCTTACAACGATGGACTAAAAAGTCCATACGTCCGCAACCTATTATACCGGTCTTTATTTTTTTATGTCCTGATGATCTTGGCCAGAATCTTAGAAAAAATTATGAAATTATTGTATTGTCATTGGTCCTTTACAAGTATAGAAAGTTTCAAGTCGATACAATGTTTTTAGGTGGGTGAAAATCATGTTGAAAGATTCCGTTACATAGATAGACAGGTACAGGTCAAGCTAATATAAAGCGTGTAAAAAGATTTACTCTCCACGAGATACTATAGATCAATTACCGTGCCTAAGGCCGTATATTAATTCGATGGTGTTATGCATGGACCGGCTATGTGCCATTTTGTAAGTTTCGAGAAAAAATACGTTTAAAGTTTAGGTTAATCTTCAGTATTTATTGTAGCGTCAAACTAACAATTCTGGATATTATAAGTTATTTTCCTTGTTTGACAGTTATGCATCAACAATCTAAGAGAGGGAACATTTGGCGTTTAGTTGCATGATGCAAAATTTATATTAGTATTTATGAAGATCTGGTTTCGTGCCCTTTTGTTGCAAAACACACAATCTATTATAGGACTGATGGCGTTTACATTTTCTTTAATAATAATAAGCCTATAATTATAGATTGGGCGCTAAAAGTGTGCCACTGCAAGAGATGACATCAAAATATCATTTTAAATAAATAATAGTTTTAAAAAACTAAAACAACACGCTTTATTAGAAAACCGATCGAAAAAAAGTGAAAAATAATTTTAATTTCCAACATGCTTGGGATAAATAATTGTACCATCAAAAGGGTGGGGTGCTCTTTATCAATTAATATATTTGATAATAAACAGATATTGGTAAAAGTAAAGTCTCTAAGAAGAAAATGTAAAAATCGTAAAAAGCACCCCACGCTTTTGATAGTAAAATTATTTATCCCAAGCGTGTTGGAAATTAAAATTATTTTTCATTTTTTTAGTTCGGTTTTCTAATAAAGCGTGTTGTTTTAGTTTTTTTTAAACTGTTATTTATTTTTTATTTTTTAGTTTTAATATTTTACAGAATAAGATAAAAAATGTAAATATCTTTAAATTCGATTCTATTGTAGTATGAGCTGAAAGTAACACTCTTCTAAAAAAAAGACCTCACAGCCGGATTTCATCCAGCGACCTATGGATTACAGAAATTATATACCACTAGAGTGTACCGCTCTACCAACTGAGCTCTTACAACGATTGACTAAAAAGTCGACAAGTCCACAACTTATACCAGTTTTCATTTTTTTGATTTTCTGATGATTCTGGCCAGGATTCTAAAACAAAATATGAAATTATTGTATTGTCACCAGTCCTTTAATAGTACACAAAGTTTCGAGTCGATATAATGTTTCTAAGTGGGTGAAAATCGTGTTCAAAAATTCCGTTTCATAGATACAAAGACACCTTTTTATTTTCTGATGATTCTGGCCAGGATTTTAGAAAACAAATATGAAATTATTATATTGTCACGGGTCCTTTACACATATACAAAGTTTCAAGTCGATCCAATGTTTGTAAGTGGGTGAAAATAGTGTTCAAAAATTCCGTTACATAGATACAAAGACACTTTTTTTTATTTTCTGATGATTCTCGCCATGATTTTAGAAACAAATATGAAATTATTATATTGCCACGGGTCTTTTACAAGTATGCAAAGTTTCAAGTCGATCCAATGTGATTAAGTGGGTGAAAATCGCGTTAAAAGATTCAGTTACATAGGTATAGGTCAAGCTAATATAAAGCGTAAAAAGGCGCTTAGCCGGCTGATGCATACCACCTTCCATTTATGAAAGCTTTCTCTTGCAAATATGTTATTACATACTATGTTATTTTATTAAGTGATACCTTTAACATGTCAGATCATTCGTGTCGCAATTCAAAGCTATGCATGAAAGGGTCAATATATTTTAGGCCTACTTGGTGGCATTATTTCAGGCATTGCTTTATTTTACGTATCATAATTACTAGACACCATCCGGATAAATATGTTGTAATTGCGCTTATTTTAAGAATTTTTTGGGGTAATCAAAATGTCTTGTAGATTTTGGACTGCATATTACTATTTTCTCGAGAAAAATTCGAACAGCGTCTATTCACGCATTACCTTATATTTATCGTGATTTTCACACATAACGTATGTTTAATACAGATTAAATTGAAAGAGACGGAATAAAAGTTTGTCATTAATGTTATATGGGGAGAACTGATAATTGTAATACCTTTTTTTACGTGTGTTAATGTTAATGTTTTATGATGAGAAGACGATTTAAAATGAACATTTGTGAAATCAAACATTACAAATTGTAGGAGGGAACAAGGTCATTTAGTAAAGTGTCTGCGGATGTTGATATCCGCAATAAAATCACTACTGTCAATGAACATCGGATGTTTAGATAAATTTATATTTTCATTTCTATTAAAATAGGCGGATGTTTTATTGTAACGGTAAAACTAGCTATTAAAGGTATTTTTTCGGAGAAAATCAATAGGCCTATCCAATGGAATAGTTGATTTGTAGTTCCTATCCAGTGATCTCAATTATTTAAAGTGAAACAAAATGTTATTTCTTTGTATTTTTTGTTGTAATTTTAATGTTCTTTTTACCGTACTTATATACATAGGCCTTCAGTACATAGGTAATAATACATAGGCCTACAGTACATAGGTAATAGTATTTTAATGATGCTCTTTAACATATGAGATCATTATTGTCATAAATGTGGCATCAAAAGAGTGGACAGAATGTACTTTTAGATGTTTAAAAAATATAGAATAAAAAGCCGTGTCTATAGAAAAGACTTGTGGTCCAAGATTCAATCCGAGAGTTAATAAATAGTAACAGTTAGAATTGTGTCAACATGTAAAAAAATAAAATAAGTTAAAATATACCTTCTTAGGTAAAATCCGTCATCCTCAACTTATAAAATATGTACTCTTTATGCCTATAGGATTTCAGAACATCCGTTACATCTTCAGCAGGTCCTTCTTCGCTACAATATCTAGTATGATAGTTGATGCTGCCGGTCCTAATGTGGTGTTTTCGTGACATTAGGACCAGCAGCATCAACCATCATACTAGATATTGTAGCGAAGAAGGACCTGCTGAAGATGGAACGGATGTTCTGAAAGGCCTACAGGCATAAAGAATACATATTTTATAAGTTGAGGACGACCGGATTTTACCTAAGAAGGTATATTTTAACTTATTTTATTTTATGACTCTCGACCTCAACGGTTTTAACAATGAATTTTATTAGTATTGATTTAAAAAAAGAACAACAGATGATATTCTCAAAGAAAATACCATAGAGTGTCGCCTGAAAAAAAAATACTATAAAAGATAATTAATTTGCAGATGGGGTGTCAGGGATTTGTGGAAAGGAGTAACAGTAGATGCATTTGGAACCTGCAAAATCCATAATAAATATGGGCCTAAACTGTTTAAGAGAAAATATTGAATTTTAATATAATCCATAATTAAACTGTGTTGGATCCAAATCATGCGGTTGGTTAAATAAGTTATTGCATTACAATACTTATAGATAGAAAGCATGAATAAATTTGTATTGTTACAGAAATTTTAGTGTTAGAAGCTATGGACTATTGATTCATTAATCTGTTTATGTTTTTAAACGTGTAGAGTCCATTGTCCTCCAATACTGGATGACGGGAATAGCGGTACCTACATGTAGAAATTACTTTCCCCTTAGAGGCAACAAAGTTGATTGGAAAGTTGTTTGGCTCTACTTTATTCTCCCGACAGCGTGGTGTCTCTCATATAAATTAGGAACCAAACTGTAAAATTCGTTTAATGTAAGGCGTTTTTATTTCGCAGACCCAAGAAATATATAGGCTAATATAGATTTGCTATTCAGTTTTTATTCTCAATATAGGCTACAGTAATTACAAAATAAGTTGTTGGCGAATGAATTGGTACTAGTTGGTGGAGTTTGAGACTTGTAGGCCTATTTGTATGTCTTGAGTTAAAAATTCGGCACCCGCCAACATGGCTAGATTTATTTATTTTTATTTTTTATTATTGTATTTATTTATTTTCGTTAAAGCAAATTCTGGATAGGAATTTCTATACCTCAATTAGCCTAAAGGCGGTCAAATTGTCTTATTCCCACTGACAAATGAGAGCGGCTGAAAGAGTCTCGTATAGGCCTACTGGTAACAAAATCTCCGGATGAGAAGTCCCGGGATTCTCGCAGTGAGCACGGCTGATGACATGAGGATCATAACACGTCACCCCTATATTGGCTGGATGATCGTTAACCTATGTGATTAACGCATGTGGATATGAGGCCAGCGCTCGAATGATAGGCCACGGGTCTTCTCGCGCAATAGGATAGTTTTTAGAAATCGCTCGTTAATATTTATTTTTATAGCAAAAATGAATGGGTATTGTAGTGTTAGGCGGCAGAACTGCTAATGTTTGAAAGTTTTTTTCTAATAGAACTACAGTTTTCGGCTACCTTGTATTCTCATAAGGTTCACCATTTTGGTATTTTATTCTGTCCAAAACGCACACGCTCATACACACATAGGCCTACATGTTATATATTGAAGTTGTAGCTATTTCTAAAAAAATGCATTTCGCGAATGGCCCAGAAGGCCCTTGGATTATCATTCTGGTGCTGGCTTCACATCCACATGTGTTAATCAGAGGCGAACGATCATCCAGCCAGTATAGGGGTGATACGTAGTCAGCATGCCGTGTCCTCCAGCCGCGATAGTTGTTTTTCTCAACCTGGAACCGCTGCTTATTCTAGCTACCTAAATTCCTCACGATGCTGGATATTAAAAGAATGGAGAGGTTAGGCTTTTTTTTTTCTTTGTAGCCATACTGGCCGAAATTACATAAGAAATTCCTTCCTCTATGTTCTTGTTAGGTGAAGTCTGAAGCACGACCTTTTTTTTTGTCTCAGTGACAAGTAAAATAATTGATTGTTTTTGCAATCAGTTACATCTAAACCACCGCCGTACATTTTTAATGCATCTATAAACATGTAGGTCCTAAACATGTACTCAATAGAAAGTCAGAAAACCATGGTCTTACTTCAGACTTTTAGCAGTTAGATGATGCAACAATCTTCATGGATAAAAAATGGAGAAGAGGAAGTAGTATCGACAATGGAGGAATCCTGATACGAATGCAGGAACTTGTGAACTTCGTTGATCTTATTTGATAAGATCAGGGAAAATAGAAACGGTGCATAATGTTAAATGGCTGCACGTACTCTTGTAATAAGTTATGTTACTTGCCTTTTCCGATGCACTTGAGTGGTGGACTCTAATCTGTGGTTTGAAGAATGCCACTTAGATTATAATTACACCTATAATAACAGAGAAAGTATTAAATTATACTGTATCTTCAACCGAGTGTCTTTTATAAAGTGCCGGTACCATTAGCAGTTGACAAAACATATCCAGTCCACTTTCTCTTCTTACCGCCTTTTTTTTATTGATACTGTAGTATTTATTGATTTTGTATTTCTCCTGATGGTACAATAGTTGTAGTCCTCATAGTATAATTTTGTACCTTATAGTTGTATGGTTGGTAAGCATGACCATTATTTATTTTATAAGAATACAACATATTAAGAGTATGTCCACCGCTGTGGTCTCGGGGTAGCATGCTGCCTTGTCACGCAGCGGGCCCGGGTTCGATTCCCGGTCGGGACAGTTTTTCTGGGTGAGGTTTTTATCGGGGTTTTTCCACGCCTGTAAGACAAATGTCAGGAAAACTTTTTATAGCCCAAACGGTCCCCGAAATCACATGGCCATCGCAATCATCATCATTCATATTCATCTTAGGTTAAGCTTAGGATTAGGGACTCTCCTGGCGCATCATTGTCATCACCCATCATATCATCGGGGCGAGTAACCCCGCCTTCCAGGCGCCCCAACCTCAGAAGTGGGTTACAAGTACGCCATGCCAGGAGAGAAACCAGGAATGTCGAAAGACAAACCTGGGGCATTTGAAAAAAAAAACATTAAGAGTATTTGAAAATAAAGCCCTTAGGAAAAAGTTGTGACCAAAGGGAAAAAGGATCAGATAGATGAAAGTAGAAAACAATGAGTATATAACAGTGAGCTACATGATTTTTATTTATATATTTAGTCTGAGTTAAGGCTATGTGACTTTTTTTTAAAACTAAATGCAGTAATATCAGTCTTGTAGACTGTGACGGGCAGAATATGTGCAAGAATAGGGAATGTAAGCAAATATTACAAGGAATGCGGGTAATAGTAGGCCAAGAATAAGATGGGAATATAACATTAGCCATGATTTGAGGAAAATAATTATTATACAAGGAATGATAGAAAATGTTAGCTCTTGATATGGATGTGTGTTTGCGCAGCCATGAATCTCGGGTTCGATAATGCTATAGGATGAGTTTTGGGCCCTACTACACACGATATGAACTATAATTTATTACGTATAACACCTGATGATAAATTAAAAAACATTTATCAATAAATACAAAAAAGCTCAAATAGTAGAAATATCTTAGGGCTATATAATCTCAAATATCATATAATGACGCTTTTTTATAAGTAACAAATGTGCTATCAATGTTCACGTATCAAACCTACTTCGTAGCTTTTATGACAGCATTTTCGTTAAGTTTTGGGAGAAAAATGCGAATTTTATCTATAAGTCACCGAAATGGTAACCCCCAATTTCTTTTAAAAAAGGGTATTGAAACGTAAACATACTTTTTGGGCAGGTCTTTCTGTAAGTAAGAACGAGTGAAGGTACGTAATAACTAGAGATCGGATTATAGGCAACATAACGAGTTCGAAATATGCATGAAAAAGTCAATATATGCAATACCAAATAATAAACAAAAAACATAATTAGTATTTTTAATATCTTTTTATTAATATCATTTATCACTGATACATGATAAATTATCAATCAGTATCAGGCAAAAGTATGTTAACAAATTTAAATATTCTACATTTTGATACTATTGTAAACAGAAATGATCAGGTGCTGTTCCAAATGTTCGGTAGGAAGATTGTGTCTTCGATCACTCAAAATATGTTTATAAACAGAAAAGGACCGTTCTACGTTAACTGAAGTAACTGTGCATTATTAGAATTTGGGTGCTATTTTGGCACTTATTATTTCTGGCAAAAGCTCGCCCGTCCCATTTATAAAACTACTAGCTACGCCTAAATAAATCAATGTGTTTTTACCTTTAGTTGAATAAGTAAAAGGAAAAAAATATATAAATTTATATCATAATTATTTTTAGATACTTCGTGCTGTTTACCCGGCGTTGGCC
This sequence comes from Diploptera punctata, assembly GCA_030220185.1. Lineage (NCBI taxonomy): Eukaryota > Metazoa > Arthropoda > Insecta > Blattodea > Blaberidae > Diploptera > Diploptera punctata. The sequence continues at coordinate 421,524 of JASPKZ010005708.1, forward strand.
GGAAAATTACGTAGTCCGATGTACTTGTTATAAATGAGCTGAAAGACTAAATTCGTTATTTTAAGTTATCCGCAAAAGAATACCCGCTGTGCGCTACTATGCTTTCCCGGGAATCTACATATTCTGATCTTCTTGGCATCAATGAAAGGCAAAAATAGTTATTGTGAGTTATCCGTAAAATATAAACATATGCTGTCGCGGACTTTTTTTTTATTGAGTTTTTGAGATATTCAATTCTGTGTACATTGATATGGTTTATTTATTATGGTTTAGGCAGAGTAGGCCATTTAAGCCTACAAAACGACTTTTTTTTTACATTTTTCACTACAAAGGGCGATTTTTAAGGGTGAAGGACCTGAGCATTAAAACTTTCTTACAGCCTATAATGTTCCCGGGAAAATCTTGAACATTTTGCAAAAATCCTCATCACAACTGGATAAACGGTAAGGCGGCGCACGTTTCCCGGAAATCTACTTATCCCGATCTTCTTGACATCAATGAAAGACAAAAATGACTAATTTCAATTAGGCTATCTGTAAAAGATAAACATATGCTGTCGCGGACTTTTTTGTAGAATTTTTTGAGATATTCAATTCTGTGTACATTGATTTTGTGTATTTGTTATGGTTTATGCAGCGTAAGCCATTTAAGCGTAAAAAAAGGTATCTTTTCACGTTTTTAAGGGTGTAGGAGTTGAGTGTCACAACTCTCATAACCTATTCATCCCGGGAATCTCCTGAACATTTTGCAAAAAACTCCTTCACTATCGGATCAACGGTATGGCCACGTATAAAGTACGAACAAACAAACAAACCAACAAACAAACATTCATTTTTATATATTAGATCAATCTGCAACAAAAGTTCAAAGCCTGGATTATCGTACAAAATGTTTTTAAACTTTTCCTTACGTTTGCTTGGGAATACCTCCAGCAATAAGGAGTTCATTTGACGGATTTTATCCTTAACTGAATAGATTCAATCAACGCCAGACCTTCAGTTTCAAGCTTTTTAGTAGTTGCAGGTGTATGGGGAAAATGAGTGCTAATCACAGCAATGTTTTTTTATAAATACTCGAATCATTAATTTCTTCCTTGCACTGACAAAGTCTCTGCACTATCGAAATCGTTTATTACACTTTTGATGCCCTCGAAATATTTATTGTAAAATAAATATTTTTAAAATGTTGTAAATATGTCGCGAAAATATGCGTTACCACTAGTTTTTAGTTAAAATATGCAATGACAGGTGACAAAGTTCTAAATATGAAAATGCATATAATCAGGTCTCTAGTAATAACTGACTACCGGTTTGCGGTTTTCTAAGCGCTGCTGCAGTGCTACAACATTTTCCGGCCTTGATTTCAGGATTTTGTAGTTGGAATTTGTAGCCGATTTTTGGTGTACATGATCCTTACTAATGACAATGAGTTGACCATAACGTAAACAAAATTTTAAAGGCAGATTTCGATACGAAAGCTTTGATAGTTCGTTGTCAGGTAATTAACGTCGCAATTGAAAGCTGGGAGTGATAGACAACAATTATAAAAAAATACTGAAGTAATATAATTAAAAATATTCGTCTAATTTTACTCAGAGGTTATTTTATGTGCCGTAAATCAAGACATGGGACTTCCCTTCCGAAGTTATTCTCTGAAAAACCCCACTTACCACGACCGGATAGATCAGAATTATAATGTTAGTTTAGTAAACGATTTTACGGAGCATTAACAACCTAGCTTAAAAAACTACATTATGCCATATTTAATACTAGCTGATTGCCCGGCGTTGGTCTGGTACACATTCCAATATTCTTGCCATCGATCAGCTTAGTGACCTCAAAAACTATTCAACGCTATTATTGGTCAATTTGGAAATGTAATTTTCTTACTCCTTCTCACCCCCTCTTCCTCAGGAGTCAAATGTGGGCTTAAACCTCAACTAAGCTGTCACCAATCAGATAAGGGATCCCGAAAACCATGGTTTTGACAATAAACTAGGTAATTTTGGACATTTTATTTTCCATCCTCAGCCCTTAAGGATGCAACGGTCAAATTTGATCTTAAATGGAATGAAGACTTTCACTAACCAGCTTAGCAACCACGAAAGCTATGGATTCATTCACCCCTTCTTGCCCTCCTTCATACTCTAGGGATGTTAGGGATATTTTATTGCTTACAGCCACACTGCCGGATCATAGTTCTGATGTGTGTACCAAATTTGGTTGATATTACTCCAAGCGTTCGAGACTTAATTATGCCGGCACACACTCATAATCATCATCATACGGTGTCATGACAGCTGCCGTTGTCTTCCGGAAACGAAATATTCCTCTCCGTCCATTCATTGATCTTCCAATCCTCTGATAATTGTATATATGAACAATTCCATATGTGACTGACTGACATTTACAATACACTTTTGCAGCAAAATAGTTGCATAAATATTACAATCTAATACATATGTTTGCATGACAGAGCACGAAATACAGACTGTCAGTGGCGCACTGGCTCTTGGCGAAAGACGAAATTTCCATAACTTCAGGGCTCAAAATTTTGAAAATGCTGCTATATTTGCAATTAAAACTAGGGTTATCCTACTATTGGAGCAGAACTGAAGTATTCCCAAGACAAACCATATTCATAGTTTGCTTCATTGTTGATTAATGAGTACGAACGTCCAGTTTAAAAAAATCATGTAACTTCAAAATTTGGTTCAAAATTTCGTCCCTTATATCAAATTGTTCGTCTTACTCTTCTCTACAATACCTGAAAGTTTGTTGGTGTTATTCATTAACACCCTGTATGTATGTATGTGTGTGTGCGTGCGTGCGTGTGTGTGTGAAGGAAACTGGCGGTTTAGTGCCCAGTACCGATTTCAACTTAGAAAATGACTAGTGATGTAACCGGGTAATTGTGGGAAAATGTCATCTCCTTATGAAGTTAAATTAATTGGACTATAACATAACTAGATACGAGGATCAAATCTGGCCGGATTCCATTAATTTTTTGTTTTACAGGATAATAAAAGTATGTAGTACACTTGTTTTGAAGGCCCTGAGTCGTAGTGATGTCAACCTTGCAATAACTAGCAACTCCTGACTTACGGGCCTTTCATGTTCAGTTCTGTTTTGTCCTGAGTTAAAGATCGCGTTAAATACTAAAACCATATTAGCATAAAACCATATTTATTAATATGTAATTAGCAAGTTTACTTTATTTTGTTAGGATGATTAGTAAAAGACGATGCTCCGTCAGCTGGTTATGTCACTAGATAAAAACCGTCATGTTAGAAGGGTCACATGTGTGAACTCCGGCCGAAATTCGAAACGGCGACCCCTGGGATCAAGGTATTCTAGTCGTATACATTTAGATGACGTCATACAGTCAGACTGGTTAGTGTCTGTGAATTTTTAACACTAGATAACTTCTTAATACGTGTGTTAAAACAATGGCGTTGGAATAAAATATTTCCAAGAACATAATCAAGAAAAATGGTTTCGATATTGAACTAACTTACAATAAAATTAACATAAATTATTATTTGACTTAAACGTTGCATTATACTTTTGCCATTTTGATACCCTTTGACACTTTTTCATATTTGAATGCCAATAAATAGATCTATTACATTTTCACCAGTGTCAGTTCTTAATATGCAAAATCACTATCTTTCATAAAAGAATGTATACCAATGGGGAAAAAAAAGTATAAATCTTCGAACAAGGTATCAAAGGGGTTTAAATTAATAAAAGTTAAGACATTTATATAGTTATGGAGTTGCAGACAAACAATGAGAGATAGGAAACTCAGGGTTTCAGATGAAAAATACTTTTAAATCAGCAGTTTATAATGATTGTATCCGATACAACCAGTAAAAAATATGGGATGGTTGTAGACCATCATTGAGGTTAGGTTAGATTGAAACTTGAGTATTGAGAATTAATCAAACATATTTTCCGAATTGATATTATTGGGAAATAACTTAAAGTAAAAATATATATTGGAGGAAGATCAATGGATGGACAGAGAGAAATGGCGTTTGGTTTCCGGAAGACGGCGGCAGCTGTCATGATACCGGATGATGATGATGATATATATATATATATATATATATATGGTTAGTACATGAGGGAGAAACATCTATAACCAGGGGATTGGATAGACCGACAAAATTGGCTATTGGGAATCGGACGATGTCAAAGGCATTAATCAACCGATGATCTATCTATAATTTAAAGTTGCTGTGTTAAATTTTGAAAATACGACTTATTATTCTTTAGTATTCCTTGTTAAGCTCCAAAGCTGTCCCATAATATTCCATGCTCATACTGTATTTAATTCCAATTCCTTATTAAGCTCCAAAGCGGTCCCATAATATTCCATGCTCATACTGTATTTAATTCCAACTCCTTATTAAGCTCCAAAGCTGTGTCATAATATTCCATGCTCATACTGTATTTAATTCCAATTCCTTATATAAGCTCCAAAGCTGTCCCATAATATTCCATGCTCATACTGTATTTAATTCCAATTCCTTATATAAGCTCAAAAGCTGTCCCATAATATTCCATGCTCATACTGTATTTAATTCCAATTCCTTATTAAGCTCTAAAGCTGTCCCATAATATTCCAAGCTCATGCTGTATTTAATTCCAACTCCTTATTAAGCTCCAAAGCTGTCCCATAATATTCCATGCTCATACTGTATTTAATTCCAACTCCTTATTAAGCTCCAAAGCTGTCCCATAATATTCCATGCTCATACTGTATTTAATTCCAACTCCTTATTAAGCTCCAAAGCTGTCCCATAATATTCCATGCTCATACTGTATTTAATTCCAACTCCTTATTAAGCTCCAAAGCTGTCCCATAATATTCCATGCGCATACTGTATTTAATTGCAACTCCGTATTAAGCTCCAAAGCTGTCTCATAATATTCCATGCTCATACTGTATTTAATTCCAACTCCTTATTAAGCTCCAAAGCTGTCCCATAATATTCCATGCTCATACTGTATTTAATTCCAACTCCTTATAAAGCTCCAAAGCTGTCCCATAATATTCCATGCTCATACTGTATTTAATTCCAACTTCGTATTAAGCTCCAAAGCTGTCCCATAATAATCCATGCTCATACTGTATTTAATTCCAACTCCTTATTAAGATCCAAAGCTGTCCCATAATATTCCATGCTCATACTGAATTTAATTCCAACTCCTTATTATGCTCCAAAGCTGTTCCATAATATTCCATGCTCATACTGTATTTAATTCCAATTCCTTATTAAACTCCAAAGCTGTGTCATAATATTCCATGCTCATACTGTATTTAATTCAAACTCCTTATTAAGCTCCAAATCTGTCCCATAATATTCCATGCTCATACTGTATTTAATTCCAACTCCTTATTAAGCTCCAAGGCTGTCCCATAATATTCCATGCTCATACTGTATTTAATTCCAACTCCTTATTAAGCTCCAAAGCTGTCCCATAATATTCCATGCTCATACTGTAGGCTATTTAATTCCATCTCCTTATGAAGCTCCAAAGCTGTCCCATAATATTCCATGCTCATACTGTATTTAATTCCAACTCCTTATTAAGCTTCAAAGCTGTCCCATAATATTCCATGCTCATACTGTATTTAATTCCAACTCCTTATTAAGCTCCAAAGCTGTCCCATAACATTCCATGCTCATACTGTATTTAATTCCAACTCCTTAATAAGCTCCAAAGCTGTCCCATAACATTCCATGCTCATACAGTATTTAATTCCAACTCCTTATTAAGCTCCAAAGCTGTCCCATAACATTCCATGCTCATACTGTATTTAATTCCAACTCCTTATTAAGCTCCAAAGCTGTCCCATAATATTTCATGCTCATACTGTATTTAATTTGAATATAGTGTCACTAATTGCATGTATTAGGCGTTGAGATGGTCGTTAATGTAGGCCTATATGTAATTCTCTCTTATGACTCCAGAAGTCACTGATACCGGTCACGTTGGAACAGGTAGAATTTCTTTACTAACTTCACACCAGATTAAAATAGTTCTCAATAACGTTCTTCATAATCACATATTATTCTGCTTTAAGTCTTTCACATAACACAATATATCTTATGCTATATTTCTTCACACCTGCAGTTGCAATGAGTTCTTGTTCAGCACACCCAGCTTCACTCAAAGCTTCCAATCCACTTCATGGGTCGAATTCCAGACCATGAATGAATGATGACTCTGATTCCTGTATAGTAAATGGGAGGGTTGAACTACCCGAAGCCCAGGCTTGATCTTTCTCGAATCGAAACCTCGGTAGGCCGATCCTCTTGATCACAGACTCATTGCAATCTTAGCTCCCTGATTCTCTCTAATATTCAGTATGGAGAAAATTAAGATCTGGTTAGGAATTCTACAGCTTTCGCAATGGTCGCTAGCTCAGAGATATTAGTCAGATTGCTGCAAATGTTTTTAATAATTTGAAAATGGGGAGTTTCTGTTTATTTCTGCAGATTGAACTGTATTTAAACTAATACTCTATAAGACCTTCAATGACTAAGAGTTAGATCGGCATACTTGAAATCAGAAGAAATGGTTTTGTATTTAATTTATTTAAAACAGTTATTTGGCATATTTACTAATATTCAGCAGCGGCGGACTTCTGTTTCTGTTCCAGCTAAAAAAAATAAATAAACTCCATGGCGCGACAGACCTAGAAGGCCTTGGTCTACCATCGGGCTGCTAGCCTCACATCCACAGGTGTTAATCAGAGGTAGACGATCATCCAGCCATTATAGCTAGTTTTCTCAACCTGGAGCCGCTAATTATTGTAGCTCCCAAATGCCTCACGATGCTGGGAGCGCATCGTTCCCATACTAGCCGAAATTCCACGAGAAATTTTTCCCTCATGGAGACCCGCACCAGCTCAAGTCCCGAGCTCTGATCCAAGGCACCTTGCCTTAACCACTAAGCTACGGCGCCAGACTTCTGTTCCAGCATTTGCTCTAAAAGCATGAGAAACTGGTTATTAATTCGTATAATAACGTAGGTTATATTTTAGGATTTACTCTACAATGTCTGAAAGTGAGGCTTTATGAATGAATTGAGATGTAATTTCGAAACTAATTAGTAAAAGTGTTTAATCCTTCCGATATATTTAATTTAAATGCATGTTATGTTGTATTTCATTATTTTAAATAAATAAATATTAACAAGTAGGTCTACTAACACGTATTCAACAATGATACAAAAAGTAACCATAGAATGTGCTCGCGATGAATTGCTCGAATATAATGTTGCAGTTGAGGCTATTGTGACTATTCGAGGATAAAATTTCAATAAAAACAATATATCCAAATATATGCAAACAAAAAAATGTTAATTGCATAAATCCACAGTTATAAAATATGTAGTCAGCAATTTTCTACATTACTGTAACAGGTAACAAATGAAAGATGATTAAAACCAGTGCAGACCAGTACTGTCAGTTTTTACAAAAGTAAATACAAATGGTAGACTATCATAATTGAGACCCTTAGAACCCAAGGGGTATTAGTAATAGGTCAGTTTTAAGTAAATTATGTTCAAAGTTGAGACACTCCATATTATGTGAATGTCTTAGCAGTTTTCTCTTCAGCCACTAGATTTCAGCACCAGACAGATTTCACTTGTATCCATTGGCCACTCAGATTAGAATCGAATTTTTACAAAATTTCTACTTTGTAGTATTATACTTCAATTAGACCTACAATTTGAATTTTTTAAATGTATTTACAAAATGTATTTCATAAATTCAAATAAATTAATTGTATGTATCACTTTGTCCTTGAGGCAATCCTCTAATGGGAAAGTTGTATATAATAAGTACTAAAATCTACATTGAACTCAAAAATTAACAGTTTTTCCCTTGTACACCCTTAGACAAAAAAAAAATGTCATCTTTCTATCAACCGATCGGGGAACTTCGTGAGCACTCGCAGAAGCCTTATTCACATTAACACGTTTTCAGTAATTGTACTGCGTTTTTGCTAGTTAACGCAGTGCACACTCAAGTAACATAAAAGAGAGAGCTTGCCTTTGTATGTTTCCGTGGTCGAGAGGTTTAACACACAACATCTGCGTTCGTAACATCACGGGTTCGATTCCCGTTCTACTTTTTTTTTTACCGACTGTTAGGATAGCATTTCGCCTGTAATATAGTTTCATATTTAATTTTACATTTCAGTTTTATGGTTTTAATGCACACACAAAGCACATAAATGAAAACCTTCTAATAATTAAATGAAGAAAGAAAATAATATCTTCTAAAATGAAAACTTTAACAAAATTAATATCGGGTGTATGAACCCTCAGCATCTATTACCGCCCTCAATCTGCGAGGCATTGATGCAATCAAATTTCTACAGCCACGTGGACTTTTGGCTAGAGCATCCCAGACGTCCTGAATTTGTGCCCATAAGCCATCTTTCGTCCATTTGCATGACAATTAGAGTTCATTATAAACAAACTTGTTAGAGGCTGTTGCTTTTGAGCAGAACGTGTGCGTATCAGTCTATTAAAATCAATACATTGACATTACCTAGAACAAACCCTGAATGTGGTAAAATAATTGTTACAATAACGATATTACAATTGATTTAGTTCAATTGTCAAAATAAAATGTATTTAATTCATGAAACATTTTAATACAAATATCACGAAAAAAAACTACATAACTGAGGACGCGAACCTGCGACCTTCATTAACAGAAACAGTGACTGCATGCTTTACCGCTGGCCTAACACGGCACGTAAGAGTATCTTCACTCAGTTCATGCCACGCAGTAGCTCAGGATCTGCACAATTATGACTAGTTTACTAGTGTTAACCCAGCGCTGTGTCGAGTAGGACTTAAAGAAATATGCGTTCAAGAGATGACTCATTTTTTTGTCTAAGGGTGTAGCTCTTGGCTTCTAAGGGTCTCGTTATATTTTTCTAACATATTTTTTAATCAGCCTTGTAACGAAATATGTAGCCTACCGATGATTAACTTAGGCATATTATTAATGTATAATTTGCAGTTGTTATCCTTGCTTCTTTTCTTATTAATTTTGCATGGTTTATTCACACGTTGTTTGAAGTTTCGTGCGTTCTTGTAAATATTACAGTTATGGTATTGTATTTTTTTGGCCATTTTATAAGACTATGAAGCACTGAAATGAGACTTATGAAATAAAACATACATTGAATTTTAAGATTACAGGCAGTCTAAAATCAGTCATGTTGTTGCTTGTTTTAATTCAGTATCATGTTTCGCTGCAGTTTGAATAAAATGAGAATGATATTGGCTATATACGTGCAGAAAGGGAGCGATATACCACAATTGAAGTTCAAATTCTTCACGCCTAATACGTGTCCATATTGATGGCGCCAGTTAGGCTCCATTGAAAAGAAAATGCGGTTTTGTACGCTGCCAGTGGTTTATCGCCTTTACACAATGATTAATCTGAAGAGGTTTTGCTACTAGGACCCAATCTAACAGTTCCCGGCAGTTGAGAAACCAACGTGTACCATTAATTCGAGGTTAGAAGTAGCCGCAGGTGATTTATAGCTCGTCATTACAGTGTTTGATGAATATGTAAACTTGTCGAATCGCATGCCCGTGGCTTTTAAGAAGTTAATGCCCTGTTCATTTTATCAAGACATCATGACCTGGTCTATTGTCTACAGGATGAATAGGCAAGCCCATATTCACATCCTTGCCAATATATTCACCTAACTATACATATTGTAATACTGCTTTTCATTCATGTATTTGCAATGCTGCACGTGTAGAATTTTAAACCACTTACAATTTAAAACGTTAAGGTTATATAATTTAGGTTCAGGTATTTTGAGATGCTTCAAATTGTTTGGCCTTATCGCGCCTAAGATATTTGGATCTGCACCAGGATGTTTTATATGTCAGTTGTATGTATTCATGTCTTGCACAAATGTACCTGATATTTAATTATGAAATGATTATTAATTGTCAACTATAGAATACTGTCCAATCTCATATATGAATTGTTAATATGGATATGAGAATATTAGATCAACATTTCCATTTAGACCTGCATTGGCCATATAAACACACACACACACACACACACACACACACACACACATATATATATATATATATATATATATATATATATATATATATATATAGAGAGAGAGAGAGAGAGAGATTATTAGCATTTTATATAACAGTGCTTTTTAACAACTGATAATTCACATCTGGCGTTAACTGTCTACAGTTTTGCTCAGAGTCTCTTGGTTCAGACTTGTGGTTTTTTACGAGTCGTAAATTTACGTCATGGGGCCACCGGTTTACTTATTTTCGGAAGAAAGCCATAATAAGTATTTTATACGTCCTTAAAAATCATTACATTCCGCACAGATTTGAACTTCGGAACCAGAGATGAGCGCGGTAACCAGTTGACAAGGACCGTCTTTATAATGTGATAGAATCGCATTATAAAGTCTGAACTCAAGTTACCCAGGATTTTCCTTCATCGGTGAGGGGGAAGAAATCAAGTTGTTCACCACTAGGATTTGAAGTGGAATCTCGAAAATTTTGCATATCTACTATTTTGAGTCACATCTATCGGTATGTAGTTGTTGAAATGAGTGGAGAGCCGATAAATCTAAAATAAATGGAGAATGTGTTAAATTAAGTGAGCTATACCGGCGGTAGCATTGGTACCGAAAGGACAGGATTAAGGCTATAAGCGAGACAAAAAGTACCTTGGTTGATAGAGTGTCAATCTTTCACCGTAAAAATACAACCATCAAGAAACCCGTATATGGATTCCACTGGGGTACATTTTTTCCGGAGGTAAAATAGTCCCCCCATTCGATTCGCCGAGCGGGGACTACTTCGGGGAATCCATGGAAAATGCTCAAACACAAAGATATAGTCCTACAAACATGGAATGTTAGGATATTATAAGCTTATAATAGTGGACACTAAAAATATTAACGCGAAAATTAGATAAATCACCCTTGGATATACTGTATTCGTTTTACAGGAAGTTAGATGGCAGGGAGAAGATACTCAGGAATCAGGAAGCTTTACATTATCCTATGAGGGTGTAACGATACCAGAATTCGCAAAGAGATTTTTACTCCAAAGGAGGATCCTCTCAGCTATAAAAATAAAGTTTTGTTAGCGATAGAATATTGCATAATTGTAAAAGGTAAACGACATAATTTTGTAATAGGGATGACTTCTATCAAGAATTATAATGCGTATTTGATAGTTTTTCACGATATCATATCAGAATTATCTTAGGAGATTTTAATGCAAAAATATGACGGAAATATACATTCAGGTCAACAACAGACAAATTCAGTCTTCATGAAGATAATTACGACAATGGGGTTAGATTAGTCACCATTGCCACATCAGTGAATCTTATTGTTAGGCTAAGAGTACAACATTCCAGCATAAGGATATTCATAAATACACCTAGACGTCTCCAGATGGTAAAACTCGAAACTAGATAGACCATGTATTTAGTGGATAAACCCTGGTACATTAGCATCTTCGACTTTAGGTCAGTTAGAGGGCTAGACTGCAATTCGTATCATCATCTGGTTAGAGTTAAAATTATAGAATGGTTATCGCTAATGAGAGGAACAAACACTGAAGATCAATCTGAAAATTCAAGTAAAAAAACTTGAGAAACTATAAACTCGGAAAGAATAGTCTCCAGATCAAAATGGCTAATAGATTTGAAAATGTGGCAACCGAAGAATAAATATATAGCCTAAATAAAATATAGGAAGGCTACAAGGATACTACTAAATTGTCAGCATCAGAAAGCGTAGGTTATTTAAATAAGGGACAAAACAAGAATTGTTTGGTGAGACATGTGCCGACAATGTAAAGAAAAGAAAGCTAGCAAAAAAGATTAGGTTACACTAGCCAAATCAAGTCATTTACAACAGTTGGGTAAAATTACACGGGAAACCATAAGGTTATTAAAGAGTAAAAAAGAGGGAATAGTTGAGAGAAAAGATTAATTATCTTGAAATAAATGAAAAAAAAAATCAGAAAATTATATTGGTAAATTAGGATAGAGAGAAAAGGGTTTCAGGCTAGAACAAGCATAATTAGAAATTAAAATGGGGATATAATTGCAGATTCCAGGAATATATATTAAATAGGTGGAAAACTTATTTTAATCAGCATTTTAAATGTTAATGCAGAACAGGATATTGAAGAGAATGATTTGCATACAACAGTAATGTTATTCGCTGAACCAAGTGCATAAGATGTTGAAACGGCGATAGAAAAATTAAAGATGTATAAAGCATCCGGTTTAGATGGAATCCCAGCAGAACTAATAAAATCAGGTGGGGAAAAAATGATGGATAAGATACGTCGGTTGCTTAATATGATTTGGGAAAAAGAGGCTCTTCCAAATGAATTGAAAAAATCGATTATCATATCATTCTATAATGAAGGAAATACAACTGATTGCAACAACTACAGGGGCATCTCATTACTTTCAGCTTCGTACAAAATTCTAACAAACATATTAGAATCCACACCTACACCCTCTATTGATGACGTAATAGGTGACCATCAATGTAGATTTAGAAGAAACAGGACTTCATTAGATCAGAATTTTATAATAAGACAGATTCTAGAAAATAAATGGAAATATAAATGCACTGTGCATCAGCTATAAGCAGAGTTTAAAAAAAGCATACTATTCAGTTAAGAGGGAGAAGTTATATAGTATCCTGCTGAAGTTCGGAATTCCTAAAAAGTTGTACTTATTTGAATATGTCTAAATGGTACAAAGGGTAGGATGCATGTAGGCCAACAGTTTTCAGGTACTTTTGAAATCCACAGTGGGTTAAAGCAAGGAGATTAACTACCTCCTCTACTCTTCAATTTTGTACTAGAGCATACCATCAAACCCTCAGAGGATGAAGAAGACGTACAATTCCATGGTATATAAGCAGTTGGTTTATGCTGAGGAGATGCTAAGGGCCAACATGCACAAACTTTGATTAACACTAAGAAATTGGGAGTGGAAGTGAATATCAGTAAAATTAATTATATGGTCATATATAGAAATAGGCCTACATTATTGTTACGTAAATGGACAATTAATGACAAATGATGACAATTTGTTTCACATCCATATAACTGGGAGAGTAACATGTTTATATACGAGTTTTTTTTTTTTAGAGGTATTGGGGCAAGAGTCCGTGAAATGCATAAAAGTAATGCATTTCCAGAATTGAACGTACGTTTAATTTCTTTGTGCAGCTCATTCCTGTTTGTAATTATTGTTCGTAGGTATTTTAATTTAGCCACTTCTTAAAGTTTTCCATCATTTAAATTCCATTTTCATTATACAATGCATTTCTGTGTATGACAATATATCTATTTTTATTGATATTTACTTTCAATCCCAATTTCTTAGTGTTACTCAATTGTGTGTTGCTTTTAGAGACTGTAAACTAATCACAATTTAACAATTTATAATCTTTTATAAGATTCATGATGTGTTCCGTTGAGGTTTATTCAAAATTAATATAAAATTATAGAATTTATTTATATCAATTTATAATCGTTAGTCGTAATACGAGTCAATAATAGATGGAAGGGTTACCAATATACATTCTCTTAAAACTACTTGTATATTTCAAATTTGTGTTAATTTTCATAGGTGAATTATACCCATTTAATGTAAATCGCTCTGCATTCGACACTTGTGTAGATATGATGTTATTTTTTATCTTAACCCGATTACTTTTTAATTACGTCATGATAATGGGTTTAGTTATAGTTCTAGGAAGTTTGTGGCTACATTTACTGGGAAACTTGCATCCGGTTTCTGAGAAAAGTTTGTATCTTGAGCACCTGTTAGTTGAGTAGCTATGAATATTAAAATCAGGTAGGTAGAAAATCTCCCGGCGCGAAGCTACCCCTTATCTCCCCAAGCCATCTTATGCTGTGGAGATAATTTCAATTATGAACAAAGCCCCCTTGTCTGGCATTCAGTAGCACGTCCAGAGATTTCATACTGCATCAGACACTCTAGTTAAAATTAGATGGGAATATTTAACTTGTCAGGCTTTCTCAGAATTCTGTGACAGTGCTTGATCTTGTGCTGACATCAAGACTTTCCACTTCTTCACTGACATAATTTAATGCAGTTAGTAAACAGGGGAAATTATAATGATTATTACATCAGTTTCTCATTTCTTAAGGATCCACTGAGTTGAAATTTCAGTTTTCTAAATACCTTAAATAGGATTATAATAAAGTAGAACCTACAAGTTATGTTCGGAGGATAACCAATTTATGATTGGTTACCATTCCGTATTCCTACTTTTCATTACCTCTTACTCGAGAACGAAATAGCACCAGACGTGAATTAACAGTTTACTGTGTTTCTCCAAAATTCATATCGAAAAGAAAACGAAACGTTCTACATATTCTGAATGCTTCAAACACCAAGACGAACTGCTCAGTCTAAATGTTGCCAGATAATAAATTGAGGCTACAAATGCCGTATAGTTTAGTTTGTGTATTCGGTTACAGACAGTATTGAGCAACATTTTAGTACACACAATATTTTTTTGTTCATTGATAATAATAATAATTAAAAATTAAAAGGAAACATAGGCCTAGATATATAATTTATATTTTTCAGTTTTAAAAGCACAGAACACAGTTTTGTTTGATGATCATGCGTATTGAAATCGTCCATTGCGTTATTTTAAATAATTGTTAGAGCATTTTATGATATAGTAATAGAATGATTTAGAATAATTAATGAACTTATGTTTTAGTTACTGAAGACAAGATTGGCCCAACATTGTTAAATAATGAGACCGGACCAAGCCTTATTATGAGTAATATTCTATCACAAGGAATTAATTCAATTTCTATCGTAATTGCTTTAGAGTAAATTTGTAATAACATAAGCGATGAGCAGAAGTGAAATAGGTTCGTAAAAATTAATATGGGCAAAACATTGTTTTCGTTTTCGAAAAATGAAACTAATATATTTAGTAAATACATTACTATTTAAATGCAAGGAATAATACATTTGCTGTACCCGAACCCGAAAATTAGAAGCAGTTTAAGTTAAGTCATAAATTAAAAGTGATCCAGGCCGCCGCACCGAAGCGAACAGGTTGAAAATCCCTGGGATAGAATAGGCCTATAAGAGCTCAGGAAACACGAGAAATTTACAGGGTGTCCCATTCAAACCTGCCACATCTTTAATTAATCGTAACTAACAAAGTATGCGGAATTCTGAATTGAGGCCGGTATTAAACGAAACAGAAACTCAAAGAATTTTCATTGCCACACACTAAAACACCTCTATATGTGCACCATCCTGCTTTAATTTCTTCATTATTTTCTTCTGAAACACGTGTTCGAGCACCTTCTGATTCTTTTTTAACGCTTCCAGTCGCCAGAAACTTCTCAAGCCATGCCTTAATGGTCTTCCCATCAGGTGCATTTCCTCCATATTCTCTCCGGTAATTTCTTTGCACTGTAATTATTGACCGTCTCTGCATACCACAAAAGAGTTTGTGCTCGTTGCTAAGCAGTCGCCATTTTGTTTTGTGTCATTATTGTCCAACATGTGACAGATGAATTAACTGCAACAATGAAAACAAAAATTCTTTGAGTAGAACGTTCCTATAATATATGCGTAATTATTATAATATCTATAAAGGTTCCGTTGGCCTCAAATTTCTTGAAAAGTTTTATCTTTAAGGGGGGAATTAGAGGTTAAACTCCTCTTTTAACTTACTGACTACTTAAATATGTTCACTAAATTTTAATACCAACCTCATTTCATAATTCCGCATACTTTGAGAGTTATGATTAATTAAAATGTGGGAGGTTTGAATGGGACAGTGTATTTTGTCAGTTACTTAGGGACTAGGGAAAATCCCGAAATTGTCATACGTATACCGGCTCCAGTACATTGACCTAGGAATTAGTGTATATTTAGCTACCTATTCTGAATAGGCCGTAAAATTTCTATTCTTTACTACCTATATAATAATGTTACAACATGTAATCACTGCACTGCTAATGATTACTAAGTTGCTTGCGTAGAATATTATTCCGATAACAAACGAAATTCGTGGAATAGCAAACAGCTGCAGGCTTATGACGCTGTCTAGTGTTCGGATGTTCTCAATAATGCAAACTTCGAATTAAAACCGCAGTATTATCAACAAATTCTCTAGTTATTTCTGGCTATATCTAACCGCAGATAAATTTTAAAACAAATGTTTAATGATAGAATACTAGAAAATGAATGCAGTTTCATGGATCATGATTGAGTCACATAGGCTTAAAATTTAGATAGCTTTGATAAGAAAAGTATGTTTCACAAAATTGTATTGCTAAGATTTGGGAATTGATTGTATGGAGAGAAAAAAAAAAGCCTATTTATAATAAACTTATAGAGGCTGGAAGTAAATGTTTTAAATACAAAATGGTCTATGACATGCTCTATGTCACTAAGCGACAAACGTTCCGACACTTATCGTTCCGTGTGAACGAGGTCCGTTAGTGTCGGAAATTCTTTAATAACCTTAAGGGGGTTGAAAATGAATGTCCTTGAAGCCAGGAAAAGAGAGATAGAATGCAAGGACAGACAATGACTAATTGTAGCATGCGACTATAGCGGACCCCTTCACCGGGAACAAGCACCGCTTTCTGTCAACCGCCATGAAGAGTGTCGTAGACTGTTCTGTACAATTCCCTTGGGATAAATACTGTATAATCAAAATATCATACCCCCATTGAGTCACAAATATACGGTTTTCTCGAAAAATATTGTATACAATTTTAGAGAAATTTCTCGTAAAGTTTTTTTAAGCTCATTGACATAAATAATTTAAATCATTTTTAAAATGTAGTTTGAGTGACTATTTAACTCATGCCCCAAATGGGAGTCAATGACCAATCACGTTTCAATGATTTCTGTTTTACAACCAATCAGAATCGTGTTTCACCAAATATTTATCAGTGTTATGATTACCATATTAAAGAAAGCTCCTCCTTACAATATTGCGTTCCTTTGGCAATAAATAGTATGATCTGGTTGCAGTGATAAACAAATGAAGCAGTAGAAGCGTACCTATCGTTTCTCATTAGTTTTCAAACATCGCCGTTTACATTAAATATATAAATATTTTAAAATAACTATAGTTAAATAATGATTTGTGAGTAAACAGCTTAATTTTATTCGTTAAATAGTCCTAACAAATGCCACTCTTGATTTCCAAATTCTCTAGATAAATTCACTCCTCACTTCGTGAGTCGTGAATTTATCGATAATTTGGAAATCACTCGTGGCATTACTTATGATAATCTGTTTGAAACAAATGAGCACCCGGAAATATTAAGATAAGATACCCCCTTTTTTTTTTGTTGTTGTTGTTAAAATGGAGTTTTAGGTCATTAGATTCTCCATGAAAATCTTTTTCATTTATAAGTGTGAAACGGTAAAAATATGCAGTTTAGTCAAAAGTTTGTTTACCTCCGAAGTTTGGCATACAGGTAAGGAAATACGGATGTTGTACAACAAAAAATACGTTTTCTAGGTTTTCAAAGAAAAACCAACTTACCTTTTTTTGTACACTTAAATTAAGAACATTTTCTGAAAATTTAATGATACCAGTCATTCACAATGAACTCGTGTTATTATATGTCTGAATGCATTTTGCTGATATGTTATTGTGCTCTAATATAGCCTATCTTTTTAATGCGAATGATTTGAAACATACAATAAAGCAACACATTGTGAAATCAAAGTATAAAAATATTAGGCCTAACCAAGGTTTTAGAGGCAAAATTTATAGATATAACTCTAAGATCAGAATTATGCATTTGAACAAACTTATTTTTATACAGTTAGAATTACAAAGAACCTAGTAATTAATACAGAACATTGAAGACGATATTTTTTACTAATCTATTTATCCATGGTTATTTTAATAATATTGGGCCTATATTTTTTACTAATCTATTTATCCATGGTTATTTTAATAACCAGTAGGCCTACCTGGTGTGTCCTCCAAGCTTATGAATTTAATTACACCTATGTTGCATTCACCACCTCCTCACCGACATTAATGCGATTGTATCGCAATCTTCGAAGATTGTATTTGCGAGATCTTTCAGGTTCTGTGGCATATCAGAACGCGAGCAAGTGTTTTACAGCTTTTTCACTGATGCTTTATTAGAATAAGTACTGCATATAAGTTTTGAGACATGACAGTGTGGCGACAGGCGTGCAATAAACTAATATACCACTTGAAAGGCCAGCCCTCGAACGTCAAAATCAAAGCAGGTACAAACGATTTCTTTCAGTTGTCTCTGAGCAGCACCCTTGTGAAGTAATCTGTGCGTGGTGAAATCAAAAGTGCCCTGTGGAGCTTGACAGGGAACATTTTCGTGCTATGAATTTAAACGCGGTTTAAATGTGTCACCAACACATGAGCGACTCATACGAGCATTTGGTGACCTTGCTCCTTCATGTGCAATCATTTTCCACTGGTTTCCTGAATTTAAGAGGGGTAGAACCTCTTAAAAATGAAGGGAGAAATGGGAGGTGAACAACACTTGTGACAGAAGAAAACATCTCTGCATTGGAGACTCTGATTGAGGAAGATCTGCGACTGACCTTTAAGGACATCGAGGGGACCCTAGGGATACGTTCGCCAAGTGTTTCCACCATCCTGCACCAATACTTAAGAGTGAGGAAATGTTCTTCTCGATGGGTGCCACACCACTTGTCAGAAAGACAGAAACACACCAGGGTTGAATGGTGCAAAGAAATACTGGAGAGATTCAACAATGGGGACTCCCGCCGGGTGTCATGCATAGTGACAGGTGACGAACCTTTGATCTACCAGTATGTCCTCGAAACAAAGCGCCAATCATATGTGTGATTCTTCCCAGATGAGCAGCCTCCGACCAAAGTCAAAAGGCCTAGGACTGTGAAGAAGAAAATGGTAACCACTTTCTTCTGAACAAATGGTCATCTGGCTACAGTTGTGCTAGAAGATCAGAGGATAGTTACTGTTAAATGGCATACGTAAGTCTGTCACCCCAAAGTCGTCTTAATGATCCAGGAGAAGCGGTCAAGGACTGGACTGCGGTGAATTCTTCTCCACGATGGCAATGCAACAATTAGGTTTCTGGAAAAGACGCCGGTGAAATTGTTGGCTCATCCAGCCTACAGTAATCATCACCACCTGCACTCATGTAGGCCTACATTCTAAGTCCAATAAAGTTAACATTTGTTTAATAAACAATCAGTTTGTATATTTTACTAATATAAAGCCAGGTTCTAGCCGCCACCGTTTATTGTCAGACATACGTAACTCTAGGGCTGTTTCATTCTGTTAGTTGAGTCTTTACACCGATTAATACAACACTTGCAGGAATCCGCCTCTACAATTGGCGCTTGTTCTACGTCCTTGCACTAAGTATAACACTACTAACATGCAGTGCTCTTACAGTATAACTTTAGATATCAGGAATTTCAGACTGAGGTCCAACAACGTGTAACATGGCCTTCTCCAAGTAGTAACGAAAATACCCGAACGAACCTTAGTTTTGAAGGATCATTTTTGCCAGCTATAGAGTAAAAATGTTTTTTTTTGTGATATCCATAATTCCATGTCAAAATTTAAATTCGTTGTCACAGATTTAAATGTTTTAAAAAGTAGTTCCTAGCTTTCTTATTTTCATTTTATTGCTTTGCATGTCTGTAGAACACCAATTCACAGCTTCAAAAGCCATTGTGATGTTGAAAATAGTTGAAGTAATGTTTCTCTCTCCCTCTCTCTCGTGACTCTCATTTAAGAGATTTCGATATTTTGGGTATGTGTTTATTTTATAGTTTTATATAACATTCTAATATTGCATTTTAACATCAATTGAACCAACTGATATATGAGCCTTAACAATATAAAATTGTACAGCAGATTCTGCATTTACGATTTTTTAATTATTTTTCTTATGATATGGCTCTATCTCTCATATTTAATCGTGTGAATGTAGATAGTAAGAAGACAATTCTTAAGAATATTAATAAGCTTTCATATTAGTTACATTAAGTGGAATCTCTTATATTAAAATTACATAATTTACTCATTAACAGGACTGTAATGATTAATCCTATAGCGTCTAACGAGGCATTTGATTGAAACCGATTTCCTAAAATAATCTCTTAATTGTTAATTAAATTGAGATTTTATGTATTTTCAATTTTTGTTATTTCACTAAAATAGTATTATTGTTATTATTATTATTTCATGATTTTGTTTATAGAAGACGCTACTTTTACATTATTATGTTGTTTATTTTTAGAGGTAAATAGAGCTAAATATTACAAGTCGTTTGATATCACTTATGAAGTTTATTTGCTCTCATTAGCTTCTAATACTATTAACTTTAATAAATGGCGAATTCAGTTTTATTTTTAATGTATAAGTTTCTGTTTTATTATCACAGAATTAGGATACCAATAATACGAATTTTGGAGTCATATCACTTGTTTTGGCATCTTTGTCTTTGAGAAAAGAATGAGGCATTTGAAATAAATTCGAAAGGGTAAAATAGTCTCATTGAAGTTTCATGCTAAGTTCCTGTATTCATATTTTGTCACCATTATCTAAAATATTACATTATAACAAAAAAGTAAAAAAAACATGGAATTACGCAATCTCACCGTATTATTTTTGTGTATTATCACTGATGTTTGTCAGCTTAAAGCTGATACTTATCCTATACTGCTGTTTGTCTTCTTGTTACCCCGTGGCCAAATCTCTTATATCCACTTGTTTCTCTACATCGCATCGTTACAAAGGCCTAGGTATGGCAGAAGAGCTAACATGAAGGATCCTATATGCAATATCGAATGGAATGGTCATCTTTATTCAACGCATCTGCTTGTGCAACTGGCCTCAGAGAATACAAAATAACATTTTCCTTCAAATAGATTGGTGTTAAAACCTGTTAAAAAATTAATCATTGTGCAATCACTTTGGTTTCAGCAATTTGGTAATTTATTCAAAGAAAAAGTAGAAAATCGTTGAAGATGTGTATTTCGGTTTTAAACAATATTTGAATCTACAAAAGATTGCCAAAGATTACATTTTTGTAACGTTTGTTTTATAGCTTTGGTTTAAACATGTCTTCCACTGTTTTTAATTGTGTATTTAAAGGTAAAGTTATCATTCTGGTACCAAATGCAACATATATAGTATATTATTTAACGACGCCCATTAATAACTCTGGTAATTAGCGTCGCAATGCGAAGCAGGAGGTGAAAGGGTCAAAAATATTTCTCAGGTACCTCTAATTTCAAACTGTAGGCTCTTTTATATGCAATATTTCTACAACACGGAACCTACAATTTTACTTCCCTTCCATAATTAGGAATTTTATCACGCGAACCTTGGATCCAAAGACTAGTGCTAGATTACCGGAAACTACGCAACACAATATACTAACAAATTATTGAAACTGTATCCGTAGAGGTATTTTTTTTTAACTTGGGAGGAGAGGTTGAAAATGCTAGTCATGTTAGCAACATGTTATATGGTGTATGAAGTCCATCATTTTCTGCACAAATTATCTTGCGGATGAGTACAACGACCTGCATGTATTTTGCTGGTGAAGATGATCTTCTTTTGGTACACCAAGTTGTTCCACTTGCTGCATCTGTGGTTTCAGATACAGTTAATGTCTTGTCAATGATCGATGGAAAAACCAGAATTTCAATTTCATATTATTTTTGTACACGCTATAGTTCTATGAATTTATCGGCCTCCTCATACTCAGCTTTGATTGTCTCCTTTGACTGAATATTAGAGGATTTTTTTAGTTAAAATTTTTCTTAATCAACTTAATAAGACACATATGATACGTTGAAAAATAAGTTTTGAAAACAGTGTAAAATAATTATGTGACTTGGGCAAAAATAAATAAAAAGTAAGCATTAACTTGGGTCATTGAAATTCACAAATTGTTCTGAAGGCGCTTAGTTCCTCTGTTCAACCTCAATTTCATTATATGTGGCGATCATATTTAAATTCAAGCTCATCGAGGAAAAGGAAGTAGCATTTTGAGAAACACCGATATAATCTGATATAGGCTTTTGGAACTTGTCATCATGCATCAAGTCTCAGCTATTCTTAAGGCTGATTGTAAAAACTTCTTGACATACTGTGGGGCAACTGTCTACCGCATAAGGTAACTGCGGTAAAAAGTACGGAACTGAATAATGCGGAAATATGTCCAATGTGAACAAATTTATAGGTCCCGGTAAAATAATAGTAATTTTACGTGTATTTATTTTGTAGAAAACGGAATCTGTCCAACGCGGAAACGGAGGGATATTTCTATACAATACATGAAAAATGTGTATAAGGCGGAATTAGTTTCCATTTCATTGAATTCCTGTTAGGCGAATTAACAATAAGTGATGAGTCCTGTCGCCTACACCGGGTGAAGTAGACTTTCTACCTGTATCTGTGATTTTCTTTCGCCCTCACTGCACTCCGTTTTGCGAAATACAGGCTAGTTTAACAAATATTCGGCTGTTACATCTGTCTTACAAATAACCAGTGCACTTAACTTAGTTTAAGATCTGAGACCGATTGTGTACGTATCTTTAACAGGCAGCGTTCTGAATTTACGGAATAAAGATGACTAAATCGTATGTATCATTGTCATTAAACGAAAAAATAAAAGTGATTGAAGTGTACCGAAATGGACATTTCGATACAGGAATTAAGTTTTACTGCGCAAACTATACGTTATCGCGTCTCCATCTCGAGTGTCATCTTCATGAACAGTGCCAAATGCTTTCCTATCTATCCTTTCCTTTCCTAGTGCGCACCCTGTGCTATTGCGCATTCACCCTCTCCCTGTGAACTCTCATAAATAGCTGTGTTTTGTAACATCGAGGCATCATCTACTTAGTCACCGTTGGAGTCTGGTCAGAACAGCTCAGGAGAGCTGGTTATGTTTGTTTAGTCCAGTAAGCCAGGGTGGGGACGCTAGGATAGTATTTCCCCCAACCCGAGGCTAGACTAGAGTGAGTGATTATGTATGTATGTTGATTTATATCATATTTTCTTTTTGTATAGATGATCTATTATGATTTCTTTTCTTTGTAAATCGAATATTTATTTATTTATCTTTATATTTTCTGACTATATTTTGACTCGCATTAAAAGCTTTAGTTGTGCTTTTTACTTATGCCTATTCATTCAGTAGTTAGCATAAGTCAGATATCAAAGTCAAAATCCAAAAGCTAGCTCAAGCGTGTGTTAGTTCCTTTATCCCAAAGCTTCCACGATTGTATTTTATAAGTCAGTAAACATTACGTATTGGGAGAATTGAGTAAAGAAAGTTGAATTCCTCTTTGCCTCTATGGGCCCGGGCAAAGATGTCACAATTTGAACAATCTATGCTTTCCAATCAAAATAGTTATCAACAATAACGGTTTGATCCAGCACCTATACGGTGCAATTTCTGGTAGCATTGAGCGTTGTTACGCCGGTGCAAATTCTGGTAGCATTGAGCGTGGTTACGCAGGTGCAGAAGATAAAGAAAAGCAAACTCTCAGTACGCGAAATAATGGCTAAATTAAAATGTGGATAAACCGAGTTTGTGAGATTTTAAAACACGAAGGAAAAATAACGAATGAATGGATGCAAGGAAATGGTCAAATGAAAAAAAATAAATAAACTAATGAAGAAATCAACAAGATGTGTTTTACAAGTTCACGAAAAAAAAATCTCCAAATTTCCGGACCGATGCTCCAAAGTCAAGCTCTAGCTGTTACTATATCCCTAGGGATAACAATTTCAAGGCATCTTGAGGTTGGTTGTGGACAGTTTTAAAATACGACACAATGTAGTGTGGAACGAAATTTGCAGGGGATCAAAGGATGTGGACAAAAGTATAGTTAGTGTGTTGAAACCGAAACTGCATATTTTAATTTCAGGATATGCGGACAAAATAATTGGTCCCATGGGATTCCGCTTTGAACAAGTTTTGCTGTATATATTTCTCCATCCATAGTAATTCTGCCCGAGGGCTGATCTTTCACTGCAATCGTAGCATTTTCATGCTATGCTTTGTAGCTTTACTAGGGAATTATAGGTGTGGTAGCTTCCCGTTGCTTTCCACACCGGTGAATGATGATAATGATAATGATTGGATAATTTTCCGGGACCGTCGGGCCATAAGCTTCCTGACATTAGTCTTACAGGTGAGGAAAAACCCCGAAAAAAACCTCACCCAGGAGCCTGTCCCGACCGGGGATCGAACTCGGGCCCGCAGCGTGACAAGGCAGCACGCTACCTCGAGACCACAGCGGTGGACATATATATATATATATCAATTATCGTACGTTAGTCTTGCAAAAGCCCACCGTTAGGATTCGAGGTAGCCTGCTGCGTTGTCACGCAGCGGGCCCGGGCTTGATCCCTGGTCGGGGACAAGCCTCCTGGTTGAGGTTTTTTTTTCGGGGTCTTTTCTCACCTGTAAGACAAATGTCAGGAAGCTTAGGGCCCAACGGTCCCCGAAAATCATCCGGTCATCACCATTATCATTATCAGCCTTCACCGGTGTGGAAAGCAACGGGAAGCAACCACACTTATAATTCCCTAGTAAAGCTGCGAAGCATAGCATGAAAAGACTATGATTGCAGTGAAAGACCTGCCCTCGGGCAGAATTACTATTGATGGATGGAGTCTCGCAAAAACTCGAAAATGGCTGGACCGATTTTGATGAAAATTTTTTGTGTGTGTGATTGGGTTCCTTGATGGTTTCGATTCACAATCGGGTCCTCTAAAACCATTACGTGTATGAGTTCACCTGCCGTGAACATTTAAAAATCATTGTAGCCGTCACAATTTTCGATGTTTCGCAACGAAACTCAGTAAGTCCTATTAAAATAAACCGAGGTAGGCATTGTCAAAAAAGAGCGAAATCCGACAAATTGAAGTGGAGGTTCACTTGAAATTCGGAATTAAAAGCTGCCTAAACGACTGGACCTATTTTGATTAAATGTTTTGTGTGTGTTTGAGTGGGTCTCTGGGTGGTTTAGATTCAAAATTGGACCCGGTAGGTGGTGCTGCGATCCAGTTATAGGATTATTTAAATGTCAGGTATGTAGTCATCTGCATTACCGACATATTCCGCGCGACAACAATGCGGCATCATAATACACGCTTCTTGAGCCACAACAATGACAGTGAGGAGTTTACTTGCGTACTTATTGATTAGTGAATTTTATGGTAAAAAAGTAACTTATACTTTTATCGTCCGGCCATGACACGTGAATTGAACGTGAAGGACAATCTCTGCCAGATTGTTACACTGAATTTGCTAGCTGCACCAGTCATGTTGGCAATACATTAGAAGAATTTTTAACTATTCTGTATACACAATTCAGCTGTTTCATGTTACGATATACACCGCCGCTCACAAATAATGAGTGCTTGAAATATTTAAAGTTATACTTCTTCCGCTCTGTTCATGCCAAGTTTTGTACATACGATTACTCAATATTTCTTCTTCTTCCTTCCTAGAATTAGGCCAAGGCCTGTATCCTATAGAACATTTTCCCTCCAGCGTTCCATAGGACGGCCCAGTGATCTTCGTCCTCTTGGTATATAATTGAGGGGCTCAGTGGAATAAGGGCCCATCCCAACCAATGGTGGATTTTTAGTTATTTGCATATTATGTATCCTATGACCACCTTCTATTAATCTTTAGAAGCTCGTAATTCTAACTTTGCTCAAAAGAGGGTAAATGAGACTTTGTCTAAGAAAAATTTCTAACTTCTTCACGCGCGCGGGAAATAAAGGCCCATCCCAACTGTTGACACGTGACCGTATATTGTCCGCTACTCTGTAGTCCGCTTCAATACTGACTAGCATTGCCGGCAAATATCAGTAAATGCAGAATGGCTGATGCGGCAGATTCTTGAGCAAATGAAAATAGTGTAATAAAATATAAGAAAAGAATAATAAATGTGCAAGAGTGGAATAAAACGAAGCTGAACATTTTACGCAACAGTGGAAAGGAATATATATCGCCCTGAATCAGTTCCTTCAAGAGGTGCGGACGAAATTGCTAGTAGTTGTTTATTAAAAGCTGTGCCACTGATTGTAAAAGGTGCTAATAAAAATAAACTTATAATGTATATAGTGATTCATGTGTTGTTCAAAACAAGAATTATACAATAATGGGACTTTGGCTGTAGGCCTACATAATTGATTGTGGTTGGTTTGAAGAAATTCAACATAAATTTCTTGTACCAGGTCACACTTTCCTTCACTGTGATGCTGACTTTGGTGTGATTGAAAAAGTTAAAAGAAAAACACAAGTGGTTTATACACCTGAAACAGTGGGCTCACCTCATAAGAAAGAGTTGAACAAAGAAACCATTTACAGTAATTGAGATAAATGCAGAGAATTTTAAAAATTTGGATAACTTAAATGTTCACAAAGAGAAATGTGACGCTGGACAAGCATAAGGTAGACATCAGAAGAGCACCTCAGTTTCGTTTTGTGGAAAACAGGCAAGTAATGTACGTAAAATCTAGTTTCGGTGATTTGGCTTTAGAGGAAGTAATATGCCTTAAAAAAAGGGAAAGGAAAGTGTCCTGTATTACGAGATGTAGGCCTAATATTGACAACAAAATATCCTAATGGTAGGATGATAAAAAGAAGACATCATGATTCTCATGACATTTGTTGCCTACCACCTGTACACCAGACATTTTAACAGTAGCCTTAAATCATATGATGATGATGATGATAAAAATGCTACAAACGTAGAATACGTAGATTAATGCAATATTCAAGTTAAAAAGTGTTACCGGTATTTAATTTGTTTATTTATGTTGTATTTTTTATATTCTCAATTTTCTTTTTCTTTGATTAGACATATGAAACAACATAGTGATGTATACATTTGCAGGCAGAAAGCTTATTTTATGTACAAGACATGTACCAAATATTATCAATGTGTGCTCTATATATTTTACTCAATGTAAAATTTAATAAAATGCAATTTTTCTCCAAACTTACTGCAGTTGGGATGGGCCTTTATTCCACTGACCCCCTCAATTATAAACAGCTTTGGGGATCCGATTTGAACTCATTCTTTCAAGATGGTGTTTCCAATTTAGTTGGTACTGTTTAATATATTCCAAAATTAGCGTAGTCTTCAATTCTTTTAAGATATCGGTGTTCCTTTTCCGATCCCATCTGGTGTAGCCCGCTGTTCTGCGCATGAATCTCATTTCACTAGCCGTTATTCTGCTTTCATGTTGTCCTTTTAGTGTCCATGCTTCACTACCATAGGTCAACACTGGTGTGTTATATAAACGTAATCTGGTGTTTTTTTGTACAAGGGATGGTTTCATAACTTCATGTTAACATGACGTAATCCAGTGTTTTAATCAGACTTCTCTAATTCCCATATAGAGTAGATACCAAGTTGCCCTCTGAGGCTGAGAGAACCCAATTACAGATCTTACATTCAGAGAAAAATGTCCTAGCTACAGCTGGGAATCGAACCCGGAACTAGTATTATGCTAAACGCTCACCGTTATACCAAAGAGGAGGTCTATTACGATCAAATGAAACCAGGTAATAGAATTCCAATCCATAAGAACTACAGATAATCAGATTGGCCACGTGATTCGATCTCTGGTCTTTCTGAATATCAGTCTCATAAGCCGCTGAGTCAATTCCTTTAGCGATTCCGATATTGTTAAATTACACAATGTGTTTCAGAATAAGTACTACAGACATAGGGTTTGTAGAGGGGACTTAGTAGATCAAGTTTTGATAAGGAACCCATGTCCGGGAACCAATTTCTATGCAAAATAAGTTTGAATATCGAAACACAATGGACTGATATGGTGTGTCTTGTGTTTCAGAATAAGTATTGCAGATTGCTAGGGGTTGTACTACACCTGTCGAGTCGGAGGAAGATCTTGCACGAATTCTGGCGGCAGCAAACATTATTGAACACAACACCAGGTCTTGTGGAGCGCGCGTATGAAAACATGCGTCGCAGATACATTTTGTGCAACGAACAGCAGGGTCGCCACGTGAACCATACATGTACAACCCCTAGAAATCTGTAATACTTATTCTGAAACATCCTGTACATAGGGTCGTCCGGCGCTCTGGCTCAAGTTGTTACGTGCTTGGCTCGTGACTAGCGGATTCGATTTCGATTCCCCGCGGGGTAAGAACTTTTAATTGTAATTTTCAATCGCGGTCTAAGTTGGGCAGTGATGTATAATTTTAAATCGGTACAGTTTGCACCAGTTGTCTGGATTAAATTCAAAATCCCTTCGCAATACATGTTGACTTTCGGTACCTGGACGACACAGATAGACTAAGTTAGTCACTCATACACTCAGCATACTAGACTGTTCGTCGGGAAAGGCTTTATAAGTAAGTAATACACCTGATTATATAGACTATTTAACTCATGCCCCAAATGGGAGTCAATGACCAATCACGTTTCAATGATTTCTATTTTACAACCAATCAGAGTCGTGTTTCACGAAATATTTATCAGTGTTAAATTTACCATATTAAAGAAAGCTCCTCCTTTTTAATATTCTGAACAGGTCTGACCATTATTTTGCAGTGACTGAGCCTGTAAAGAAATACGGCTACCAGATTGTATATATAGTGCATAGATGTCAACACATAGCGTTTGCAGGAGTTAATATAAAAACATTTGTAGCAATTTATTATACCACCAAAAAAAGAAACCACTGTATGCACTTTCTTAAATGTATTTTTCCCCAGGTGATAATCCAGAAAAATATAATTGTCATATTTACATCATACGACATCAGAAATGAATTAATATACAGTTTGATGTTTCATTTTTTCTCCACTAGAGAGCATTCTTACAATATTGCGTTCCTTTGGCAATAAATAGTATGATCTGGTTGCAGTGATAAACAAAAGAAGCAGATGAAGCGTACCTATCGTTTCTCATTTGTTTTTCAAACATTGCCGTTTACATTAAATATATAAATATTTTAAAATAACTATAGTTAAATAATGATTTGTGAGTAAACAGCTTAATTTTATTCGTTAAATAGTCCTAACAAATGCCACTCTTGATTTCCAAATTCTCTAGATAAATTCACTCCTCACTTCGTGAGTCGTGAATTTATCGATAATTTGGAAATCACTCGTGGCATTACTTATGAGAGGCATGCTGTTACTCGTGGCCACGTGAACAAGCGCAAGTCCAAGTTTCTCCGCACAGCTGATTTCGTACTTTGGTACGACAGCTGCAGGAACATGGACATGTAACTTCTCTATAGCGTATAGACTTTATATCCGAACACGTTATAAAGCATTGCGCAGAAGTTCTACTCAAAGCTTCCTGTTCTAGAGAACTCTTATTCAGTACTCTGTCGAAGTCGGGAGGACTACCTTTACCGCATATAGTAGGGTAAAGTTTCGTAATTTTCTGATCTACTTTTAAAAACTTCTAAAAAATAAAATTTCTTATTATTATATATTTTCTTGAACAGAAACTAATTTTTTCGTGTTACACAACAACTGAACTTACGGAACGATATGTGAGTAATTTATTTAGAAAATATGAAGATTGAATCACGAAACAAATCGACGCAAAAAATTAACAAAATTATATTATATACAGACGATACACATCCAATATGTCTGTCTTCCTCCGAGGAATGATTTAGGAAATAAATAGGATGAAAATCCTACAAATAAAGAATAATAAGATGAAAATTATATATTATAAAGTAAATGGTTGTGGTTCTATTTCTTAATTTCACGTGAATATGATTTCACGATGTGATTATGAGGTCGGTGATTTTTTCTTGGATATTATGGCTTGAATTTCCTGGCATTTGCTTTACAGTAAAGGAAAAAGTTGAGAAACTCATCCATGAAAATAAACTCAACCGTGAATCGAACCCATCTTCACTATTTGAGAGATGGTGTATTATTTAAATTCTAAAATGCGGGGAAAAAGTACAGGCTATTTTTTCTCGAAAGATACATTCATATAAGGATGTTATTAATTTTAATGCAATTATAGTAAAAACGAGATAAAATTGTGAGTCATGTTATGCGATTATAACCGGTTCAGCTTATTCATGTGAATGATACAGCGTATGACCGTGTATGTACCTTAGTTTGATCTCTCAGCATTATCAAGTTTCAGTGAACAAACATGTGTGATTATCGAATGTGTCCGCTTGACTTCTTTATCAACGCGAAATTTGTCTCTACATCGTTTCTGTGTAATTGACTAGCATCCCAACGGTTTTCTATTCGAATCCATATTAAGATGTTATTTGACGATAATTTCTTTATGTTCATGGTCTGGAACGTGTTTAACGTACCACCCCTGGCGAATATTGAAAATACGACGGTAGACACATTGTTAACTCAGGTATTTATTTAAGTAAAAAAGGTAAATTAGGAGTAATACTGAAATTATCGATCTTTAGTTTAATAATTTACAGATTAGCTTTTTTTTTTGAAGGTATAAATTTTAAGTCTAATTGAATACTGTGATACATTTTAGTCAGTTTCATAGTAAATAACTGCTTCTTTGCAATTGAAAATTCTAATATTTTGAGAGTATAAATTGCATAAATTTTAAACATATACAGTGTACTTCGCTGTCGAATCGCCCCCTTGCACGGCGGCTGACGGTAGCAACCGATGATAACCGAGCTCTTGGCACTCCGGCCGTGTTTAATCCCCTTCGAAGGAGCGCGGTACTCATCGGTACTCATGTTGTCAGTCTCATAGCTGTTTTGTTTCAGTATGGTTGTGCTTTGAAATGTTTCGTATGAAATATTATTCCTGTTATGCTACATGGGCTATTGTGCTTGGTATTAAATATGATTTCTATATTAGTCCTTTAGTTATAGTTTACATAATGACTCGATATACTTACACACTACAAAAAAAATAATATATGATTCGTATGTATTAACAAATTCTTTCAGGTAAATTATAAGGCGATTTTTAACTAAATATCCAACTGCGCATGTCCCACATAGAGATACTGTGCCAAAACTTGTCACTATATTTAAATATAAAGTGTCTATTATTGATAAGAAGCGTTGGATAAACAAACTATTAATAAGGAGAAACTAGCCGCGATGGAAGAAAAAATTCCTGCGACGATTTGCACAGGAAATTGAAATTTCGATAACCTCAACATGGCGAGGTACCAGATTCCTGAATTAAAACCATACAGGCTCACTCTTGTTCAGGAAAATAAATAACAAAGCGTAGTGTGATCCATAAATAGCCCGGTCAAGTTAGCACAAAAAATAGGGGTAGGATTACAAAAATTCGCATAGAGCTGAAAATTTGTACGAATGTTGGGATCATCATTATAAATGAAATGTGAAAAGTCCCCATAGATTCCACATCTGCAAAAAAAATATATTCAAGGCCAGTTCGCGAATATGGTTTTTTTTTTGCATTTTTCAGCCAAACGGTAAGTTTTATCATAAAAATAGGCTAGACAAAAGTTGTAGACCATGCAATTATCTACAAAAATTGTCCTTATACTTTTATCATATTCTTGAGATATCACAATTTGAAACATCGAAAACAATAATATGCACGCTTTTCAACCGCAAGTTAACCTCCTATACATCATGGGATATTTAATATAATAATAATATTGGTTGAATAACTTATATATACAAATCATATATTATGAGTGTGAGAAAATACATAAAAAAGTCAGTCCCTAATTTAATTGGCCCGTAACATCTGCCGACTATTCTATTATTGTCCGAGTGGCGACAGTCATATACCTGTTTTTTTTCTGGAAGGCATAATCGAGACTTTTAGTGTAGTGTTGAACGTTCCTTTACAGTAAATACACATGGCTATTAATACACATGCTTGTTAATGATATTTCTTAAAATAATTTGTGCTGTTCAATAATTAAAACAATATCGCAATTTTGCTTTGTTTGTAGTAAACCTTTGACTGAAAAATGAAACAGTTACTGTTGATCGTGGAATGAAGACTTTGATCCATTCAAGTGTTGAAAGAAATCATGGGTTTTCTAAATACCTGAAGGACAAGAAAGCAGACAATTCATGTGCAGTGTTGTAAAATGTACACTCGGAAGAGTTCTATTGCTGCAGTTAAAAGACAGCATGAGATGGAGCAAGCCAGTACATCTGAAGTCCACCTCATACTAGAGCACGCGTAAGTGAATCCGTTTCTTGTTTTAAAAAAATATTGCTTATTTTGTGGAGATGAAGCGAATGAAGAGGCTGAGAAGAAAAAAGCGTAAAATGTTAGGCGTAAAATTCATAAAGTTGCTACACTTGAATTTAAAGAATCAATTTTGAAGGTCTATGACTCAGTGCCAATCAACCAACTTTGGGATGCAATTGTTGATGTTGGTATCGATTTACCAACGATTTCACTTGTCCGACGGTTGTACCAGCAGTGTCAGGCTTCGGTTAAAGTGGGTAAGATCATATCCTCTCCATTCAGAACTACTAAAGGCCTGCGACAGGGCTGTAGTATGTCCCCTACTTTGTTCAAAATATACATCTAGCATATATTGGAGCAGTGGAATCGATATTGTGGAGGCATGGGAGTACCAGTCCAAGGTGGCACAATACATTCCTTTACAATGTACATAGAGAAAGATTTGCGTTTAGATCGGTACTTGCTCAGGTAGCTCAGTTGGTAGAGCACTTGGTCTAGAGAACCAAGGGTCCCGGGTTCAAGTCCCGGTCTGAGCGTATAATTTTTCTCTTCAAATATGACTTATCCATCATTGAGATGTACGAAATCAATAATAATAACATGGAAAAAGCCGTACTGGCTGTAATGTATAATTCCCAAATATGTCTTCTTAATAAAGGAGCCGCCATTTGCAAGATAGAAGCATGGCTTCATAGCATTTGGTGGACGGGAATTACAATGTATATAGAGAAAGATTTGCGTTTAGATCGGTACTTGCTCAGGTAGCTCAGTTGGTAGAGCACTTGGTCTAGAGAACCAAGGGTCCCGGGTTCAAGTCCCGGTCTGAGCGTATAATTTTTCTCTTCAAATATGATTTATCCATCATTGAGATGTACGAAATCAATAATAATAACATGGAAAAAGCCGTACTGGCTGTAATGTATAATTCCCAAATATGTCTTCTCAATAAAGGAGCCGCCATTTGCAAGATAGAAGCATGGCTTCATAGCATTTGGTGGACGGGAATTACAATGTATATAGAGAAAGATTTGCGTTTAGATCGGTACTTGCTCAGGTAGCTCAGTTGGTAGAGCACTTGGTCTAGAGAACCAAGGGTCCCGGTCTGAGCGTATAATTTTTCTCTTCAAATATGATTTATCCATCATTGAGATGTACGAAATCAATAATAATAACATTCCTTATTATTTGCAGACGATCAAGTGTTGATAGCTCAGAGTCGTGAGGATGTGAAATACATGATGAGAAAACTTCTAAATGCTTTTGAAATAGGAGGTTTAAGAGTAAACATGGAAAAAACTGATTATCTTGTAGTAGGAGGAAGTGGACGAGATATATCCCTATCCCAAGGAATTATTAGAGCTGTTAAAAAATTTAAATATTTGGGATCACTTATTGATGAATCAGGGAGTTGTAAAGCTGAAGTAGATAGCAGGTTAGTACAAGCACGAAGAGCCATAAAAATGTTGAATGGAGTACTGTGGAGTAGGACCATGTCAAATCACACGAAGAAGAGGATTTTGAAGTCTGTTGTGGAAAGCATAATGACTTATGGTGCTGAGGGATGGACTTTGGTAGAGGGACAAAAAACTAAGATCTTGGCAGTGGAGATGGATAGAATAAGACGCAGTGCCAGGGTGTCCAGGTTGGAAAGGAGAAGAAATGAAGAAGTGAGGCAGATGGTGGATATGGAGGAGACAGTGGTGGAAAGGATCGAAAGACGAGCTCTTCAGTGGTATGACCATGTCAGGAGAATGGAGGATGATAGGTGGCCCAAAACTCTTTTGGAATGGTCACCTTCTGGTAGAAGGAAACGGGGCAGGCCAAGAACAACTTGGAGAGGAGAGATCCATAGATTGATGAACGACCGAGGTCTGGAGGAGAATGAATGGCGTGATCGGCAAGAATGGCGAATGGGAATACAGGGTAACCGCTGAAAAGTGGAGAGGCCCTCAAAAGTAAAAAGTAAGCATTTTGAAGGTAGCTCGGACTCGTTCTGATGGCGTAGCAAAAAAAAAATAAATAAATAAATATAAAAAAAACTGCACGAATTCAGTACGAATATGATTTAGTTGCTGCCGAGGCTAGGTACCATAATAATTGCTATAATTCCTTCTTTAGACCCACCACTGGGGGGTAAAATCGGTCGTTCGCAAGATGATCGACAAATGTTGCAATGGAGAAAAAGGTGATGACTGCCAGTTTTCATTGGAAGAATTACAAAATAATTGTAAAAATCCAGCTTTAGATAATAGAACAATTAAGATTCGATTGAAGTTAAAGTATGATCATCACGATATTCTTAACCAAGCTAGGTATGAGAAAAAAAGTCAAAATGAAAAGGAAGAACGATTTAGAATCATCAAAGCTGCAGCAGCAATCGTTACAGAAGACATTCACTCTTTAGTATTTGATAATACCAATTACCCCCCGCCTAGTCGAATGTTTGAAAATATTAACAGCGGTATTCCGGAGTCATTGGCTTAGTTTTTGGAACAAATAATTCTTAAAAATAAATCATTTAAACTAGAACTATTAAAACTAGTATGTACTAATATCAGCCACAGTATTATGACTACTGTTAGCCTAGATATTTCAAATCAAAATTGCAATTGTGTCAATTAATAGATAAAACTTTGGAACCAATTCAAACGTTAATCCCACCAGCTCCACAA
Source organism: Diploptera punctata (assembly GCA_030220185.1). Classification (NCBI taxonomy): domain Eukaryota; kingdom Metazoa; phylum Arthropoda; class Insecta; order Blattodea; family Blaberidae; genus Diploptera; species Diploptera punctata. Next base: position 456,538 of record JASPKZ010005708.1, read on the forward strand.
ATATTCTTAACACCATTTTTTGCAATTGCAAAAGGGTGAAAAAAGGTCGGATTATTTTCAACATTAGTAAGATTCACGATGAAGTTCCGTTGAAGTATTATTCAAAATTAAAATATAAAATTTTGAAATATTTTATATTTTAATTTCGGATTAGTTTGTTCACCAGTATGCACCAATTATCAAAGCCAGTCTTGCTCCAATGTTGAATCAAGTGGAACAGATTAACATTTATATGATTTCAATGAGGAAACAACTGATACATCTTTATCAGAACAATTAACAAATATCCAGCAAGAAGAAGAAGAAGAATCGAAGAAGACATTACTGTCAAAGTAGAATTCGAAGATTATCAGTCAGATTAACATTACTCGGAATCAAGAATAATTTTTGTCACTTAAATCATTTCCAATAGTACCATATTTTAATTAATATTATTTAATAAAACTTAACACAATAGATCATGGAGTATACCTATCGAAGACACCACATTAAAAAAAATGCGCCAAGTACACTGCCTCATAGGTGGTGCGGAAATGTGTGCATATTATGTAGAATACGACTCCTTCAAATTTTAGAATCTCGATATCTCAAGAATGGTGATTCTCATGAAAAAAAGTATAAGAACAATTTTTAGGCAATTGCATGATCTACAACTTTTGTCTGATCTATCTGTATGATAAAACTTACCGTTTGGCTGAAAAATGCGAAAAAAAACATTCGCGATCTTTGACCTTGAATAACTTTTTTTTTTTTTGCAGATGTGGAATCGATGGGGACTTTTCACATTTTATTTATAATGGTGTTCCCAACATTCGTACCAATTTTCAGCTCTATGCGAATTTTTGTAAATTGAAATGTCTATTTTGACCGGACTAAAAACTAACATATTAACTAATTCCCTGACACTATCATACCCAATCTCTCCATACATTATATCCGCAAGATTCTATATCTAAATGTGAAGATAAAAATGCAAACAGTTAATTGAGTTGATTTTCAGTTACTTTTATTATTCAAAATTTGTAAATAATTCTATTTGGGAAGATGAATTAATACATATAAATGCACACTTTCACGAACACGGTGCAGCGAAGGCTTTGTTTTCGATTCGCCGGGAACTGGCTACCAGCACAGTGGTTGCTATCGCTGACCGCCGTGCAACGGGGCGACTCGACAGCGAAACACAATGTATATGAATATTATAAACGTAGTCTATAAATTATCAATGGGGACATTATTCGAAGAGAAAGGAATGGTTGTGTACTCATAGTCGCAAAAGTTATGCATGTACGAGTATAACAACCTTCACTCTGGAAATACCAATAGATCCAATGGGTATTGGGTTTACAGAAGAAACCCTGATTGCAGAAAACGCACAAGTACAGCAGTACCATTGTATATTTTATAGATGAACATGATTATCCTCCATCGCAGAAAGAAGTAGAAGCTGGACGTCGATGTACAGTAATCACTAAAACGATCTACAGTTGGAGCCACTAGCGGTTCCACTCAGATTATTCAATATGAACTGGAGTGAGTGCTATTAGAACTGTTTATATATTTTTTGTCTCTAATGTAATCCTTAAAATGAAGTATAAACCAAAGGAACTTTCCTGCCAACCCAAGTCTTTTCGAGTTCTTCAGGGTTTGGGACATTCCATACGAAACTGGCAAAAAAATTGTGAAAATTGAACTCACATCTCTAAAAGTTTACCTTTTTCTTTACAGTGAAACTTTGATACACTGAATATCTGAACCGAATTTCAGGTCTTCGTTTTATGTAATTAAAGAGTAATAGAGCTGTCAATGTATCGTATTGTTTTAAAAAGTCTCCTTTATAAAATAATTGTCTCGAAGTATAACTACTCCCTCAACTTGAAAAGATAGTCACGTTAAAATGATTTTATGCTCTATCCCTTGAAAATTAGTATGTTAATATTTACCATTTTCTGAAGGGCGTAAATGCAATTAATATGCAATTGACCTTTTCAACCAAAAATGTTATAAAATAAAAAAATATCAGATTATTACCAGATGACTAGTTAATTATTTGTAATGAGTATTAACCCTTAAATTGGCAAACTCGACTCGACTATGTTATGGAAGTAGTAAAACTTCCCAGATATTGACTCTCCTTCAGATCTCGTCGAGGAAACTTCCAGTTCTCTGGAAGCGTCCTCGACAGTAGGGAAGGGATATCAAATCTGTCTATTTTACTATCTTCCAGCTATTTTAGGGCTTTTTTTCCCTCTTTAGCTCTTTTGATATATGATATTTCGTCGTTGATGGTAGTGATTTATCCCCTGCCATTAACAGCTAGACGTGGATCAGCAAGCAAAGGTCCAGTAGTTGGACATTAAAAAGCCTTCAGTCAGATTCCTGTTGGATATAGTTTTGTTTGCTAGATGCATTGCATTTTTGTGTCGTATTTTTTATGCCATATGAAGATCTGTGACAAGGCATGACGCACCCTCTCAAGCTTTGGATTTAAAGATTTAAGTGGTTGGATTTAATGTATATCTGAGGTATTTTTTATCTTATATAAATGTATCAGTGCTATTGCATTTTCTTTAGTTATTGCATTCGATTTCAATATGTTGATGATTTCTTTCTGATTGAATATGTTTAAAAAGTGTTATTTTTATCTGATGGTAAACCACCACCACCACTATGTAATGGAAATTGTGTCACTTCTCAAACATTCATATCCCCTCTATGTCCGCCAGGGAAACATCCATTTTTATGGAAGCGTCCCCGGCGACTATATGGGAATTGTTCGATGGTGAGCAACTTCCGGCTATCTCTAGGGATTTCCAACCCTCTTTAGCCCTTGTGAATTAAATATTTCGTCGTTGTGTTTGGTGATATACCATCTGCTGACTACATCTGGTAGTAGTCTAGTAGCAAAGGCCTAGTGGTCGGACGTTATCAAGCCTGCATACGCTGACTGTTGATAAAGTTTATTTTGATGTTCTAGTTGATTCACTGAGCTGCCAACAGGAAGACCGCCACAACCACAGATGCCGCCAACCCTCAAAAGGGCAAGACCGGGAAGTCAAGTCGGCATTCCAGTCAGAAACGGTTCTTTTCGGATTTCGCTGTTCTAATTTTGTAATTTTGAAGATTTATTGGACTTTAATAACTTTACTAGTGGATGCTAGCGGACCACTCCGGCATTTGCCTTAACATCAAGGGAAACAAATTTCATGTTAGTTATTTGAATGTGGCGGACCTCAGTGAAAACGGAATCTTGTGTAACTGTTATTATTATGTATATTGTATAATTAGATACACGTTTAAGTGGTTTCTTTTTGTTCGTTTTCTTCTGATTTATTTAAAAAATACATTAATTAAACCAACTGATGTATCCAAAAGGATACATTACGAATTTAAGGGTGGGATGAAAGGAAACCATCAAAAATAATTATTATTTTCCCTAAAATCTCCTACGTGCAGACTACCCGCAATACCTTTTGCGTGAGTAAAGATCGCTCGCTCGTACAAACAATGACGGAGCTAGTAATAGTCCTTTGTGCACTTCCAAACATTTTATTGGTATTATCATTACATTATTTTTTTATCATGATTACTATTATTACATCATCATCGTGGACTAGTGGTTACTCTGCACGCTTCCGATTTCGATGTTTGCGGATTCAAACTCGATAGGAATCAATGGAATTTTAAAGGCGTAACAATTCTGAATATACCTTTCTCCAGAGGGAAGGAAATCCTCGAGTCTCATGTCGTAGATTTACGGTACGTAGGAGAACCTCGTGCTTGAAATAAATTGCTACATAATGATCTCACATGTTAGTGAGCGTCATTAAATGTAAAAATCTTTATCGATCTCTCCAGTAGGCGATTGATTTTGTGCTGCTTTTGGCAATGTATAGTTTCGTTTAAATTTCTGTACACCTTCAAATTCAAATTTGTAGGCCTATTAAACAATTATTTTCTAGAGAGTAGTTTTGTAATGTGTTGTAATTTTCTATACTGTACACTTACACCAATGTCTGATGTTGAATATTGCAAGGAATGCTAAGCTACCAATAATAATTTATAATAATTAATTGTTCTGCTATTACAAGCGATATTTAAGAGGTATAAATGTATTTTATTGACATTGACCCTGAATTCCTCAGAAATCCATGGAGCGACAGAAACATTAAAACTTTTCTTATAATGTCGTCCGAGTGGATTGAAGCACTCTCCATTGACATAACATCAATTAGGCTTGCTCACACTACATTCAGTATAATTATACCTACACTAATAAAATAAAACACTGAAATATGCAAACTTGTTAATAAAAAATATTTTAAATTTGAATGCGATACGTAACACTAAAATTACGAGTTACTAAACACACGCACTGTTTATAGAAAACTGTCTGGTGACAAGTAATCTGAATCAACACTTTTGAAATTCATCTGAACTCGAGAATTGTTGACGGAAGTGCAGATGTTTTAAGACATGCCGACTGTTCATTATTATCGTTTATTAAAACATTCGGATTTATTTGAAAGTGATGTCATTTAAAATTATTATTTCGTCACATTTTGCAGGGTAATACAATAAAGTACACTGAATAAAAATTCATCTTAAACAAAATAAAATCAGTACCAGTTTATTTATTTAATAATGTAAGAATTTTTATTAATATTGCATGTAATGAAAATGTTTGTAACAAAATAAATAGTTTGTTTAATAATTCACAATAAACTCGAGTAACAGAGCTCCTTACTTCTCACTTCAGCAATTAAATTCCATAAATGTTTTAACATTAAAGTATCTACTGCGTAAGAATTAAAATATCGCCACTATTATAAATTAGCAGTACTGTTCCACTCAGCTCATATAACAACAGATGGGTACTTTTGAAGGAAGTCTGTTAAGTTTTTGTTACATATTTAGTTATTTTTGTTTTGTGTTTATATACATACATATGCATATACATAAGTAGCGGAAAAACAATTTGTTCATATAAGCACAGCAATAGAACTTTTCTAATTACTTAAATCTATTAGATTTAGTAGCAGTTGAAAAAGTCACTGATGACGCGGGGTCAGCTGTTCCAATAACTATACGCGCGACCTTGGTCGTGAAATTAACTAGGTTTTAACGAAAATAGAATAAAATACATTTATATTGTCTGAACTATTCATCCCACCGAAAACGTAAGGAAATTAATCCTTATTACGTGAATAATGTCCTGCATTTTTTTCGTTTTCATTTTATGATGTGTACTGCAGTAAACCGCCATAAAATTGAAAATTTACACCGAAAATGAAAATATCCTAATTACGAAAATAAAACCCTTAAACTACATGATATCATCTACATAAATTCGTTTTAAACAAATTTTTGCTGTTTACTGCTTCAGAAATATTAGCTAGTAAACATTTTAGTTTATCGTATTTACGATAATTTCAGATTGTCATAACTATGAACCTATAAATTATAAAAATTAAATTTCGATATTAATATGTATATTAATATTATACTATATTTGGGGATACATAAAATTAAAAAAAATATTTTGCAAGATTTTTTGCTGTCCGAATTGATATGGATTATCCCGTTTCGCGTAACGGCAAATAGAGAGCAGTTTTTCTTCTATGATTTTTTGATGGTCGAGACAGATACGATGAAGATAAAATTAACAGATTATTAGCTTTTGAAACCAAACATAATTTGTACAAATTTTGCCGACCACCAAGCTGGTTGCACACATTGTACCTGCAAATCATGTTCCGGTAAACTAGCTCGATCTTATTCGCAGTGACAGAACGAAATTTATTTGTCCCTTGACGTTGGATGTTTTCACGAAATCGGTGAATGTTGGGTTGTGTAAATGTTATTTATTAAGTCACAAATAATTAAATTACTATCGATTTGTCTCCGGCAAACGCGGGAGATTTAAAAGCTTAATACGAAATTATACCTTCAGAACGAAAACGGTACATTTCCGGACTTCTTATTCAAAACGTTATGTACTCACTCTCCCCTACAATTCCTAAAAAATTGTAATGAGACATTTCTTAATACCTAGTTTTGTGTATGTAAATGTGTTTGTTATTTTTCTTTCATACCGGTATTTGAACCATTGATTTTTTTACCTAAATTAACTTATTGCAATAACAGCTAAATATTGAATTTATAATATTTGAGAATTTTGTTCTTGGATTAATCTTTTGGGTGAATATTCAGGTGGGTCAAGTCCTCCATGGGTCAAATTGCATTTGAGTAAATATTAGTTGAGTGTGCTAGCACCCATCCCCTTTCATCGTCCATAATAATAATAATAATAATAATAAAAAACTCCTGGCGCGACAGGCCTAGATGGCCCTTAGCCTACCAGCCGGCTGCTGGCCTAATATCCACATGTGTCAATCACAGAGGTAGATGATCATCGGCCAGTGTAGGGGTGACATGTGGTCAGCATGTCGAGTCCCCCAGCCGTTATAGCTGGTTTCCTCAACCTGGAGCCGCTACTTATTGTAGCTACCCAAATGCCTCACGATGCTGGGTGGGCACCGGTCCCATACTGGCCGAAATACCATGAGAAAATTTCTTCCCTCATGGAGACTCGAACCAGCGCAAGTCCCGTAGCTCTGCGCCAAGGTTTCCTGCCTTAACCACTCGGCTACGGCGCGGGACAACAACAAATAATAATAATAATAATAATAATAATAATAATAATAATAATAATAATAATAATAATAATAATAATAATAATTATTATTATTATTATTATTATTATTATTATTATTATTATAACCATAATAATAATAATTATTATTATTATTATAACCATAATAATAATTATAACCATAATAATAATCATGACCATAATAATAATCATAACCATAATAATCATAACCATAATAATAATAATCATAACCATAATAATAATCATGACCATAATAATCATGACCATAATAATAATCATGACCATAATAATAATCATAACCATAATAATCATAATGATGATGATGATGATGATGATGATGATGATGAAGAAGAAAAAAATTACTTGAGAAGATGGATAACAAAACTTTGGGAGTAATTTGTAAGTTCGTAGCGTGACTTGTGTTGTTGTAGACGCGCCTATAAAGGTATGTGTTCCAAAAATCTGGGACCACCCGTAATTATAATGTGAGAGGCAGAATTTTGACGGGTTTAAATTACAGAGCACTGGCCTAGAGAAGGAACGTATTATTTCATTTTGTTCTGAGAAAAATCTAGCAGATGGCATCTCCTTGTTAACAACATCCATCATTCAGACTACCTGCTACAAATTAGCCTTTATAATTTTCTTCCCATCTTTAACGTTCAAAAGGCTTCTGAATTCAGCCACTTCTCACTTAACTTGAAAATCGTGATTTTAAACAATGACTTTTAAGGTAGATTATGTTTTTTTAATGCCGTCGGTCGTTCGGAAATTATATTGCCACTTTTAACATCTCTATTAATAATTAGAACCTAATCATTTTTGCATATTTGATTGAAGTTGATATTAATATTTTGAAGTTAAGGCTTTAAATTTATTTCTGTCATTGAAAAAAAGTTAAATATTGTTATTCATTCATGGCAGTTTAATAATTCAAATATATATCTTTTTGCCCTCCCTCATTTAATATACTCTGTTAGGATTTAGTTATCATGATTTCTACTATCCTCTTATAACCTTGACAGCCTAAAAATATTCACAATAACATCTGTGGTCAATTTCTTTTGTCAAAATTATTGGAAATGCTTGGGTGTTTTCACCCCCACCCTCCTAACACTTCCAGCGAGTATTATCAGTTATACTCGGACCAACGGATCTGTGCCCCTGTAGCGCTGGAATCGTTCTTAGAAAAGTACACGTTAATACTCACACCATTTCACCGCACTCCCCTCCCCCTACGTCAAATAACAGCCATCGAGTAGGGATGTTGCCAAACTTCCCCCAGTCCCATGGCTCTTGAATATTGAATAGTAGTGCAAGGTTGGAGTCAAGTTGACAACACTGAAGTGCAAGTGCAAGAGACAGATAGATAGAAAAGAGGGAGAAAGAAATGCAGGGAGGGAAATGATTTTCCGACGCAGAAAACAAAGTAAGCTTTAGTTCACATATCTTATGGGGGCACAGATCCGTTGGACAGACAATACCATAATATGCCTGAGGGAAGACAGAGCGAGAGGGAAATGTGAGTACCCGTCACTTTATTAAACCGATCAGACCACTTCCCTCTTCAAACAATCGGATAGCTAATCTTCACAGACTATACACTTAAAGTGACTTCTACGTATAAACCATATAGTTTGCCGGATTGTGTATAGGCAGGAAACAACAACTTTAAACCTTACTGTACTCAATGGATTACTTAGTGGCGGAAGCGTAAACGTTTGGATTATCAACATCAGTGTCCACCGCTGTGGTCTCGAGGTAGCGTGCTGCCTTGTCACGCAGCGGGCCCGGGTTCGATCCGCGGTCCGGGCAGTTTTTCTGGGTGAGGTTTTTATCGGGGTTTTTCCTCACCTGTAAGACAAATGTCAGGAAAACTTTAAGGCCCAAACGGTCCCCGAAATCATATGGCCATAATCATCTTTATCATTATCATCATCCTTCACCAGTGTGGAAAGCAACGGGAAGCTACCACACCTACAATTCCCTAGTAAAGCTGCAAGCATAGCATGAAAATGCTATGATTGCAGTGAAGGACCTGCCTTCGTGCAGAATTACTATTGATGGATATATATATATATCCATCCATCCATAGTAATTCTGCCCAAAGGCAGGTCCTTCACTGCAATCATATTTTCATGTTATGTTTGCAGCTTTACTAGTGAATTGTGTAGGTTTGGTAGCTTCCCGTTGCTTTCCACACCGGTGAAGGATGATGGTAATGATGATGATAATGATAAGGATGATGATGATGGCCATATGATTTCGGGGACCGGTTGGGCCTGGAAGTTTTCCTGACATTTGTCTTACAGGTGGGGAAAAATCCCGATAAAAACCTCACCCAGAAATATATATTTAAAAAAGGTAAAGAAATCCCACTACAGGCCTCGGGAGGCCCTTGGGGTAGTGGGAGGTTAAGGCTCCCGCTTTTTATGAACAATCGACACTTGATGTTAGCCGGGTTGTCAGCCCTGCGTGACGGCCGTCTTTACCCAGAACAAACAACTGGTACTCATTTCCGTTAGAGGCTGAGTCGATCCCAGGGACATAGTGCCGCTAAAGGGTTTGGATCAGTTTAAAAATCCTGACCCCACCGGGACTCGAACCCTCGACCTTCCGGCTTGTAGCACAGTGCCTTAACCACGACGCTACGGCGTGCCCCCATATATATATATATATATATATATATATATATATATATATATATTAATTATAATGAATGCACATGTAGAACACGATTCGGGACTTAGTGTTCTGAATTGAGTACTTACTGATGTCAAACGCTCACATTGCAGGTAGCATAATTCTCTAACCAGTCGTTATTAAACTTTTTTTTCCCCTCATAGGCTCATTCGGATAGTAGTATATTTACGCAATTGATGTCGTAAGTGTAAAATACACATGAATGCTTCGAGAATATATTATTTAACAACGATGGACTCGAGACCGGAACAGATCGCATTGACCTAATCCTGGAAAAGAAGAAGGAGAACTTTTAATTCAACATTTAAAAAAAAAACTTTGTGAAATAAACTAAGGAACAATTTAGTCTGTGGTGATTAAGAGATAATGTAGCATTTCTAGGTAGTTGAATTATTCATAGGCTTGAGTTGACTTTGTATATAATAAATCTAACCAAGTATTTACTTCTCTTGCGAAGGAAACCACATTCTGAAAATTTATATCCTGAAAAAAAAACCATTGATCTGGACAGAATTTGAGCACACAAACATCAGGTTCTGAGTGAACAGTATAGTTATTAGACCATCTATTCTGGTTGAGAATGACAAATGGAATTTTCTCCATCATGCCAAATAAATACAATTTTGGTATTTATTCCAGAGTATAAAAGTGCAATGAGTCGGCTTTAAAAAATAAACACACATTTTTATTTTAAGTGATCCGTAAGACTATTAACTTGAATGAATATGAGTGAATATAGCCTCTCTCTTCCAAACCCTTCCATCTACCTTCACGTGGTGAGACTGTTTTTACTAAAGATGGAGGGTGAATGGAGAGTTTCTGGCGCCATAAAACCAGATGCTCGGGGCAGACAGAGCTCTGTAGCCTTGTAAGGCAGTCTGTCTAGGAGAAAGACAACTCCGAAATTAAACTCTGGTCCTCCAGGTTGGGGGTTTTGCGGTTGGGTTGGTAACCCACCCAAGTAAAAAAAAAATCACTCAGAAGTCCCAAGTGCGATCTTTGGAACGGCCAAGGAAACGATAGACTTGAGACCGGAACAGGTCACATTGACCTAATTCTGGAAAGGAAGAAGAAGAAGAAGAATATGAGTGAATGATCTGCAGAAATTTTTAAGGCAATTGGAATTACAATATGGCAAAAGAAAGCTTTGGATATACAAGCATGGACAAGTGAAGTTAAAGCCATATTAGCTGTATAACTTAGGGGTCTATTAATTAAGCAGACTAACAACATTGTTTTGAATATGACCGCCTCTGTGATATACGCTACAAACCAGAAGGTCGAGGGTTTGAGTCCCGACGGGGTCACGATGTTAAAAGTGTCGGAAACCTTCTGATGGCGCAATAACCCTAGGGTAGATTCAGCCTCTGGATACCAGACGCTTGTTCTAGGGGTAAAGGCAGCCGTCACGCAGGGCTGACAACCCATCCAACATCGAGAGCCGATTGTCTATAACATGTGGGAGCCTTAACCCCCTACTACCCGAAGGGCCTCCTAAAGCCTGTGTGGAATCGTTTTACCTTTTTTTATAAGTTACACTAATATATTTGAATATGTGATTTGAAACGATGTAACCTATACTTGGCGTCGCCTCGTCATAACAATTAAAAAAACAGGTTGAATAAAGACCTGTTACGAAAACTGAAGCTAAGGCCGAAGAATTTCGTGGTGCTAAACACTTCGTCTCATTATAATCTCATGTGATATCATGTGAGAGAAACTACTTCAGTCGAACTTCTAGAGGCACATATTGAATATTTCAGTAAGTCCTAGAATTAGGATAATCTCTTAAATAGCGAAGCAGCGAAGTTTGGTTAAAAATCTGAGATTCAGATTCAGGATTCGTGAAACGTTAACCTACGTGAACTCCTTGTACTGTCTTCTGCTTTCAGTGACAACAATGATCTCAGTTGGTAGAACTTAGAAGTATTTTGAATAAATAAGGGTGATGCATTGCTTATTAAATAGCATATTCTCCGCATACTAGGCTAGCCTATATGAAGAAATGGCATAGATAATAACCACTTAGAATGTTTTTTTTTTCAAATAATAATAATAATAATAATTATTATTATTATTATTATTATTATTATTATTATTATTATTACGTGTTGTTAGAACCGCTAAGTAGTGATACAATGAGGGTCATATCACAAGGATTCCCACCCATCCCATTTTACTTGCATACAAGAAATTACTCTTAACAAACACATAAGTTACGCAACGTTCACAACTGCTTATTAAAATTGCATGATTTCCTGCAAATTGCAATATTATGACATCATGATTTGTAATCACGATTTTGTGCTAACTATTTTTACATGTTAGACATGCACATCGTTTGTGCTATTTTATGATGCATGTATATTTTATCATAAGCTTCATTTTTATTTGCTTGTGTAACAGGACTAACAGCCTGCATCTCAGGAATAGCCTATGCAGAGCAAAACTCAATGTCTAATAATAATAATAATAATAATAATAATAATAATAATAATAATAATAATAATAATAATAATAATAACAATAACAGCAACAGCAACAACACTTCTACTGTAGCAGCCCATGCTTGGTCTGAAAAGCATTCAATCGATACAGAAGCTAGCCTAATCAAACACACAGATAAACAAAAAGAACTCACAGTCTGGGAAAAAATCCACATCCAAAAAAACAAGAAAGATAAACTTACGAATTTCGAAACTCAAACAAATTTTGACCTGATCCAGAGGTTCATTGGTCCACCGATAGAAGAAAGAAGAAAACCGCCAAGAAACGACAAAACAACGGTCGACCAGAGGCTACTGAAGATGTAGATAAGCCCCGAAACTGCAATATAGAAGAAAAAGGATATGAGGTGAGGTAATAAAAACATTAATTTAATTCTTAAATTAAACCTCTTTCCCTGTGAAAGTTAAATAAAAGGTACATAATATTTATTTTGTCGTCTTTAAAAGGTACATAATATTTATTTTGTCCTCTTTAAAAGGTACATAATATTTATTTTGTCCTCTTTAAAAGGTAAAAAAGTAAAGTAGGGGCAGTAGGAGGTTAAGGCTCTCACTATTTCTGGACAATCGGCACTTGATGTCAGCCGGGTTGTCAGCCCTGCGTGACAGCCGCCTTTACCCCCAGAACAAGCGTCTGGTACTCATTTCCGTTAGAGGCTGAGTCGACCCCAGGGCAATAGTGCCGCCAGAAGGTTTGGGTCAGTTTAAAAATCTTGACCCCACCGGGACTTCAACCCTCGACCTTCCGGCTTGTAGCTCAGTGCCTTAACCACTACGCTACGGCGTGCCCCCTTTAAAAGGTGCATAATATTTATTTTGTCCTCTTTCATTGTTTCCTATCCAATATAAATATATTTTGTAGATATTTCATTTTCATACTTCATCTCATTACCACCGCCATTTTCTGATTTGTATTCTTTTCCTAAACCTTCCCTTTGTATCCATCGCATTTTTTATCTCCCATCCTCCATTACTTTTATATGGCCCTACCATTATAATGTTCCTTTTTTTTTCTGTATTCATTATCCGACCGATTTTTACAATCTTTGAACTTTATCTCCTTGATTTGTTTGCTCCTCTGTTAAATTTTAAATGATGATAATAAAAATCCGGTGAATGATATTGTGATGTGATCGGTAGAGTTCTGTCTTCCGCTCTGATGGCCCCGGTTCATCTTTGGTTACAATAGGGTGTTTTAAATCTCCACCTTGACTTCGAGGTTATTGTCCTTCAGATTTTGCTTATCATAATTTGCTTGGCGGTTTTTCTGACATAGACCTACTACTAACCACAGCAATACTTGTATATAGTGTGTATTGTTCTTAGTTGCTGTTCTCTATTTACAGGACGATAGTTTGTGAGTCACATGGAAGAGGGGTTGTGTATGTTCTGTTATAGTAATCCATCCATAGTAATTCTGCCCGATGACAGGTCCTTCACTGCAATCATAGCATTTTCATGCTATGCTTGCAGCTTTACTAGGGAATTGTAGGTGTGGTAGCTTCCCGTTGCTTTCCACACCGGTGAAGGATGATGATAATGATAAAGGTGAGGATGAGGATGATTATGATGGCCATATGATTTCGGGGACCGTTTGGGCCTTAAAGTTTTCCTGACATTTGTCTTACAGGTGAGGAAAAACCCCGATAAAAACCTCGTCCAGAAAAACTGCCCCGACCGGGGATCGAACCCGGGCCCGCTGCGTGTCAAGGCAGCACGCTACCTCGAGACTACAACGGTGGACGTTATAGTAATAATGAAGATTTTTTTTTCTTATGCCACCAGGTTGTCTTATGACATTTCTGGCTTTCTCCCCTAGCATTGGCAGAATTGTAATCATTTTCTTAAGTTGGGGCACCTGGAAGGCGGAGTTACGTTATCCCGACGGTATGATGGGTGATAAATGATAATGAAGCGCCAGGAGAGTTCTTAACCTAAACTTGACGTGAATTCCAGACCATGGGCAACGACAGGAATAATTCCCTTTATGAAAAAATTGCTATGGTTTCACCGGGAATTGAACCCGGGTCCTCAGCACTAGCCCATGAGGCTGATGAGGAATGCAGGGTGCAAAAAGATTGAGATTTATACTTGTTAAGTAATGAGTCATCGTAATTATGTATCACGATTTCTCCTTCCTTCTGCCGCTCGAGTTCGTGCAGTAGACGCATTTTACTTTCAAGGTTGATGGTTAAATGATGAATGTTCGGCGTCATTTTCGCTTCATCTGCATTTTTTCTTCTTCTTCAGTGATGTCGGTTTTTGAATTTCACATTCTGTTTAATTTTGCCAATGTGATATTTTATTTAACGGTGCTCTTTGCATAGCGATGAAAGTTGAGCATGAAAGTGCAAAGAATTTTATACAGAAGCCTCATATTTCGCGTGAAGTTGTTTTGCATGTCATAAAGTCATTGTTTTTATACGCTGAACCCATACACTAATGTTGAATATAACTCAGTTTTATTAAAAATATACAATTTATTCTAATGTGTGTCATACCATAGGTAAAGAATAAAGTTAAACATATAAATATTAACAATATTTTATAGTGTTCTGCCCTAGGGCAGGTCTTTCACTGCAATCATAGTATTTCCATGCTATGCTTTGCAGCTTTAATAAGGAATTATAGGTGTCATAGCTTCCCGTTGTTTTCCACACCATGAATAATAATAATAATAATAATAATAATAATAATAATAATAATAATAATAATAATAATGATGGCCAGATGATTTTCGGGGACCGTTTGGGCTTCAAAGCTTCCTGACATTTGTATTAAAGGTGAGGAAAAACCCTGAAAAAACTCAACCAGGAAGCTTGTCCCGACCGGGAATCGAACCCGGGCTCTCTGCGTGACAAGGCAGCGCGGTTCCACGAAACCTCAGCGGTGGACTCGTTAATAATAATAATAATAATAAAATATCCATCCATCCATAGTAATTCTGCCCGAGGGCAGGTCTTTCACTGCAATCATAGCATTTCCATGCTATGCTTCGCAGCTTTATTAGGGAATTATAGGTGTGGTAGCTTCCCGTTGCTTTCCACACCGGTGAAGGATGAGGATGGTGATGGCCGGATAGTTTTCGGGGACTGTTGGGCCCTAAGCTTCCTGACATTTGCCTTACAGGTGAGGAAAAACCCCGAAAAAACCTCACCCAGGAACCTGTCCCGACCGGGAATCGAACCCCGGCTCGCTGCGTGACAAGGCAGCACGCTACCTCGAGACCACAGCGGTGTGTGTATATATATATATATATATATATATATATATAATATTTGGTTTTAAATATCGTGCTTTGAAAATTGTGTACATTCCATGAACAGAGTTGTTTGAACACTTGAAGCTTGTAGTAATAGGCCTATATGATGCACAATTTGCTTATCTGAAACCCGAAATTAAAAAAGGTGTTCTAGCAGCCGTGAAGTTCGCAGTATATCGGTATATAATAAAATTTAATTAACCCTTAAATTTTCAATGTATCCTATAAGAAGCATTGGTTTAATGTATTTGAGTCTATATATAAAGCTATATGTTAAATGTAATAACATAGGTTATGATAGGTTTGTTTTGTCTGTAGTTTGACACGTTTAAATAAGTTAGCATAGGAAATCGAGTTTCTCCAATTTAACAGAAGAAATATATATTCCAAGCGAAATCGGACCATTACTTTGATTTGCCGAGAAATTAGCCTAGTTTACGCAGTTCTTACATGAAGGACTTTCTCACTTTATTATTTGCACATTTTTTGTCCCGAGTACTGTAATAGAAACTTCTATTATTACAAATTCACCTATTTAAATCTAAAAAAATGATTACAAGGATGATTTCCTATTGAGGAACAAAACCTGACATTTTTAAAGTCAAATTATGCATTTACAGGATGTGCACAAAGTCCTGCTACCAAAACAATGTAACTTAGCTCGTAAAATATTTGAGATAGAGACATGCTGTTTTTTTCAACGTATTCTACATCTCTCAAAGTTTTGTTTACATTTGTTGCAGATTGTGATTTAAACGATAATGACAACAACACAGAAAAAATACCCAGTGTTTATGGTGATATTCTGAGTCTGATAACTCACCAATACCCCCATATCCGGATGTTATGCGGTTAACATGTCTAGACACAAAGAAATTTGCATAAATAGAGAACATCACCCTCTGCAGGTAATCATTATCTTCGTCGATTGTGTTCAGCATAGAATCAGCAAATTGCTCACGCCGCGCCGGCCGAGGGAAGTCAGTTGACAGCGACGCTTGCGTAATTTGCACTTTATAGGCCTGAAGATGTAGCCGCTTATGGAGGACTTTATGAATGGTTGATTTTGGTAAATGCAGTGAAGCACGATGAACCGATTTTTGAGAAATGCAAGTTGCCCATTTCGATAGTTTTTGGCTCACACCTGGCCGTCCACTCTGTGGTAAGTCCATTACACTGCCAGTCGCTAGAAATTGTTCGTCCCATTTAATTATCTTCCATATTGCCGGCGGAAATTTCGCTGAACAGTTACTGTTGATTTACCAGACTCAGCATACGATCATACACATTGGACCTTTTCCTGTGGTATCGTCATTGTCGTTTAAATCACAATTTGCAACAAATGTAAACAAACTTTGAGAGATGTAGAATACGTTGCAAAAAACCGCATGTCTCTATCTCAAATAGTTTACGAGCTAAGTTACATTGTTTTGGTAGCAGGACTTTGTGGACCTTTGTATTTAATGTAAACCGATGTTTTAAGTGTAAAAACCTGATATAACTTTCATGTTGCGAGTAAACAGCATACGTTTTCAGTCACGCAACTAAGAATGCTTTTCTGAAATGTCTTCTGGAGTATCCCCATTTGTGTGTTTGAATTTTGTTTCTCCATTTGTAATTTAATAACTAAATTCTAATCAGTTTTGTCTGAGAATGGTTAGTAAACGGTGCCGAAAGCTCCGAATAGCCAAGGCCGACTTAAGTAGTTTACCAATGATAGGACAAGGATTAGCGTGTTATCGTGACGCAATCCCTTATCCTTAGGTTGTTTTCTTAACGTATTTCACAACCATTAATCGAGTGCAATTGGGACTTAGGTATAATTGGGGCATGTATGGTACACCATACTTTAAATGCCTATTTTACAACCGTTTTTCAACGATTTCAAATTATAAATAATCATACTAATACCTACAAAAGGAAATAATCTATTTCTAAAATTTCGGTAACTCTATATTTTGTATAAATTTACTATTATTTCCAAAAGTTGTGTAATTTTAGCTGTGAGAATTAACAAAAACGTGACTGAAAGTTATTCTATACCGTGGGATAAGTAAACCTTGAAGTTGGATTATAATTGCATTTAATAATCTCAGATAGTATTTTCAATTAACAAACTACTGTTTTGTACGTGAGATAATAAAAACTTTCGATGGCATACTTTTGTTTTATTTTGGTCGGGTATGATGGTGCTTAAACAAGATACCCCTTACTAAACAACTAACTCACTGGCATTGTCGAACCCATAGGTTCACAGCCTCGCAACATAAGCTCTCCACACTTCCCTATTCTGAGCTAATATTTTCATAGCATCCCCTGTATAATCTACTTCCTTAAAATCAGGGTTAGTGTTATCACACCTGTTGCACTCTTTTACTCTGTTCCATACAAGAAGTTACCATGCCCCTCTGCGCCCTGGGGACTTTTTGAACCCTGCACCATTACCCAGCTTACTGCTACCATATTGCGCTGCCGTGTTTCGATCTACAACCCTGTGTATATATATATTAGCATAGAGTTCATAACTATCAGTACTATTCAAAATCCTTTGCCCGGGCCACGAGAGGCAAAGATTGATTCATCCTTCCTATCCAAATTCATGAACATTAATCAACAATAAGTCTTAAAACACACTAGTAATTTATGATGCTTAGTTAACCTGAATGTATTATTATCAACCATGAAAGCTAGACGGGAAAAAAGGAGCTCATATGACTTTTGAGCAAGCTTATGTACAGGAATATGCAAGACAGCTGTAGCGTAGCTAACATTCAATAATTAAACATTGATTCTTACTAAAAAAATATATTTAATATTAAATTGCACGTCTGAAGTTTGAAAAATGAAATTAAAGAAACACATGACTTGATCATTCAAGAATTAAAAGACAAATAATAATTAATACCAAAAATAACATAACTCACACAATCAACCTCTCATACATACTTTTAGTCCTTGCCAGGGTGCCTTACCCTGGCCTGCCGGACCAAACCCAAAATACGCAGCTCGCGTCCTCCAGACGACAAAGCAGTGTTGCAACCAAAATCTCCGATCGAATGATAATGTTCAGAATGTGTGTAGGCTATTTGAGCGTTCCGAGGTAGAAGGGGAAGTTGCGCACTACAAACAGAGCAAAGGGACGGGGTAGAAAGGAGAGTGGGGGTAGATACAGAGAGAAAGGAAATTGGCATAGTTCACGAATCTCACTATGGAGGGAGGATAACAGCACTGATGTAACGAACCGAAATAGCACTGTCGGTTCACCTCTTTCGTGCCACATATCCTGTCCATCGCAATCTACGAAACTTAACTGTTCTTATTATATCTGGTTTCCCATAAAGATTATGTAGCTCACTGTTACACTGTCTTCTCCATTCGCCTGGCTGTTCTTATCACTTTGGTTCAGACATTTTCCTAACAACCATTGCATGCCGAAACCTATCTTGAAATTTCTTCCAGAGAAGCATTGTGATGTACAAATGTTCTGTAAAAGAAAAGTCTGTAGTTTTTAACTGCAAGACACTAAAATCCAACGCCAAACATCTCATTTAAACTATAGAGAAGTAATACAACACCTTAATTGGTAGAATGGATAACCCTCATTACCTGCCGTCCGCGCCGCGTCCAGCCTTATTTCACTCCGCTCTTACCATGCAGGGAGTCCATCTTTTTATAGTGGATTGATATTGCTGGATTATGACTTCGTTTTCTGTACTTTGCAGTTAAAAACACTTTTTTTTACATGGCCTTGGTACATCACAACACTTCTCTGGGACAAATTTCACGGTAGGTTTTGGTATGTAATGGTTGACAGTTCCCTTGTAAGAAATTTATTCTCAAATGCTCGTAAACGTTTCTTCTCCCTTAAAGTAAGAGTCCTGTACACATAGATTTAAGAACATATGGTGAGATAATGAATTGACTCGCGTTTCAACATTTAAGATATTTTCTGTCAGTATTGGCGATGGGGCGAAAAATAATATCCACGAAGCGTTTCTCAACAGCTACCGTACACCGTTGTTGTAATAAAAATAACATGTCTAGGAAATAACGCATAACCGTGTCGCAAACTTTAAGTTACTGCTACTAGCAATACCATTTATTCTTTATAGAGCAATTCCATTTGGGACTGACTGACATTTACAATACATTTTTGCAGCAAAATGCTTGCATAAATATTACAATTGGTTGAAATTAGGGGTGTTATCTACATGATGTGATAGAGGAAAAGTGTGTGATTATGATTGTACAAAAATTACAACTTCTGAAGAAAAACAATGTTATTTATCTATCAAAGTATGTGTGACTGACATAAATGTCAAGTCATCATGCAGCTTAACATGTTAATCTAAATCATTCTCTGAAATGTGATTCCTAATTAAATTTTCCAAAATACCGTTTGGAGGGCACATTTCAAGTTACATTTTAAATAAAAAACGAAACCTAAATCAGTATTAATACCGAAGTTATGACCTAATATGTGATGTGTGACTGGCTGACCTTATTCTGTGACTGACATATCTGAATTTTATTTAGAATTTCAAAATGGAAATATTACAAAAATGTAACAAAATACTATGAAACTAGATAAACAGTTTCGGTAACAGAGATTAATAAAGAACTGCAACACTTTATCAATTCCACGAAAATTGTTAAATTTTAATTTTGCTGTAAAAAAATGTTTTAAATCAATAATATAATTTAACTAACTCGCTTACCATGTACCATTTTAAATTATATAAAATAAGAAAAATGTTTAATAACAAAGTGCCTTCTCTATTGTTAAATATTACTATAATTGTAACTGATTACAATTTACGTGATGCAGGATTTAATATTTTTTATTTATAGATACACATTCTTAATAAGTTTGTTAATTATCAGTGTGCATGTACTTTAAAAAACAAATTATTATAAATCGCAAGCTGTCCAATTGCTGACGTAGTGAATCCTATTTTAAACAGCGATTAAAACAGAACTCAATTTAGCCCGACATTGGTGTTTCACTTCATAACATCCATGTATAAGATTTGCTTATGCAGCTATTCACTCTCTAGTATTCGCCGCTATGTTGATTTGACTTGACCCATTAATAAAAATAATATTTCCTGTCACACATGAAGTCTCACGCTGTAACTGAATGATTTGAGTCAAGATGTCTCAATAGAGAGCACTGGTTCGACTCCCCATGAGAGAATAAATTTCCTCATATAATTTCGGCCACAATGGGACTGGTGCCCGCCCAGAATCACAAAGAATTTGAGCAGCTACAATATATAGCGGTCCCGGTCGAGAAAAAAGTCATAACTGCTGGAGTATCCGACATGCTGACCACATGTCACCCTATATATTGGTTAGATGATTGCCCACATCTGTGATTGATATATTTGGATATGAGATCAGCAGCCAAGGGCTTTCTAGGCCTGTCGCGCCATTCAGTTTTTCTTTTTCTCTTTTTAAACACACGAACTTATGAATTTGTTGCGCTGATTGTTTGTTTGACAGTTGTGCATATTCTATAACATACGGGTCCAACGCTTTCACGTTGTGTACGCAATGAATCCGTGATAGCTGCAAGATATTCAAATTATTTTTTCTAAACATTTTTTTCCTTCTATATAATTTTGTTACTCCTCCTGAACAGTTATTTAGTTGGTTTTACAGTTCACATTACATAATTCTGCACAATTTTGTATCTTCTTTCCCGATTTTTCATACATCCATGTTATCCTTTTTACTTGACCGCCAATCGCATCTATAGCCCACTTTCCATGGTACGATTCAAAGAAGTTCCATTTTATATCAAAATCAAATTACGTAAGTGTGCAGTGTCACATTGCTAAATGTATAGGCCTATTTGTATTATCTGCTGCTCCAACTGAAAAATGTTATCATCTCAAGTTTTGGAAGAAATCCCTAATACAGAAAACACTTTTCTATAGCAACTTGCTATGTGTCACATATCCTGACACTAGAGCAAAGTATTTCTTCTCAACTTCTCTGTCACCTTCCATCTAAACTAGACAAAAGCATTGAGATATGCAATTTTTCCATTGAACTGCCTGGATCTCATTTTGTTCTTTGTAGGTATAATTTTCTGAGAAATCAACATGTATGGCTGCTTCGTTTACTGCACCTTCTCGTGAATATATTTAAATGCTTCCGTTGACTGCCTTTTAGCTCATATTGACACAGAAAAAGGGTCAGTAATTATTTTATGGAGCAGCTGAGCCGAACAGTCAACCAGATTTCCTAAACCATGTTTATGTTAAATCCTCAGCAGAGTGCAGCAAGCAACTCAGTGCGCCATGCATATTAGCATTATAAATGAGAGGACGAAAATTCAGTCAGTCACGGGACTCGAGCGGGAAAAATAATGACTGTACAACAAAATGTCATCAATACTTTTTTATTAGTTGTGTACGGATAGCGTAGAATCCGAGAGGAAATTTTAATCCATCAATTATTATGTTGTGTACAGTAATTTTTATACGTTTTTAGTAACTAACCATAGCTTACAGTTAACAATTATACGACACATTTAAGGTATATTGAACATTAGACTGCAATTAATATTATTATATTTACGACTAGGGAGGCAGTGATTTGTTTCGTATAATGTATATTAACAGTACCTTTTGGATATTTTTTGTATATACATTGTATGTAGTAGAGGGCAGTGGTTTTACTTCCCACACTCGTGTTTGTAATGTGTAATATTAGAGTATAGTTATTTTATTACAATTATGGTCGTCATTGCTGTAAGTACGACAAAACGCACTATCTTGCAAAAATATATTTTTTAATAACTTGTATTGGATTTTTTATTTTTACCGTTTCCATAAAACTTAATCTAGTGACCGTTTCTCAAAATATTGTGTATAAATAAGCTGTGAACTCTGTTAAGCATATCCGTTAAATTACATTTTGTGTTAGCCCTGTATGAATAGATAACTGAATTTTACGACATTGTGTGTAATTTATAACCAGGTAACTTGTAATAGATTTTTGATTGAAAGAATGACTTAAGTGATTGCTAAATATCAGTAATGAGAGAAGAGAAGACTCTGGTTTTTTCATGTAGGATGCAAGTTTGGGGCTTGATAATATCTGGCAAACTCGTCATACCTCTACCGTTACATAAATCTTATGCCTCTGGTTACTATTGAAGGATTAACGAATATCAGCAGGATAACGGGTATCTGCTAGAATACGGCCTTGATGGAGGGGGTCGACAACCCAAGTAATACTGTGACCAATATGTTAAATATTAACCTATTATTACTTAAAGCTTTACATAAATTGTAAATTTCAAATCATATGTTTTTATGCATAATGTAAAATTATTCGCACATGACTTAACTGCTTATTTGAATTTAAGGCCTATGCAATATATTTAAAACTAATTCGGGTTTATACATTATATCGTTATAAAGCAATTAATTCAAGGAATTCTCCAAATTATTGAAAAACATGTATTATGTCAGAATGAGAAGATCTTTTTCTTCACTTCACGGGCTAGGCAAAAATTGCCTGTTCTGCCTCATAGTTGTTCTGTCCATATTTTCACTGGCCTTCCTACATTCCTTGAACCTCTTGGTTTGCATTTGAATGCTGCTCTTGGTAATCTTGTTACATCCATTCTTTCCACATGTGTAAACCATTTATCTCTATATTATCTTATTTTCTTATTCAATGGATATATATTTAACTCCGTTCTTATATCTTCATTTTTTATCCGATCCAATCTTGTGCAGCCTTTTGTTCTTCTAAGGAAGTTCATTTCTGCGTTCTGTATTCTACTTAGTAATTTTTTGGTCATTATCCAAGTTTCGCTCCTATAAAGTAATGCAGGAACTTCCAATGTTTTATAAAACTTCAATCTAGTATCTCTTCTTGTTTTATTATTTAATGTTTTATATATAGTTTCGCATATCTTTGAAATTTCGACAGTTTCATATTTATGTCTCTTTCAGTTTTTTGTTTATAGTAAAATTGCAACCCAAATGATTAAAATTTGTTACTTGTTCCAGAGGCTTGTTGTCTATTACGATTTTTTTATCTGATATGTTCGTTTCCCCAAAATGAGAAGATTAATAATATAATCAATGACTGAAAGGATCAGGCCATTTGGTCTCTTATGTTTTCAGGAACAATGCCGTTAATTGGTTCATTTTAGGGCGTCCAAGATATATTTTCCAAACCGATCAAGCAATTTCTTACGAGGCATTCTTAGGACATGGTGGGGGTTCGCCGTAGCGCAATAAGATTGAAGCTGGAAGATCGATGGTCCGATGAATCAGATTAAAAACTCTGGCGGACCGTGGCCCTGAGATCGACTCAACTCATTCTAACAAACGATAGATTAATTTTCTTTTATATATGGAGCTTAAACCCTTCGCACTAATCTGCCACGTTACAATCAATAACTTTTAAAATGTGATGGTAGGTAGGCCTAATTCTGATTATGTATGTTCTGCGTCACACAAAACTGACAACTGGGCTGACATCTCGTGCCGATTGTCTAGAAATGTGGGAACCTTAACCTCCTTCCACTACATTGGCCTCCTAAGGCCTGTAAGTGAGATCACTTTACCTTACCTTAGGACTTGGTGATACCATTTGTTCCTGGAATGATATATAGTATCTGTGAGTATTCTGATCGGTAATGATCCTGGTATACTAATAATTACCATGCTCGCCTCTGGTTTCGAAGTTCGCTGGTTAAAACTCGGGCGAGATCGATAGATTTTTAAGGGTGTACAAATCCAGAGTTAGCGTCCTTCGGAAGGGCAGTAAGGTTGTGGGCCCCGTGTTGCAGATTTACTGCACGTAAAAGAAACTGGTCTCTGAGCAAAATTTGTTGGAATTTTGAGGCCAAGCTTTCATCTGCGACGCTATAGAACTTGAGTAATCATTGAGGTTACAGAGCATCGTTAAATTAAATCGAACCTAAATCCTGAGGAAGCTCTTATTTTTTATTGTTAGCCTATACAGTGTAATACATAGTATGATCTGCTAGGATGAAGATTAATAATAATTAACTCTTTTATTTTAATATTCTCATGGAAGCTTCTTGTAGGAAAACCAGAGGGAAAACGCTCAGTTGGTAGACCAAGAACGAGGTGGGAGAATAACTAACTATGATTTGAGGGAAGTAGATTATACAGGGGATGATTAGAAAACAGCTCAGGATAGGGATATATAGAGAGCTTATGTCCGCGCGGCCATGAACCTTCGGGTTTGATAGTGCCAGTTAGTTGGTTACTTTAATATTCTGCAGTTATTTTATAAGATGTCATTCCCGGTAACCTGCTGGCCTCTGGAAACTCTGACAGGATCGATGGAGTTTTAGGGCGTACAAATCTATAGTGCGATTCTGAATAGAATTAAAGCTGTGAGTCACATGTCATGGTGAAGAGAACGTTAAATATGACAAATATATATCAATGTGCAAAATATTAGGGACTAATCAGTCTAACTTTGAATCGTAGTGTTAATGACCTCAGATATTAAAAAAACGTCGAATATACCTACAAACATTTATTCCATTAACCGTTTTCTATGGCGTTTTTTACTTCTTTTGTGACCAAAAATCTAAATGTTTAAATGTTTGTCATATCACCTCTATGGTGTAATGGTTAAACGTGTTTGCCTCCCCTGAGGTCAAGGAATGATTTCCTGCATTACCATAGACATTTTTCCTTAAGTGTAAAATCTCGTTTGGAGTAGTCTACACTGAGCCTCTTGTTTATATGAATAGGGAAATGCGGTTATGAAATCAAGCTATAGTTGGGGTGCTCCGCCGCCATAACCACTTTTTTTTTCTCTGTTTGCCATCTGTTAACCAGTGACGTCAACCATTTCAGTCGGCCTTGGCTCTTCTGAGCTGTGTCACACTTTTTCAAAATGCTTTCGTTAAGTTTATTACAAAAAAAATGTTAAGAATTTGTAATTGGAAATCCAAAGTAAACTCTGGAATCGTAATTTCTATATTATTGTTTTATGATTATATAACTCATAAGAACATAAGTTTTACAAGGTCACAATTGCATTGTATTGCACTTGATGGACAAGTTACCTTCTGTTTGTACCCACGCGCGCAATTTGCACAAACAGAGTAATTACACCTTGACCACCCGCCCCTGTTTGTGTTTGCTGTTTCCTGTGCTCATCTAATGTTACTATGAATTACTTGGATTATATAAAAATCCATTCTGGAATTATGGGCCTATCTGTAATTCAACATAAGATAATAAAATTTGCGGAGAATAGAGAATGCAAGCAAATTATACGTATTTGTAACATTTATAAAGATTTTTTTGGCATTATATGCTTACATCAGCAATCATTTCAAATAATTATATCCGACTATATTGAATATGAAATTATCATCTGATACCTAATTTTTATACTTACAGTATCGTTCTTAAGAGTTTTATCTTATGGGTGTAGTAAACACGAAGTTGATAACGGTAATAACAATAATAATACTAGTATTATTATTATTATTATTATTATTATACTAATGTAGTAGCCTAATAATGTTTTATTCAGGCGAAGCTAAGGTCATAGACTTATTTTCATTTGACCAAGACAAACAAATAATATGCAATCTACAATGAGTTGAGCGGGCCTCTTCTTTGTTAGAAGTTCTAAACCGAGTGAATTTAGTTACGCATATTTACCCACAGGTGTCATAAATGGTAAGCGATCAACATACTGACTCGTTGAGACATCTAGCAGGCAACTAAGGAATTACTAGGAAAATGAGGTCGGTCAATTTTGATTAGAGGCCTATTTATTAAGGTGAAGGAACTTTTACGAGCCTAAATGTCTTCAGACTCGGGACCCACTACTTAAAGTCCCTCCAGGAGGACTTGCTCATTTTATTTGTCCATCCTAAAAAAATCCATCGACCTCGGTCGGGCTTGAACCCGTGACCAGAAGCAAGAGCATAACCACTATTCCACCAGGGAACAATATACAAAATTAGGTCTAAAAGTAGAGTAAACATATATAGAACATTTTATCCCAATTTAATAATTTCATTATACAATTAAACAATTTCTAATATATTTCTCGGTGAAGGATGATGATGATAATGATTAGGATGATGATGGCCATATGACTTCGGGGACCGTTTGGGACTTAGAGTTTTCCTGGCATTTGTCTTACAGGTGAGGAAAAACCCCGATAAAAACGTCACCCAGAAAAAATGCCCCGGGGATCGAACCCGGGCACGCTGCGTGACACGGCAGCACGCTACTTCGAGACCACAGCAGTATATATATAGGTATATACAGTAAAACCTGTCTATGAAGGAACATGACGGTTCCTTAAATATGTTTCCGTCTTGGTAGTTTTCTTTCTTATAAAGGGTTCCCAAATTACAAGCTAATTCTGTAGAGTACTACAGTATCTGCACCACAAATATATAACATTTTCCAATATTGTTATTTTAACACAGTTCCAATAATGGATGATATTATAATATTATAATTATATTTTCTTTTCACAATATAGTTATAATACCACAAATATAGTGAATAAAAAGTAAAAAAAAAAAGAGAGATTACTGACACTTTTAGTTAACTTCACTTCCTCCATAGCTGTAGGAAGATCGGCTGCCTAGTTTTAGTCACTGCACGAGCAAGTATGTGGTTCTCTACATCTTGCAGGAGGTCTATCAAAGCAGGATAGTCGCGCGAAGCAGCAAATTCTTGGAGACCATTCACATTCAACAATACTTGTTTGTAGCTAAATATATTCAGCTCTCGTGGGGTATCTTCTTCCTCTTCGGAAATTTGAGTTCCTTCACATTTCGAGGTATTCCCTCTCGTTTCATTTACAGAATCGATGGCTCGTTCTATATTTTGTGTTGTTGACAAATCATTGTCTAAATTGATAACATCTTGAATCTCAATTGCAGATTCCAGTCTTTAATTAGGTCGGCAATGACTTAAATTTTTCTTCACCTCATCACATTCAGTGAATGTTTCTTAATAAGGAAATCCTGCTTTTAAAAAAACACTTTTTCACAGTCTCTGGAGGAACTTTCTCCATGGCTTGATGAATATACTTCACTGCATCGAAAACGTTAATCTGCTTGATGATTTCTGACACATTTGAACAAGTTCCCATCTTGGCGACTAACGACTGTAACAAACATTTCCTGTAATGTGATTTAAGGGTGTAAATAACACCTTGGTCTATAGGTTGGGTGATGGATGTTGTGTTAGGAGGGGGAGCATGTAGCATTGTCTAGAAACAGAATAACATTCCGATTTTCATTTTCATATTGAAACTCTTCAGCCATTCTTCCATGATAGAGCCAATCATGAGCTTCTTGTTATTTCTCTAAGTCACTGGTAGAGAGCTGTGGTTCAAATTTCTAATTACCCTTGGACATGCAGATTTTCCAATTACAACTGATTTTTCAAATTTGCCTTCCACATTAGCACAAACAAAGTGTTAAACGTTCCTTGGACATTTTCCCTCAAATGTATTTGTCACCACTCACAGCTAAGGTATAATTAGGCAAAACTCTGAAGAAAATACCTGTCTCACCCCCATTGTAAATATTTCTAGGTTCATATCTCTCAACCAAAGCCTATACTTTGTTCTTCCAATACTGACACTGTCTGCACGTCAACGTCATTGGCTTCTGAAAACTATGTTATGACGAGTTTTAAAGCTTTCTAGCCAACCATTAGATGCTTTAAAACTTCCGTTTCCTAAAGATTTTGCAACTTCTAATCCCTGTTCCTGAATGATCGAGCCTAAAATGGGCATTCCCTTCGCACGGATCCAACAAACCACTTATATACAGCACTGTTTATCGCTTTATTTTCAGAACGTTTCCTAATCGTTTCACATCACCCGATTTTCCGTCTTACTGAGGTAAAAATTAACTATTGGTACTTTAAAAACCATTCCGTTTCTGCGTTATGAAGGTTTCCGGCTTATACAGGACGAATTTATATATAAAATCGTACCGTTCTGGAGATTTTTTCCCGTCTCTACAGGTTTTCTTCTTATAAAGGTTCCGGCTAAGACAGGTTTTACTGTATGTATGTGTATATATATATATATATATATATATATATAATTACATTGCTGAAATGTTTACTCGTGCCTAAATATATTTTTCCGTGCAGATCTGTAATTGGAAGATAAAAAATAGACCTGTACGACATTCTTACTCTCATCTAACTAGTATGTTGTGATTTAATTTATTTACTGTCATATGAAGGTTGTTGCTTCTGACGTACAGGGATAGACAAAATAATGGAAGCATCTACCAAATCTTCAGTAATATAGCGTAGGACCACCATTATTCCTTAGAACAGTTCTAATTATGTTTAGAATTGATTCATACAATGTATGTGAAAGTATTATATGGGCATCTTGTACAAATCTGCGAGGAGAAATTCTTCTGTCTCTTTAAGAGAACAATGTGGTAAAAATCTTCTGTTTACTCTAGTTTCCAATTTACACCATATTGTCATCTGGAGATTGAGATGGCCATGGCTTTTCCTTCATTATCATCAAACCCGTCTTCAACACAATCAGCACTAGGTCCTCAAAAACGCCTTCACAGATCATAGCAGACACTTTTTCATTCATTGTGACAATAAGACCTAAAGTATACAGATCCGCAATATACAACGTGTCCACAAATATAGTATCATACTTTAAACTGCTACTACGTCACTTTGGATAATCGTATCTAAATGAAATTGGTGGCAATCAAAAGAAAAACTCAAAATGTGTTTGCTAGACCTCAGACATTGAATGTGTCCCTCACGAGTGACGCTGCAGACATCGAGGCAATATTCCCATTCACGCCACACCCTCCAACATATGTGAAGAAATGGACTGGATGGCAGCAATTATGCGAAGCTGGATTTCTTGCAGGTTTTGAGGCAATAGGGTACATAGACACGATCCTTTATGTAACCCCATAAAAGAAGTCACAGACAGTCAAGTCAGGTGACCTAGGCGGCCATTTGTAGAAAACATATAATCTCCGGCACGTCCAATCCATCTTCCTGGAAGCCGGTCATTCAGATGCTCCCGAACATGCAAATGCCAATGAGGAGGTGCTCCATCTTGCTGGAAAAGATATTCATTCCCTTCTTGTTGTTCCAGTTGTGGAAATAACCATTCAGTGAGCATATCAAGGTAATTTGCACCGTTGACAGTGGCTTCTAGAAAGAAAATTGGGCCATATACTTTATGTTTCGATACGTCACAAGATATATTCACTTTAGGGGAGTCTCTTACAACTTCCACAATGGTGTTTGGAGTCTCACCTCCCCAAATCCTAACATTATGCCTGTTCACTTTTCCATTAACGTGGAAAGTTGCCTCATCGCTGAAAATTAATTTTTCTGACAGTTCTTCATTATCCTCCATTTGTGCTATGAAATGCTCAGAGAAATCTAATCGCTTTTCATGGTCATCAGATTTCAACTTATGCACTAATTGGAGTTTGTAGGAGTGGAACTTCAGTCGTGTACGTAGGATCTTAGATACGGTGGATTTAGGGATGTTTAACTGTTGACTAGCTCTGGACACACTTCTTGGGACTACACACAAATGCCTCCCGCACTTGATCCACAATTCCTGCACCGATAGATGGTCTCCCTGAATGGCCTTTCCTTTGAATACACATGCAGCCACGATCCACAAAACCACGATACCACTTCAAAAATGACTTTTGTGTAGGAGCCTGGTCTTGAAACCTTCGCCTAAAAGCATGCTGGACCAGCATCGAACTCTGTGTGGTGTGATATTCCAAAACACACCAACTACGTTCTTGGGGGTTCGCCATAACTCCTTAAAACGGATTTCACAACTTCTTTAATAACAGCACAATTTCAAAAGCGCAGCAAACATTCACATTTAACCTGTCTGCTAAATATCCAACAATGAACCAATATCGACCACAAAAAATGATTAAATTTAGTTTAGTTTCTGTATTGTTGTCCATTATTCTCCATTGTTGACATGCACAAAACTTTTTTTGACTTTCTCTTTTGGTTGTCACCAATTTCATTTATATATGATTATCCAAAGCGACGTAGTATAAAGTATGATGCCATATTTGTGGATACGTATTTTATAAACTTACGCACTATGGCAGAGGAACATTTATATATTGCCGAATACCAGGAAATGCTGCCCAAATCATTTACTGACTGTACAGTATGTTTAACTGTAGGCACTCATATTTTGGTGTTCTCTAGACATGTATCTTACCAATAGTTGGGAAAAATGTAAATGTTGACTCACCAGATCATACTACATTTTCCAATCAGCAGTGTAGGACTTGTATTCATAACATCATTTTTTTCCCCTGTAGGCCTATTGTATTCCTGTCTATAATCAATCGGTTACTATTACTCTTCTGCCATAAATATCTAATTTTTGTATAATTGTCCTCGCTGTTTTGATAGAAACGGGTTCCCTTCAATGCGTATTTAATTTTGCCGCCATTTTATCTGCATTATTTTTATAATTATGTTACACAATCCTCTTAAGAACTATTGTCTCTTAAATGAAATTTCTGATTGGTACCATTGTTCCTTTTTACAGACTATTTAACTCGTGCCCCAAATGGGAGTCAATGACCAATCACATTTCAATGAATTTTATTTTACAGTCAATGACAGTCGTATTTCACTCATTCTTTATCAAATTCTATCACCTCCTGCTTTTTAATATCCTAAACGGGTTAGAGCATTATTTTGCAGTGACTGACTCCCCAACAAATACATTGAATAGCAAATAATGAACACATTCCTTCGAACTACACATCTGATAATTGTGTGTTCAATAATTGTGTTTTTAAATAATGATTTTACTGATTTGTTCACTAAAAAAACAAATGAATAACCTATAATGTTGGTTATAATATACAGTTTGATGAGTTTCATTTGTTTCTCCACTAGAGTCCATTCTTACAATATTGCGATCCCATTTAACAATAAATAATATGATCAAGTAGCAGTGGAAAAACAAATGAAACGTAACGATACATTTTAGATTCGTTTTCAAACATCGCCGTTTACATTAAATATATGTGACTGATTGACATTTACAATACACTTTTGTTGCAAAATGCTTGCATAAATATTACAATTCGTTGAAATTAGAGGTGTTTTATACGTGATATGATAGAGGAAAAGTGTCTGATTAAGATTGTACATAAATATACAACTTCTAAAGAAAAACATTGTTATTTATTATCTACCTAAGTATGTGTGACTGAATGACATAAATGCCAACTCATCATGTAGCTTAACATGTTCATCTACATCATTCTCTGAAATGTGATTCTTAATTCAATTTTCGAAAATACCGTTTGGAGGGCACATTTCAAGTTATATTTTAAATAAAAAATAAACCTAAATCAATTAATACTGAAGTTATGACCTAAAATGTGATGTGTGACTGACTGACATAACTGAATTTTATTTAGAATTTCAAAATGTAAATATTACACAAATGTAACAAAATACTATGAAACTACATTAACAGCATCAGTAACAGAGATTAATAAAGAACTGCAAATACTTTATCATTTCTACGATATATATATATATATATATATAGTAACTGATTACAATTTAGTCCGGCGCCCTAGCGGAGTGATTAAAGCAAGAAGCCATGGCGCAGAGCTATGGGACTTGCGCTGATTCGAGTCCCCATGGGGGAAGACATTTTCTCATGAAATTTCGTCCAGTATGGGACCGGTGCCCACTCAGTATCGTGAGGCATTTGGGTAGCTACAATAAGTAACGACTCCAGGTTGATAAGACCAACTATAACGGCTGGGTGACCCGACATGCAGACCACATGTCACCCCTACAGTGGCTTATGATCGTCTACTTCTGTGATTAACACATGTGAACGTGAGGCCAGCAGCCGCGGTTGGTATACCAAGCGCTTTCTAGGCCTGTCGTGCTTGGAGTGGAGTTTATTACAGTTTACCTGATGTAAGATGTCCACCGCTGTGGTCTCCAGGTAGCGTGCTGCCTTGTCACGCAGCGGGCCCGGGTTCGATTCCCGGTCGGGACAGGCTCCTAGGTGAGGTGTTTTTCGGGGTTTTACTTACCTATAAGACATGTAGGCAAGCTTAGGGCCCAACGGTCCTCGAAAAATCATCCAGCCATCATCATTATCAATCATCCTTCACCGGTGTGGAAAGCAACGGGAAGCTACCACACCTATAATTCCCTAGTAAAGCTGCAAAGCTTAGCATGTAAATGACGTGATTGCAGTGAAAGACCTGCCCTTGGGCAGAATTACTATAGATGGATGATGTAAGATTTGATATTTTTGTTTCCTAGATTGAACCACTGAAATAAAAGTTTAAGCCTTCCAGAATGTATATACATTCTTAATAAGTTAGTTATTTATAAGAGTGCATGTACTTTCAAAACAAATTATCGTAAATCGCATTTGTAAGCTGTCATTAGTAAACAATTGCTGACGTAGGGAATTCTACTTTTAAACAACCATAAAAAACATAACTCTAATTAGCCCGAGTTCAGATGACTCACACATAACATCGATGTATTAGATCGCTTATACAATAATTTCACCGCTAACGTGACTTGACCCATTAATAAAAATAATGTTTCCTGTCACGCATGAAGTCCCACGCTGTAACTGAATGCTTTGAATCAAGATGTCTCAATAGAGAGCTCTGATTCGAGTCCCAATGAGAGGACATTTTCTCATGGGATTTCGGCCACATGGGATTGGTGCCTGCCCAGAATCATGAACAATTTGAGCAGCTACATTATTTAGCAGTTGCGGTCGCGAAAACCAGCCATAACGGCTGGAGTATCCGATATTCTGACCACATGTCACTCTATGTTGGTTAGATGATTGTCCACCTCTGTGATTGATATACTTGGATGTGAGATTAGCAGCCAAGGGCTTTCTATGCCTGTCACGCCATTCAGTTTTTTTTAACTTATGAATTTATTGTGCTGTTTGACAGTTGTGCACACTCTATAACATACGGGTCCATCACTTTCACGCTGTATACGTAATGAGTCTGTGATAGATGCAAGGTATTCAAATTGTTTTTATAAAAATTATTTCCTTCTTCTATATAATTTTGTGACTCCAGTTATTTGGTTGGTTTTACAGCTCACATTACATAATTCTGCATCATTTTGTATCTTTTTTTCACGATTTTTCATTCATCCGTGCCATCCTTTTTACTTGGCCACCAATCGCATCTCTAGCCCCCTCGCCATGGTACGATTCAAAGAAATTCCATTTCATGTCAAAATCCAAATATGCAAATAAGCAGTGTCACATTGCTAAATGTATAGACCTATTTCTATTACCTGCTGCTCCAACTGAACATTTTTATCACCTCAAGTTTTGGAAGAAATCACTATAGTTAAAAAACCCTTTTCTATAGCAAACATCTATAGCACACTTGCTATGTGTCACATATCCTGTCACTAAAACAAAGTATTTATTCTGAACTTCTCTGTCACCTACCATCTAACTAGGCAACAACAGTTAATATTGAGATACGCTAATTTTTCCAATGAACTGCCTGGATCTCATTTTGTTCTTTGTAGGTATAATTTTCTGAAGAATCAACAAGTATGGCTGCTTCGTTTGCTGCAACCTTTTTCCTGAATATATTTAAATGCTTCCGGTCTTTTAGCTCAAATTGACACGGAAATCCATCCTTAGTAATTCTACCCGAGACCAAGTCTTTCACTGCAATCATATCATTTTCAAGCTATGCTTTGCAGCTTTACTAGGGGATTGTAGGTGTGGTAGCTTCCCGTTGCTTTCCACAACGGTGAAGGATGACGATGATAATGATAAGGATGATGGGTCCTAATCTTCCTGAAATTTGTCTTGCAGGTGAGGAAAAACCCGAAAAAAAACTCACCCAGGAGCCTATCCCGACCGGGAATCGAACCTGGGCTCGCTGCGTGACAAGGCAGCACGCTACCTCGAGACCACAGGGGTAGACTGACCCAGAAAAAGGGTCAGTAATTATTTTATGGAACAGCTGAGCCAAAAAGTCTAACCAGATTTCCTAAACCATGTTTATGTTAATCCTCAGCGGATTGCAGCAAGCAACTGACTGCACCATGAGTATTAGCATATAGGCCTAGTGATACGACAAAAAGTCAGTCAGTCAGTCAGTCACGGGACACTAGCGGGAAAAATAATGATTTTACAAGAAATGTCTTGACTACTTTTTTGTTAGTTGTGCACCGAATCCAAGAGTAAATTTTATTCGATCAATTATTATATGTTGTGTACAGTAATTTTTATACGTTTTCCGTGACTGGCCATAGCTTGCAGTAAACAATTATAGTAGGAAACATTTCAGGTATATAGAACATTAGAGGGCAATTAATATTATTACATTTACGTCTAGGGAGGACCAAAGTATGGTTTAACAAAAGAGTTTGTAAAATAAAACGAATTAATACGACCAAATCATTAAATAACAAATTGGTAAAATGTTGCGTGTTTTTACAGGTTAGGAATATTACAAGTTCTACCACTAATATTAGATTAAAATAATACACTTTTGGAACGTTATCTTAAAGATTTGATCCATAAAGATATATGTTACGCAAAAAAAAAATCCTGCGTCAATTTCAAAATTTTCACCTCGGTCTCTCTATAAATATTTTAAAATACCGGTAACTGTATTTAAATAATGAATTTTAAGTAAAAAGCTTAATTGTATTTCCAAATCCTCTAGATAAATTGGAAATCACTCGTGACATTACTTATGATAATTTACTTGTAGACAAGTATGCAGACATGAACTTAGAAACTGTGCTCCTTAAAACTCCTACTATTTGAGAATTTTAGACACTGTAGCTCCAGCTAATCTGCCACCGATCAGTTGTCCTCTTTGAAAATCACTCATGTCAGGCATCTTAAGCCTGGTTCCACAGCTACAACTAGAGGAGAAGAAGTGCTTGTACAGTTAAGTACAGTACCAGGTTCAGAGTAAACACCTGAAAGAAAATAATGGATTTCCGACAGCTTCTGCAGGTTAACTACACTCACGGAAATATATTTACAGAAAAGCGGTGTTTCCATTATTTTTCTAACCCCTGCACTTCTTAATCAAATCAAGTGATATTCCATATTACTGTTTTCACAAGGAATACGCTGGTTAGGACTAAAAATGACCAAAATGAGTTCATGCACTGTAATCATGCCCGAAGCCTTCTGTGCACTGTGAAGAATTTGGGTAACTCAGTACTCATATTTTTCCTGTTTTAAAGATGTCTGTTTCTTGGTATCTCGTCACAACAGTGCATGCTCCAGGTTTAAAAAACTCCCTTTAAATGTAGCATTTTATACTTATTCCCTGTGATCACAGATTTTTTACATGTTATATTAATAAATTCTTATTTATCTCTTTTTTTTCAGGTAAGTAATTTCTTGCTGACTCCTGATAAGTTATATTTAGGCTATATCATCTTGGTGAGTATTTTAAACTTATTTAAATTTGTAAATACACTGAATATGTTTGGTAAAGCGACAAAGATAATCTTTGTTTTAATGATATTATTTAACATCTTTCAATGCTGTTATTTTAACACAGTTCCAATAATGGATCATATTTAATATTGTGAAAAGAAAAATTGTCTGAGTCAGGAATCGAACCGTGGACCTCTATATCTCCAGACTAGTGTGCAGTCCACTACACCATTCTGGTTCAGACATTAATTTTTCTTTTCACAATATCAATATAATATTATAATATGATCCATTATTGGAACTGTGTTAAAATAACAGTATTGGAAAATGTTAAATAACATCGTTTACCGCTTATAAAAGTGGTGGTGTAAAATTCTCAAATATAGGCTAGATACTTCTAAAACGAAGCCGGCCTTTGGCGATGGTAGTGTCACCTACCTGACAGTGGCCGAAACGAGAGTTATAGATTTACATATGTGGAAAGAATTGCTAATGTCTGTGCCAGGTCTAGAATGGTGTAGTGGGCTGCACACTAGTCTGGAGAACTAGAGGTCCACGGTTCGATTCCTGGTTCAGACATTAATTTTTCTTTTCACAATATCATTATAATATTCTAATGATATGCATAATGAGAAGAATTCAACTGTCAATTCATTCTCGAAGTGTTAACGATAACGTATACTCCAGAAAGTTCAGCTATGGTTCAATATTGTAATTTCACACTATTACTTCATTTTCTACATATATTTAGTGGTTTTGTAGCTGTTTGCTAACATAAACTTGTTTACCGCTAGAGCAAAATATGAAACTACAACTATTTTTTTATAAATTTTAGATAATATTACCTATATTGTCCACCGCTGTGGTCTCGAGGTTCGATTCCCGGTTGGGACATGCTCCTGGGTGAGGTTTTTTCGGGGGTTTTCCTCAGATGTAAGACAAATGTCAGGATGCTTAGTGCCCAACGGTCCCCAAAAATCATCCGGCCATCATCATCATCATCCTTCACCGGTGTGGAAAGGAACGGGATGCTACCACACCTACCATTCCCTAGTAAAGCTGCAAAGCATAGCATGAAAATGCTATGATTGCAGTGAAAAATCTGTCTTGGGGCAGAATTACTATGGATGGATGGATTACCTATATAGTGTACTAGCACTGGGTAGAATAAAACAAAATATGCCTACTATAAGATCATCTCCAACATTATTGAGATTATGTTTAACAACATTTTTTCTTTGGTGTTTGTATAATTTAATTCCAAATTTTAAAAAGTAAAGAAAATAAGTATATTTTTGTCACTTTCTTCATATCACGTGTCGTCCAGTTCCGTTTACTTTCGACTTTGCTAGTACTGTATATGAGTGTAATGCATACTTTAACGTTATTTTATCACAACTGTCTGTGATAATGTGAAATAAGTTTCATAACAATATAGTTTCCAGCTGAAACGTTTGCTGTCTTTAAAACCTAGGAAACAAAATTGGACTAAGGAGACTAGGGACCTATATGAATTGAGATGCTTACCTAATATACAAACACTACTTCATATCCCAGTTACTTAAAGGAATCTGGATTGGTCATTTCGTATGGTGTTGCCATATGAAGATATTCTAATTAAGTGCAGTTGTATCATTTTCTTAGGGAATTGCATGTAGAATGTATGAATTAGATTCAGTTGATTTAGAATAGGAACCAATGGAGGAGGTTAGCGGATACGTGGGTTTTAAGTCAGAGTGAGAGTGATTTAGCACTATTAGCACGCTTCCGCGCTGATGCATGTTTGTTGTGTAAATTTAAGAATGTTGATTTTAAAAAAGTTTGGTATTTACTGAAGTCTTAGCTAGATATATTTGAACTAGAATCGCAATACTTATCAGAAAGTACACATTTTTACTATTCTGATATGTCTATAATTGTTAATTAAATAAAAATAAAACGTAGTTTTATTTGATTTCATATTTATTATATAATTCAGTGGCAGCTGTTTCGGTACACTGAATTGTATAATAAATATGAAAATCAAATAAAACTAAGTTTTATTTTTATTTAATTAATAAATATGGATTTTCATCAAGTAAACGCCAACTCAATTGATTATTGTCTATATTTTATTCATTCAATTTATAAAAAAAATGATTAGGTCTATAGTACTAAATGCTTTGTTTCTTAAGTACCAAATTATTCTAATTTAAATGGCAATAGTAGAAAAATAATAAATTTTAATTACAATGATATTGTTTGTTTGAATAATTATAAAAGTAGGATATTCACATTTATATGCAAATTATATTAAATTAATTTACCTGTAGACTGTTACGTTAATCAGCCCATTCTTCTTTAAATGATTAATATAGTTATAAAGAAACTATACGCAGGCTTACATTTAAATTTGAAAATGTTAAAATTGAAGATCGCTACTGTATTACATATCCATCCATAGTAATTCTGCCCGAGGGCAGGTCTTTCACTGCAATCATAGCATTTTCATGATAAGCTGTGCAGCTTTAGTAGGGAATTGTAGATGTGGTAGCTTCCCGTTGCTTTCCACACCGGTGAATGATGATGATCATAATGATAAGAATGATGATGATGGTGGCCATATGATTTCGGGGACCGTTTGGCCCTTAAAGTTTTCTTGATATTTGTCTTACAATTAATTCCTTATATACTAATTTAATCATTATTACTTTTAATAAAAACCCCGATAAAAACCTCGCCCAAAAATCTGTCCCGACCGGGGATCGAACCCGGGCCCGCTGCGTGACAAGGCAGCACGCTACCTCGAGACCACAGCGGTGGACTCGTATTAAATATATAATATAAAATAATTATTTGAAAATGACTAATCTAGGCTATGCTATTTAACTTACGCATTTAAAACAAATAAAAAATGAATAGAAACAATAGGTAATGAAAATGAAAGACAGACTAACAATAAAAACTTTAGGTAAGTATACAACCAAGTACAATTAAAATAACGTAATATAGGCTAAATAATAAAAAAAAATCTTAAAGAAATATAGCAGTATATACTCTGCTAGATAAAAAACGAAATGAAGATATAATAATAATAATAATAATAATAATAATAATAATAAGGAAGGAACTTAATATTTTCAAACATACAGATCGATTAGTTAAATATAGGAACGTCTGGAAAGAACATGTTGATAGAATGTCAGAAGAATGATTTTCAAAATTATTTCTGAATTATAAACTATACGGAAGGAGAAATGTTGGACACCCACACAGAAGATGGTCTGAACAATTCTAGCTCCCATTAAACCGGAACGAGCCAAACCAACAGTTTAATCCTTGAATGATGAAGAATAAGAAAACTCAATGGAAATTGTGTCGACCGCTGTGGACTAGTTATGTTCCTTGTCTCTGGTCCCGAGAGTCGTGGGTTCAAACCCAACTGGGATCGACGAATTTTTTAGGATGGAAAAAAAAAAAATTCAAGGAGAAAGTCATCTGGGAGGAGTTTAAGCCGTGGGTCCCTAATGTGAAGATTTTCAGGCTCGTAAAAAATCCTTAAGTCTGAATAAAGAGGCCTCTAAGCAAAATTTACCTATCTTTTCTATCTTAGCAATACCTTGATTGCCTGCTAGATCGTTCATTTGATCATACCATTCATGACATTTATGGGCAAATAAGCGTAACTAAATTAACTTGATCTAGTAACTTCTAACAAAGGAGAGGCCAAGGCTCAATTTTGGGCTCCATAATTATAGAGTGTAGAGTGGAAATTATAAACAAATGAATGCCAGATTTGAACGGTTCTAAACAGAATTGAAGTTTTCAAGCAATTGTCAAAAAATTCTGTGTGTGTAAATTCTTCGGTGTAAGAAATTATTTGGCTACACTGCATTGAATTCCAAGTTTGAATATGTTTGTGAGTAGTTTATATATATATAGTTTATAGAAAATTTTCCAACTTGAAAAACGAAATATGGATGTCGCAGATTAGTGCACGTTATAATTACTTGAATTGAGAACATGTTTTTAAAATCCCTTGGAGGTTCTTAGTTCTATAATATTGGATATTTCGTGCACATTTATGTCGCACATTGAACTGTTGTCGCCAGTGGGATTCTTTTTACAAAAGTTGCATGTCCTGTGACATTGGAATTATGCTGATGGCGCACAAATACTAAACACTTGCTACCGAAACTATCTGCTAATTGCTGTTGCGTGATGTTTTCTTTTGGGTGTCTCGTGTTTACCGATCCGGATGACAAGATTTCTCCCATGTCTTCTCTATGTATTTCTACAGCCTACAACGAATATAAAAAGTGCTCTTCTTAACTGGTTCTGTGGTCCTATCAGTCTTTGTTTCCCCTCAGTTGACCTCTTTCAGACAATCGTATCCAATTATATTTAATCCTAGTTCCGTACTCTACTTTTCAACATGTCGTCACTTATAGTCTACAATCTTATCCTAGTTTCAGCTTTTCCCCTAAGTTTACATCCTTGAGGGTAAATAGAAAAAAAAAACCTATCATTAGTATACCTTCTATTTACTTGATAAGATTTCAAATATGGATGTGAAACCTGCCCATTAACAAAGGCAGATAGTAAACAAATAGAGGCTGCTGAAATGAAGGTGTTGAGAACTATAGCAGGATACCCGAGGACCGATAAAAAGAAAAACGAAGATATAAGAACAGAACTTGATATATTTAATCTCTGTGAAAGAATAAAATATTATCAAAATGCTTATCTTGTCACGTATTACGAATGAATGAACAGCGCATACCAAGGAGAATGTATAATTATAAACCAAAAGGGAGAAGAATGTTGGGAAGACCATTGAAGAGATGGAAGGACCAATTCGACCTATAATGAGATCGAAACAGGCCAT
The DNA here is from genome assembly GCA_030220185.1 of Diploptera punctata. NCBI lineage: Eukaryota > Metazoa > Arthropoda > Insecta > Blattodea > Blaberidae > Diploptera > Diploptera punctata. The sequence goes on from JASPKZ010005708.1 coordinate 497,058, forward strand.
TGGACATAATCCTTGTTGTTGATGATGATGAGATTTCAAATAATTACCTTAACATGAAATAACTGAATTTATCGTATTGTCTTTTACAATTAATATTTATTTGAATAGGTCCATGTAACTTCCTTAGAATACTTTTAAAAACATTAAGGCCAAGATCTACTAATCGCAAGAAAACTGTATTAAGCTTGTCAATAATCTTGAAAAAAAATCATGAAGATAGGACCAAAATATCTTACCTTCCATTTCACCAAGAACAAATTAAGTAGATACTAATATGGATCAGCTTATTACAACACTAAATGAACAATATGTACAAATAATTAATAAGCAATTTCACTCTCTATCTGCAATCTCAGAAGTCCAGATTCTTTTGGTTATAATATAGACATTTTCTTCGATTATATTGTCTGAACCGAAGTTCAGCAATCTCATAAGTAGATTCTTCATATGTGTAGTTAAATTTAGTTAAGAAAAATAAAACTAAGGTTGAGGGATTCCGTCATTCCATCATATGATTCCCTTGGCTGCCATCTGATTACCAAGTTATAGTAACTAGTAGTAAAAGCATTGGTTCTTCATAGCTTTGTGAAAGTATGTAGGCTATTAATTTGTTCGTTACACTATCTTAAAATAACTGAATCAATTGTTGTATCGCCTTCTCCAATTAATTATTTTCGCAACTCAACGTTATCTGAATTTTCTTCCTTTCGTAAACATTGCCTATTCATAAAAAGTACTGAGTAAAGTTAGTTGACGTATAGTTAAAAATTGTCGAATATTCATTTCTTGTGCCAAAGGCATGAACTAAGAAGGACAATATTTTAAATATGTAAAAGAGAAATTTCCGAAATTAAGCAATGTAAATTAAGTAAGTATTTTTATTAGGCCACAAATTCGACAACTTGTAAAGAGTCCTGCGTTTGACCCAGTACTAGAGGTGAAAGGAAAGAAAAGGAACTTGTGATCCTTAGCCAACGAAAGAGATAACTATATACAGTTGGCAACAATACTTCTGCAAAAATACCAACTCGGACGCAATATGTCTCTTAAAATCCATTTCCTCCATTCCCACCTTAACCTTTTTCTTCCTAGTTGAGGGATTTTCAGTGATGAATGCAGGGAATGATTACATCAGGATATTTCTGCAGTGGATTACTGTAGGTCTTTGTGTAAGGGATGCTCAGGAACTCACAACAGGCAAGCAAAAAGACAAATATCTCACGAGGCCACCAAATTATTTTCTTCGGACTCAAAACCACCTACCAGGTATTCTTCCATAAATTTAAAACTTTTGGAATGTAACTGTCATTATAAAAGTTAAAATGTACTTTCAATGTTGTTGGTATATGTAATTAAAGTGTATCGTTCTCTCTTAATCCGTCGGAAATAAAATATTTCCACCTATTGTATACAACAGAAACTAGAGATAAGAAAAAAAACTTTGTTGTCATATTCAGTTTTTTTTTCAACCTAAAATTAGTAGGATTTGACTGAAGAAGTGCAGGAGATTGGGTCCGAATTTTCTGGTATTTGCTTTAAGGTTGAGGTATATCCTTAAAAAGTCAATCAGGAATATCAACTTACCCTATCCCATTATTTTATGGGGCAGCGCTGTTACCGTTAGAGGGTTCTAGTGTATTTTATGACCTTAATGACTTCAGAGAGACGAAATAAAAAAACACTTTGATGATTATTATCGTAGAGTATATGTGCAGTGATGCTAATTTTTTTATTAAATAACTATCTCTCTGGCACTATCGAACCCATAGGTTCATGGCCACGCGGATATAAGCTTTTTGTACATCCATATCCTGAGCCAATGTGTTCTAATCATCCCCTGTATAATCTACTCCCCTCAAATGAAGGTTAATGTTATTCTCCCACCTCAATCTTGGTTTACCAACTGGGCGTTTTCCTTCAGGTTTTCCTGCAAGAAGCTTCCATGCAGCTCTTTCATTCTCCATTAGTGCTTCATGTCCTTCTATCGCAGTCTACGAGACTTAACCGTTCTTATTATATCTGGCTTCCTATAAAGAGCATGTAGCTGTTTGTTGTGTAGTTTTATCCATTCACCTCTCTGTTCATCTCTCTTTGGTCCAAAAATTTCCCTAAGAACATAATTGTCAATTTCTACATATAATTTTATTGACACGGACTGTCAAACAGCATGTCCGGCTTGCTACCTTCCGACCAATATTTGTGGATAACATTGTATCTTATTTTTAGTCTAATAAACTTTTGCTACTGCTACTACTACTACTACTACTGCTGCTGTTGCTGCTGCTGCTACTGCTATTGCTGATACTCCTACTACTATTACTACTACTACTACTACTTCTACTATTACTGCTACTACCATTACTACTACTACTACTACCATTACTACTACTGCTACTACTACTGCTGCTGCTGCTACTACTATTACTGATACTCCTACTACCATTACTACTACTACTACTACTACTGCTGCTGCTGCTGCTGCTACTGCTATTGCTGATACTCCTACTACTATTACTACTACTACTACTACTTCTACTATTACTGCTACTACCATTACTACTACTACTACTACCATTACTACTACTGCTACTACTACTGCTGCTGCTGCTACTACTATTACTGATACTCCTACTACCATTACTACTACTACTACTACTGCTGCTGCTGCTGCTGCTACTGCTATTGCTGATACTCCTACTACTATTACTACTACTACTACTACTTCTACTGCTACTACCATTACTACTACTACTACTACTACTACTTCTACTGCTACTACCATTACTGCTACTACCATTACTACTACTACCATTACTACTACTACCATTACTACTACTGCTACTACTACTGCTGCTGCTGCTACTACTATTACTGATACTCCTACTACTATTACTACTATTACTACTTCTACTATTACTACTACTATTACTGCTACTACCATTACTACTGCTACTACTACTATTACTACTACTACTGATACTCATACTACTATTACTACTACAACTACTACTACTTGTACTATTACTGCTGCTACCATTACTACTGCTACTACTAGTACTACTACTACTACTGCTGCTATTACTATTACTGATATTCCTACTACTATTACTACTACTAATACATTTATTATTCTTTCACCAACATTTTACACATAAGTTTTATTTTTATTGCAGTAAGAAGCTGGTAATATCTGCAGGCGTTAAAAATACTTTAATGTAAAAACAAGAGATGAATTGTTCTCGTAAATCCAATTCACATGAAATGCAACCGAGTATGAAATTAGTATAAAGTGCCAGATGTTAATGTTTACATCTGGAGGAAATGCTTGATGCTTGAGGTCACATTTACTGAGGAGCCACTATTTTGATCCTCGTGTCATTTGGCAATACAACACGCTCCAGGAGACTGTAGCTACGGCTGGAGAATTCCAAAACATGTTTATATATAAACCACCGATTTTGATGACGCTGGGAGATCGGTTTGTTCCCAGCAGTTCTTGTGGGAAAGTCTGACCTTTATGATATAAGTGTACCCTGTGTCCTCATGATGGCTGTGTGTGTCCTCACATTCACTAGGATTGGGATGTGTGTGTGTGTTCCAGACAACCTGATTAAAGTTTTTTTTCTCATGATTTTTCTTAAGGGCTTAGGTGCATACCGACTTCTCATCATTTAAAAATCAGTGTCTGTCGGTTATCCATGGCGAGTCAGACCTAGAAGGCCCTGGCCTACCAGCTGGCTGCTGGTCTCATATCCACATGTGTTAATCACAGAGGGTTGACATGTATTCAGCCGTTATAGCTGGTTTTCTCAACCTGGAACTGCTACTTATTTTAGCTACCCAAATTCCTCATGATGCATACTGGCTGGTCGCATACTGGCTGGAATTTCATGATATTGAGAGAGGTACCGCAGTCCTATCAGCCTAAGTTTGATCCCTACAAAGTAATGTTGTTGAAGCCACTATTATACAATTCACACTGTAATAAACTTAAAATATGTATGACTCTCACCATCTAAATACAGGCCCGACTATCACACCAAACGAAAGTACCCATTGTGTAATTTTTGAGTGGAGGAAGCCAGCGGGACGTTTCCAGTGACAAATGCAATTTTATTTATTTAACGATGCTTTTTAACTGATCATGCCATTAACGCCGCAATTAAAAACTGGACTTGAAGGGACCGAAGAATTTTCACAGAGTCCTTTATTTCAGTCTTGAGCTTCTTTCATGTGCCATAAATGTATGACAATGGTCACACGATTTACTTTCCTCCCGAAGGAAGCCAGTTGAGAATTTTTATCCTCTTAAAAATTCATCGACCCCGGCCGAGGTCTTACTCTTTGAACCTCGCATGCTAACTACCATTTCAGCAGAATTAAACTCGAATCTAATTTATCAGGTTAAATTTTACCTTCAGAACCATAGGCAAGAAGCTTCCATGCAAGTCTCTCATTCCCCATACGTTCAACGTGTCCTGCCCATCGCAGTCTACGAGACTTAACTGTTCTTATTATATCTGGCTTCCTATAAAGACCATGTAGTTCATTGTTATGCAGTCTTCTCTATTCACCTATTTGTTCATCTCTCTTTGGTCCAAACATTTTCCTAAGTACTTTATTCTCAAATACTTGTAATCTCCTTTCCTCCCTTAAAGTAAGGGTCCATGTTTCGCACCCATATAATATAACTGGTAGAATAATATTTTTATATATTTTCAGTTTAACGTTTTTTGAAAGGAGTTGGGACATAAAGAGTCTCTGCAATGCATAATAACACGCATTTCCAGAATAATTTTCTGCAGTCAGACTTCTTAAATGTCGTGGTTACGCCCACGTGGGTTTTTATGGTCTGTTATGAATTGCCACTGACTGCAACTTAGGCTTTGCGGTTGATATATTGGATGTTAATTGATAATTTTAGGTAAGATGCAATATGACCAAACTCAATGGCTTAGAGAAAACCGCAGGTTCCATTGTCGCTTTCATTGAGGCCCTCTATTGATCTATAGGCCTACTCTTAGCCAACTGAATCCATTTCTTATCTCCAAGATCGTCTCAGAAGTATCTTCCCGTCTTCCTAATAAGGGCTTCTTATTAAAAATTAAAAGTAAGCGTATTTCAACTGTTCAAAAATACATTTTTTGTAAACACTGTCTCTCTCAACGAGACTTAGGCGTTCTCCCGTACTAACTAACTCACTGGCTCTATCGAACTCTTAGGTTCATGGCCGCGCGGACATACGCTCTATACATCCCTATCCTGAGCTAATATTTTCCAATCATCCCCTGTACAATATTCTTCCCTCAAATCATGGATAATGTTATTCTTCCACCTCATTCCTGGTCTATCAACTTCCATGCACCTCTTTCATCCCCCATACGTGCCACATGTCCTGTCAATCGCAGTCTACGAGACTTAACTGTTCTTATTATATCTGGCTTCCTATACGTATCAGATCTCCCACTACACTTGTTTTCGGATATATGTCATTAAGTGGCCCGAGATCAGCGTTCCGCCTTATAGTGAGATCTAGGAAACCAAGGTAGTATGTACTAGGATCAATACTAATAAAATTCATTGTTAAAACCGTTGAGGTGGAGAGTCATAAAATATACCTTCTTAGGTAAATCCGTCGTCCTCAACTTATAAAATATGTAATCTTTATGCCTGTATGCCTTTCAGAACATCCGTTCCATCTTCAGCAGGTCACAACACCACATAAGGACTAGCAGCATCAACCATCATACTGGATGTTGTAGCGAAGAGGGACCTGCTGAAGATGGAACGGATGTTCTGAAAGGCCTACATGCATAAAGATTGCATATTTTATAAATTGAGGACGACGGATTTTACCTAAGAAGGTATATTTTAACTTATTTTATTTTATGTACTAGGATGGGAAAATCCGGTAAATTTTGGTTAGAGGCCTTTTTATTCAGGTTTAAGGATCTTTTACGAGCCTGGAAATCTTCAGACTCGGGACCCACGGCTTGAAGTCTCTCCCGGAGAACTGGCTCATTGGATTTTTACATACTAAAAAATCCATCGACACCGACCCGCGACTCTTGGGACGATAGGCAAGGAGCATAACCACTAGTCCACCGCTGCTGACAAGATACGATATTTTTAAATAAAAGTAAGTAATCCTATATGAAAATTAAATTTTGTCTATAAAATAATGATCACATTACAAACAGTAATATACGGGAGATCGCGGCTGATCAATCTGAATTTTCCGTAGGCCCTACATTTTTTTAGCCTTCAGAGAAAATGCCGGATATGAATTTCCCTACTAGATCTATTTAATCATTAATCGCTATTGTTACTTATTAACGATCCTCTTTAACAGTTACGATCAATAGCGCCGGAATTTAAATTTGGGCATGAAACGGCTGATAATATTGCATAGTGACCTCTTTTCTTCAGGTTTTGAGGTTGTTTTTACGTGCGTAAATCTATGACACGGGGCCCATGGTTTTACTTCTCTTCCGAAGAAGTCCGTGTTCAATATTTTTAAACCCTAAACATTATTTGAACCCGGGCGAGTTTTAACCAAGGAACCTTGGAACCAGAGGTGAGCATCATAACCACAAATCAATCATGCCAGATGTTTCATTAATCGCAGTTTGGCAGTTCATTAAACATTAATATTAAATTTTATATGCTCGAGATACATGAATATATATTATATAAACATACACTAGTCTACGCACCATACTGATATCGATTACAACCAAAGATCGTAAATGTGATATGACGAATGTATGAAGCGTCTCAAAATTAAATTGAAATGAAAAAGATTAAACCTTATCTTTCACGTACCAGAGTCTCATTTACTACATTAATGATATATGATGGGTTGACTGTTATCTTAATGTTAAATTATCGGAATTAACTCACTGATATAAGCGTGATGTGCAAATATTACTATCGTACAAGTCCTGAGTAGTAAAAGATTTATTGCAGTCGTTAAGGTCGACTCTTGACTGTAATGTATAGTGCACCCCGCCCTTATTAGTAGAATGGTAAATATGAATGAAATGAACGACTTTTATGTATTATTCAGATGACTAATGAGTTCATGATTCTGCATAATTCATAGGTACCTGTTCAGCAGACGAACATAGATTAAGATACCTGCCGCAAGGGCCTCAGCCTGTACTGTGATCACTTACCATTATTATTTTTTTAAAGTCCTTTTTCTTAGCTTTAATCGTCCTAGAGGTTTTTCCGAGGCATGATGTTTGGTTTTTTTTTTAGCATTTTTTCTTTTTATGATGAACGAGGAGCTGGCCCAATGGATCAACCCCCAACTTGGGGGACGGGTTATTTTTGTTCAAGGTTTTCTTCCTCTAGCCTTTGATAGTCCAGTATCTTACTGCAAGGCAGCAGCACTAGTTTTGGTTCGCCCTGGATATTTTATTTCCCCAGTACCCGCCATATCTGGTGAGCGTTCCCCTTTCCGCCACCTGGAGAGGCGCCCAATGGGAGACTGGCATCTCCGCACGGGGGAGGAAGAGAGGAAGACCGAAGAAAACTTGGATAGAAGGGGTACAAGCAGCTATGAATATCAGTGGATTGGAGGAAGAACAATGGATGGACAGAGAGGAATGGCGTTTGGTTTCCGGAAGACGGCGGCAGCTGCCATGATACCAAATGATTATTATTATTATTATTATTATTATTATTATTATTATTATTATTATTATTATTATTGTTATTATTATTATTAGAATAGTCTATTGTTCTATCAAAGTTAAATGGATTCCTCTAAATGGATTAATTACAGTACGTCAAATTAATTTTCATGAACATAATCTAAATAAGATAAAATATCAAAGATAATATTAATATAACTTAATGAAACTATTCCCAAAATAAAATAATTAAAATTAATAGACAATATCAGAATTAAAGAAAAGTTTTAAATTAAAATTACAGAACTTCCTATAAATTATTGGAATTTAAATTAATTTTCGCACCTTGGGTTTCAGGATTAATTAATTAATTTTGTGTAAATATTGTGAATTAAAAATATGTTCTTAAAATGTTTATTAAATATATGCCAGGAGATATAAAATAAGTAACTAAATCTAGTCCGAAGAGCCGTGGCGAATAAAATCATTGTTGAACAGGGAATCACGTGGTGATGCAGTCTCTGTACCTTAGCTTCATCTGTAACTTAATTCGTAACGTTTGATTAGGATATTTTCAATTACGTGACGAACAAAAGTTTGCCATTTCAAAACAAATTCCCTCGGGGGGTAGCGTTTGAGACTCGTATTCTGGAGTTCCCGAGTTCAAACACCTGGGCCGGACAGCCTGACTGTTTTTATAATTTTTGTGGTCTTCCGGAATTGTCAAAGAAAAATGCAGAATTGAAATTGCATTGCAGAGCCGAAGAGAAGGCAATCTACCTAAGGGAAGGCACCCTAAAAACAAAGCTGAAGCAAGTTGGGAGGCTGTAAGGTGGCAATCCCACCACCCAACTATATCTGCGCAGCCCTTCTAAGGCGGCCAGATGAATTTTCTATTACTAAAAAGCGAAGGGGAAAGCCGGACGGAAACACTGATGATGGACCAGGCAAGAAAAGGACAATGATAAAAAATAATTTACTATTGGCAACATAGAATTTATATGGACGATATCCTAAAAGAATGGAAGAAGGTTTTAACTAATGAAGGAATATTAATTGATAATAAAGATAAAATAAATGTTTTATTATTCGCTGACGATGTTGTACTTTTAGCAGAATCTGAAAATGAGCTCCAAAAGTTAGCATATAAATTTAAATTAATAGCCAATAGATATAATTGTAAAATATCAATAAATAAGTCAAAAGTAATGGCATTTATTGGTAAATATGGAATTAGATCAAAAATTGTACTGGATAACAAAATAATAGAACAAGTATCACATTTCCAATATTTAGGATGTGATATAACTTATAGAGAAAATAAAGATATAGAAAATAAAGTAAATAAATTTCAGGCTATTTGTGGAACCATAAAAAGAACCTTAGGTCGGAAAACAAGGAAAGATACGAAACTTAAATTATATAAAACAATGGCTGTTTCTTTGTTGTTGTATGGAAGTGAAAATTGGATAATGAAATCAAGGGATAAAAGCAGGATACAGACTGCGGAAATGCTATTTTTACGTAATGTGAAAGGTTGCACAAGAGCGGATAGAATAAGGAATGAAACTATACGATAAGAATTAAATATATATAAAATTGAAGATAAAATCAGCGAAAATAATAAGAAATGGACAGAACACTTAATGAGAATGAACAACGAAAGAATACCAAAAAGAAGCTTCCTGTATAATCCCAGAGGAACAAGAGATAATATAGGCATTTTTACCAAAAATGCAAGAATTATTCCTATATAAATAAAAAATCTACGACCACGTAGAAGATGGACTCCACTTTTAACTTCGCCGGAACAGGCTGCATAGCCTAAACCTTGTAGTAGAAGAAGAAGAAGAATTTCAATTTCATTATTTTTTTATATCTCGTTAAAAATTATCTAATGAACGTATTGGATACAGGACAAAACATACTGATAATAAAAAGCCTACACATAAACACACAGATGATCGTGACCTGCACAGTAAGTTATATAGGTATTAAAATTGTGAAGGTCTTTTAGAACTACTTGTTCCATCTTCAGATGCTAAAGGTGGAACACCAAGTTCCGAAAGGCCACCACAATTTTAATGTTGAGAATGACTGATATCTCAGGTACAAATTTTATTATTTTTCTTCTTACAAAACAACCTCAACGGTGGTTCAGTACGAATTAAAAATGTATTATCTAAAATATATTAGACGATACATGATCACAATCTTTAAAATAAATAAATAAAAGAATTGGGCTTCTATTGTGAGCCTTACTGTACAATTCCATTCTATCCCGATCAAATGTTTTAGAAGAATGTAATGTAAGATGCATCTAGATTGTTTTGGAGAAAATAATAGGTAAGAAATTGTTCTTCCTTGTTTTTGTACATTAGTTTATCATCTCTAACGCCGCAAGATAAGAAAACAATGGTTAATATTTTTGTCCCTGAAATGAAACCAATTGCCCGCATGTGTGTTCGTGAGAGCAGATTCCTAACTCTCAAGATCTTTACACTCCAGGCTATTCTATGCCATTACAGCAAGCAAGAAACTTGATAGGGTTAGAAAGTCGTCTCTGCTACAGTGTATATTAGAAGAGTTTATTTATTATTATTAATGTTGTTATTATTATTATTATTATTATTGTTATTATTATTTACGAATGTGCCTAAATGGCGCAAAGGGTGCGTGTAGGCAGAAAGAGTTTTCGGATACTTTTGAAATTCACAATGGATTAAAGCAAGGAGATGCATTATCTTCTCTGCTATTCATTTTTGTATTGGAGCATGCCATCAAATCTTTGGAGAATGAAGAAGGCGTACAGCTCAATGGTATTAATAGACTTTAGTTTATGCTTACGATATAGTATTATAAGCTTGGCCTCTGATACGTATGTTCGATGGATACTTACTTATCACTTACTCACTGGCACTATCGAACCCGTAGGTTCATGGCCGCGCGGACATAAGCTCTCCATACATCCCTATCCTGAGCTAATGCTTTCCAATCATTCCCTGTACAATCTATTTCCCTCAAATCGTAGTTACTGTTATTCTCCCACCTCATTCTTGGTCTACCAACTGGGCGTTTTCCCTCAGGCTTTCCTACAATAAACTTCCATGCAAGTCTTTCATTCCCCATACGTGCAACATGTCCTGCCCATCGTAGTCTACGAGACTTAACTGTTCTTATTATATCTGGCTTCCTATAAATATCATGTAGTTCATTGTTATGTAGCCTTCTCCATTCACCTGTCTGTTCATCTCTCTTTCGTCCAAAAATTTTCCTAAGTACTTTATTCTCAAATACCCGCAATCTCCTCTCCTCCCTTAAAGTAAGAGTCCATGTTTCGCACCCATATAATATAACTGGTAGAATAATAGTTTTAAATAATTTCAGTTTAACGTTTTTGAAAGGAGTTGGGACATCAAGAGTCTCTGCAATGCATAATAGCACGCATTTCCAGAATTGAGCCTATGTTTAATTTCTTTGTGCATCTCATTCCTATTTGTGATTATTGTTCCTAGGTATTTGAATTCAGCCACTTCCTCAAAATTTCCCTCATTTGTCATTAGCTGTCCATTTCCATCATATAACGAATTTCTACGTGTGGCCATATATTTAGTTTTATTGATATTTACTTCCAGTCCTAATTCCTTAGTGTTACTCAATAGTGTGTGCGTGTTATCCTTTAGTATCTCCTCGCTATCGGCCAACAATACTACATCATCAGCATAAAGTAACAGCTTATTAATACCATTCAGTTGTAAGCCTTCCTCATTCTCTAAAGATTTAATGGCATGCTCTAGTACAAAATTAAATAGTAGAGGAGATAGTGCATCTCCTTGTGTCAACCCATTCTGGATTTGAAAAGTGTCCGAAAACTGTTTGCCTACACGCACCCTACTCTTTGTGCCATTTAGACATATTCGTATAAGTCTAACTAACTTTTAGGAATTGCGAACTCCAGCAGGATACTATATAACTTCTCCCTCTTAACTGAATCATATGCTTTTTTGAAGTCTACATATAGTTGATGTACAGTACCATTATATTCCCATTTCTTTTCTAAAATCTGTCTTATACTAAAAATCTGATCTGTTGTAGACCTGTTTCTTCTAAATGCACATTGATGATCTCCTAGAATGTCATCAGTATAGGGAGTAAGTCTGCTTACTAATATATTTGTTAGAATTTTGTACGAAGTTGAAAGTAATGAGATGCCCCTGTAGTTGTTGCAATCAGTTTTATCTCCTTTGTTATAAATTGGTACGATAATTGATTCCTTCCATTCATCTGGAAGAGCTTCTTTTTCCCAAATCATATTAAGCAACCAGCGTATCCTGTCCATCAATTTTTCTCCCCCTGATTTTATGAGTTCTGCTGGGATCTCATCTGAACCTGATGCTTTATACATGTGATATCTCTGACTGAGAATTGGGGTTTGGGTAAAAAACAAACAACTGCCTCTTACTTGGTGTATACCATAGATCAATAATAAAATCAGTACCTCTGAAACTCCTCGCATAAATCACTCTTCCATCTTTTAAATCACAAAAATATGGTAAAAATGCGTGAAATGCACGAGTAAATACGATAGGAAGTATTTCTAAGTTACAGTGAGCTACATAATAAGAACAGTTATATCCCGTAGACTGCACGTAGAAATAAATTATATAATGGAAATGGACAGCTAATGACAAATGAGGGAAATTTTGAGGAAATGGCTGAATTCAAATATCTAGGAACAATAATCACAAATAGGAATGAGATGCACAAAGAAATTAAACATAGGCTCAATTCTGGAAATGCGTGCTGTTATGCATTGCAGAGACTCTTGATGACCCAACTCCTTTCAAAAAACGTTAAACTGAAAATATATAAAACTATTATTCTACCAGTTATATTATATGGGTGCGAAACATGGACTCTTACTTTAAGGGAGGAAAGGAGATTACAAGTATTTGAGAATAAAGTACTTAGGAAAATTTTTGGACCAAAGAGAGATTAACAGACTGGTGAATGGAGAAGGCTGCATAACAATGAACTACATGGTCTTTATAGGAAGCCAGATATAATAAGAACAGTTAAGTCTCGTAGACTGCGATGGGGAGGACATGTTGCACATATGGGGAATGAAAGACTTGCATGGATGCTTCTTGTAGGAAAGCCGGAGGGAAAACGTCCAGTTGGTAGACCAAGAATGAGGTGAGAGAATAACATTTACTATGATTTGAGGGAAGTAGATTATGCAGGGAATGATTGGAAAGCATTAGCTCAGGATAGGGATGTATGGAGAGCTTATGTCCGCGCGGGCATGAACCTACGGTTTCGATGTGCCAGTGCGTAAGTAAGTAAGACTGCGATGGGCAGGACATGTGGCGCGAATGGAGAATAAAAAAGGGCCATGGAAGTTTCTTGTAAGAAAACCAGAGGGTAGACCAAGAATGATGTGGGAGAAAAAATAACCATGATTTGAGGGAAGTAGATTATACAGGGAATGATTGGAAAGCGTTAGCTCAAGATAGGGTTGTATGGAGAGATTATGTCCACGCGGTCATTGAACGTACGGGTTCGATAATGTTAATGAATTAGTACTCGTATTTCTAAATTAGAATAACATCTAGTGACCTCTAGTGGGATACATTAAAATTATTTGCTGGGAAATCTTATTAAGTTTTACATACATGCTTGGAAGTAGACAGTGTAAGTCCATGTGAATACCGCCTAGATTTTAAGATTGTTGCGTGATGTAAATACGGTTGACGCCTCTTTTGTTTATTGCCATCAGTATTCATTATCATCTGACAAAAATAATCTTTAATCTTATTTGTCAAATAAAACAGCTTGGAGAGGTCAGCAGGAACACAAAGCTGACGTGTTGATTATATTTGTGTGTAGGATGTGGAGTTGTTGGCATTGAATAAACTTAAAAATGATTGAAAATCATTGAATTGATATCCGTACAACCAGGCCGATAACATATTTATAAATTTTAACTTTTAAAGGGGAAAAATAATTATCTGTTTTCTAAGGTCGATACAACTTTATCAGTGTAACCGTGGGTTACTCAGTGTATCTTTAAATAAAGACCCACAGTTGTGAAGATCTTGTATTTTGTATTCACGTAGACTTTCACGGCCGGAGTTGCTATGATGATCTTGAAGAAGATTTTCGGGCTGTAGGCCGTGGTCGTGAGGCTTGTAGTTCCTCTACGTTTCTCAAGACAACCCTTGAGGATGCCAGACGCAGTCTCTGGCGAAACGTCGGGGAACTACAAGCCTCACGACTATGGTCTACAGCCTGAAAATCTTCTTCAAGATCATCTTGTATTTTCTTTCCTGACCCTGCAAAACATTTGACCTTTTCAAATATGTTATTTCAGAATACGTTTGGAGGCGAATACACGTATTGAATTTAAATAATGTTCTAATACAGCGAACATATATATAATCCATGGCGCGAGAGGCCTAGAAGTTGGTCTACCAGGCAGCTGTGAGTCTCATATCCACATGTGTTAATCACAGAGGTGGACGATCTAGCCGGCATAGGGATGACATGTAGCAATCCGTTCCCCTAGCCATTATAGCTGGTTTTCTTAACCAGGAGCAGCTAATTATTGTAGCTACCCAAATTCCTCGTTATTCTAGGTGGGGACCTATTCCATACTGGCCAAAATGCATCGAGAAAATTTCTTCCTCCATGGGGTCTTGAACCAACGCAAGTACCTTAGTTTCCACCGAGATGTGTTGACTTAAACCGCTCGGGACTTATAACACAGTGAGAAATTTAAAATTCTACCTACTTTCTAAGCAATTCCGTTAATTTTCTGTTCTTGATTCTCTCTGTTTGTTGTTTATACCTGCAACCGACCCGGATAATGAGAGGTTTTTTTTAAAGTGACACGTGCCTGTTTTGGACCACATGGAGAGATGGTAAAAGAAGTTTGTTTCGTAATGTGAATTATATATATTATTAGTGTTATGCCCACAATAATGGGACAACTCATTGTTCCACACACACACCAAACGTATAAATAATGGACTGGCATTGTAAACATGTTCTTTTGACCCTGAAATCATATAATTTTCAATTTGTCATACAAGAGAGAACCTCTCTTAAGAAAATAAAAATGACTACACTTTCATCCATCGTTTCTCTCCAAAAGGGCGTGTGTATGTGCGTGCGCATGTTCGCGCATATATATGTATCCATCCATAGTAATTCTGCCCGAAGGCAGGTCCTTCACTACAATCAAAGCATTTTCATGCTATGCTTGCAGCTTTACTAGGGAATTGTAGGTGTGGTAGCTTCCCGTTGCTTTCCACACCGATGAAGGATGATGATGATGATAAGGATGATGATGGCCATATGATTTCAGGGACCGTTTGGGCCTTAAAATTTTCCTGACATTTGTCTTACAGGTGAGGAAAAACCACGATAAAAACCTCACCCAGAAAAACTGTCCCGACCGGGGATCGAACCCGGGCCCGCTGCGTGACAAGGCAGCACGCTACCTCGAGACCACAGCGGTGGACTATATATAAAGTATATATATATATATATATGCGTGTGCGTTTCTGTATGTATGTGTGTGCGTGCGGAATGTACGTATAAAATTGTTAGCTCAAACTATGGGAGTTTAAATTACACGATAATAACATTAAGAGTCTTATAACTTAGATCCGCACAAATAAATCGTTGTGTTGAAGATAATAACAAATCTAAGTTAAAAAATGTATTGTTTATCTCTATTTATAAGCACTATGGTTGGTGTTCGTGTTCTAATGATTTTAACAGGAAGGTTCAGAATCACGGCGTACAGAATCACATGGTATAAAACCTTTAGATTTTGCGGTTAGGTTTTATTTGTTAGTAACTGGAACTATGCGACGTTAGTGTTGGGTGGCGTAGTTTTTACCCCCAGGTCACACATTTGGTACTTTATTTTGTTAGAGATTGAGTCGATTCCAGGGGTATGCTGCCGCCAGAAAAACCCTGATTCCATCCCGACACGAACCCGCGACTTTGCGGCTTGTAGCGTATTAACTAACTAACTAAGTCACTAGCACTATCGAACCCGAAGGTTCATGGCCGCACGGACATAAGCTCTCCATACATCCCTATCCCGAGCTAACGCTTTCTAATCATTCCCTGTATAATCTACTTCCCTCAAATCATAGTTAATGTTGTTCTCCCACCTCATTCTTGGTCTACCAATTGGACGTTTTCCCTCTGGCTTTCCTACAAGAAGCTTCCATGCACGTCTTTCATTCCCCATACGCGCAACATGTCCTGCCCATCGCAGTCTACGAGACTTAACTGTTCCCATTATATCTGGCTTCATATAAAGACCATGTAGTTCATTGTTATGTAGTCTTCTCCATTCACCTGTCTGTTCATCTCTCTTTGGTCCAAAAATTTTCCTAAGGACTTTATTCTCAAATACTCGTAATCTCCTTTCCTCCCTTAAAGTAAGCGTCCAGGTTTCGCATCCATATAATATAACTGGTAGAATAATAGTTTTATATATTTTCAGCTTAACGTTTTTTGAAAGGAGTTGGGACATCAAAAGTCTCTGCAATGCATAATAGCATGCATTTCCAGAATTGAGCCTATGTTTAATTTCTTTGTGCATCTCATTCCTATTTGTGATTATTGTTCCTAGGTATTTGAATTCAGCCACTTCCTCAAAATTTCCCTCATTTGTCATTAGCTGTCCATTTCCATTATATACTGAATTTCTACCTGTGGCCATATATTTAGTTTTACTGGTATTTATTTCCAGTCCTAATTTCTTAGTGTTACTCAATAGCAAATACTCTATGGAGTGTCCTCACGAAATCTGGATAAAGAAGTGAAAAGTACAGTAGAGTCACGTATCCATACGTTCTCGCCCCAGTATCTCGTAGATGGCCCTCTTCCTTTTTTATATCATCGTAAATTTTCAACGATTTCATTTGTGCTATACATTTTGTTACCCTATATATATTAAAGCTCGTTGGTAAATTGCTTGTTTTTTCAGCATATAATTTATCATTCAAAACTCGTTTCCTTAGTTCTGGAACATATTTTCACATTTTCTTATTCAGGTGCCGTTTTAAGTCGAGAGCGCTGGTAATAATCAATTTAGACAAAGAATGCGTCATTTCGTGTTGAAGAGAGTTGAAATACGGACTGTTTAGATAGCTGTCGATTGTAGTAACAAGTTGCCTCAAGGGGCCGCATATTCTCACAACTATAAAGTGACTTTCGTAATGAAAGAAACTTATGTATTTATCGTATTTTCAATCACGCATATTAAACAGGACAATGAACTGCACATATAAGGGATGAAATATTGCCTGCAGTTCATGGGTTCAAGTCCCGTAACTGATACAGCTGCAGGAAAACTACACTCTCCGATAAAGAACCGCGACATGTATTCAATTCCAGAGGTCACACACTTTTGTTTTGCTATTTTAACGCAGCAATAAGCAGAGTTGGGTAAAAATAATTACCTTTTGTAAGAATCGAATAATGAAATATATTTTTACTTGTAACAAAATTTAACTCCAAGCTAGTTGGCTTGGTCGGTAGCTTTCAAGACTTGTATTTAAGATGAGCTGGGTTCAAACAACGTTATCTAATACCTGATTAAAGATTTTGCCTCGTTTTCCATAGCCGTCGAGGTTAACGCTGGGTTTCGAATTTCATTTCATAATATCCATAATTTCATAATACATTATTAAAATCAAATCATGTCTAATAATAGAATATAAAACTTACCGTCAATATGGGCAGGAAGCTGGAAATTATTCCTACAGAATTTTAGAGTTATATAATAACTCTCTTATGAGATAAATACTTCATTATTATAAATGTCAATTGGATACAGCCAAAATATTCTGAATTAGATATTACCTCACATGTCGAAGCGTCTACAAATACATATAAATAAACTAAATTAATGATCAAAGTAAAGAATGATTTCCGTCCTCCTGAGCATTATAATTATATTTAATCAATTGATGTGGCGTTTACTTGATGAAAGTCCATATTCTTCATATACTAACTAAAGCTATCAGAGTTTTATTGATTTTCATAAATATTTATAAATATTTATGAAAATCATTAACACTTCGATAGTTTAATTAGTAATTAAATAATTATATTTACACTAAAATAAGTATTTTATATCATATTAACAATTTACACCAAGCCGAGCCATAACATTATAGTTTTTTTAAAGCACGTAATTCACTCATTGGCTCATTTTCATATTACGTTAAAAAATTAATTAGATGCATCATTCTATGTATAATTCCATGGCCCAACGGGCCTACCAGCCGGCCATAGGTCTCATATCCACTTGTCATTTGCAGAGATGGATGATCATCTAGTCACAATAGCGGTGACATGACCAGCACGATATATAAATCCCGCAAATCCGATGAAAAGAGTGGATACGTACTATTCGGTTTGGTTTTGAAACTCTGCAAGTCATTGACAATATGAATATTTTTTTTTGTAAATGAGCATTGAAACGTAACACATCATTGGGGGGGGGGAGTATCAACATCTAAACTGAATCTGAGTTGTACTTATTTTTATTTATTTACATGTGATGATACAAAATTGTTAATTAGTCCTTGAAACCCTGTAAGCTGTGAAGTTTTACACAAGTGTATTACATGCCTCCATTCCAATGCTAAAAATTAAATCAAAAGAAACAAAACATCCATATAAATGTTCTCTATTTACATCATTATTCAGTTTTTCTTTTTCTTTTCCCCACAAGTTTATAATTCTTAACTTACGAGGTTTTAAAAATAACCGTATCAAATACTGTTAATTCAGAGATAATTAAAAGAAAAATGTTTAATCATAATACGAGAACAAGAAAGAGTTCTGTAAAACGAATGTAATGCAATACAGAACGGTGCGACTAACACACATCCACATACTCACACATATTATACATATATACATACATACAGACAAATGGTTTAACGCTAGGCCTTATCTTAATTGTTTGTAACTTCGCAAATTCACAGGCAGTACTTTAATAAATGATAGTTAAAAAAACTAAAACAACACGCTTTATTAGAAAACCGAACTAAAAATGAAAAATAATTTAAATTTCGAACACGCTTGGAATAAAATTAAAGTGGTCAACAAAAAAATCATCTCCAACACATTTAGGATAAAACTAGAGTTATCTACAAAAAATCAAAAGCGTGGGGTGCTTTTTATAGTTTTTACGTTTTCTTCTTAGAGAATTTACTTTTACCAATATATGTTTATTATCAAATACGTTAATTGATATAGAGCACTCCACGCTTTTGACACTAAAATTATTTTTTTTTGTAGATAACTCTACTTTTATTATAGATGTGTTGGAGATGATTTTTTTACACGCTTTATATTAGCTTGACCTGTATCTATCTATCTATCTATGTAACGGAATCTTTCAACGCGATTTTCACCCACTTAAAATCATTGGATAGACTTGAAACTTTGTATACTTGTAGAGGACCCGTGACAATACAATAATTTCATATTTATTTTCTAAAATCCTGGCCATAATCATCAGAAAATCAAAAAAAGTGTTTTTGTATCAATGTAACGGAATCTTTCAACGCGATTTTCACCCACTTAGAAACATTGGATCGACTTGAAACTTTGTATATGTGTAGAGGACCCGTGACAATACAATAATTTCATATTTTGTTTCTAAAATTCTGGCGAGAATCATCCGAAAATAAAAAAAAATGAAAACTGGTATAATAGGTTGCGGACTTGTCGACTTTCTAGTCAATCGTTGTAAGCGCTCAGTTGGTAGAGCAGTGAACTCTTAGTGGTATATAATTTCAGTAATCCATACGTCGCTGGTTCAAATCCGGCTGGGAGGGTTTTTTTAAAGAAGAGTATTACTTTTAGCTCATACTACAATAGTATTGAATTTAAAGATGTGTACATTTTTATCTTTTTCTGTAAAATATATAAACTAAAAAATAAAAAATAGTTTTAAAAAAAACTAAAAGAACACGCTTATTAGAAAACTAAAAAATGAAAAATAATTTTAATTTCCAATACGCTTGGGATAAAATTAAAGTGGTCAACAAAAAAATCATCTCCAACACATATAGGCTACGTAGAATAAAACTAGAGTTCTCAACAAAAAGAAAATAATTTTACCATCAAAAGCGTGGGGTGCTTTTTATGATGTTTACATGTTCTTCTTAGAGACTTTACTTTTACCAATATCTGTTTATTATCAGATATATTAATTGATATAGAGCACCCCACGCTTTTGATGGTAAAATTATATGGCGAGATTTTCAGTCTTCGTCTCGTACAATTGACATTTTTTCCGTTATTAGGTTTATAGTAGCATGTTAATCCCCGTGAATGTCTTGCTTTTGTTACTTGTGTGGCGAGCATTTGCTCTGAGTAAAATCCCGGAATGTGTATGGTTCTTGTCGTGTAGGCCTCGTTTGTTCATTCCAAGTTAGTTGGAGGGAGCTTTTTAGATCCCACTGCATAGAGAATATTGAATTGATTCTCGAGTATAGGTCCCTGACTCGAGGAACGAAAAAAAACCATATTGTCTGACGATGTCTATTGTAAGGGTTATGTATTTTACAGTAGAACGTCAGTTTGTAATCCTTAGTAATCTAAAACAACAAAAATCCAAACATATTTTCCAGTTTGAATTATTTTATTTTTATAATATAGGTATAGTATATATTTATATCTAAAAATGAACGTGAGTCTGTCTGTCTTTTATGGACTCAGAAACTACATGAGCGATTTGAATGGGATTTTCACCATCATTATAGGGCCGAGAAAAGGTAGCTTTTTTGACGTTTAAATGGCTTACGCTGCCTAAACCATAACAAACACAACACATTAATGTACATAGAATTGAATACCTAAAAAAAATCTGCGACATCATATGCCTATCTTTTACGGAAAACTCACAATAACCATTTTTGTCTTTCAGCTCATTGATGCCAAGAAGATCGGGATAAGTAGATTCCCGGATAACGCCAATTAATCATCATGGGGTATTTAAAATAATTATGATATAAATTTATAATTATTTTTCTTTATACTTACTTAAATAAACGTAACACCACATTTATTTAGGCGTTGCGTGCACAGCGTGTATTAGCGAGTATTAAATAAGTGCTATTTTTCTCTAGTCGATACTAAATGGCGATAAAACTGAATCATATTTTAAGAAATTCCAAAACATCTTACTTTTTCGATGATTTTGTCTGTTTTGATAAAACTGTAAACTACCTTCGGTAAATGCATAACAATTCTCTCATTCGAAATGATTATTGTTTAATTAAAAAAAAAAACTTCGTATTTCTGTGTGACATTAGCAAAAAGTATTTGTTTGTATTTTAACAGTACAGAAGCCATTACACACACACACACACACACACACACACACACACACACACACACACACACATATATATATATATATATATATATAAGCTACCACACCTATAATTCCCTAATAAAGCTGCAAGGATAGCATGAAAATGCTATGACTGCAGTGAAGGACCTGCCTTCGGGCAGAATTACTATGGATGGATATATATATATATATATATATATATATATATCCATCCGTAGTAATTCTGCCGAGGGCAGGTCTTTAATAACAATAATAGCATTTTCGTGCTATTGTTGCAGCTTTACTAGGGAATTATAGCTGTGGAAGCTTCCCGTTGCTTTCCACACCGGTGAAAGATGATGAACGGTTGATTTTCGGGGACGTTGGGCCCTAAGCGTCCTGACGTTTGTTTTACAGGTTGGGAAAAATCCGAAAAAACCTAACCCAGGAGCCTGTCCCGATCGGGAATCGAGTCCGGGCCCGCTGTGTGTTAAGACTACCTCCAGACCACAGAAAAGTTAATTTTAAGAGTAATCTAGTGAATCACCAGTGAGTTTGGACACGAGCAACTACTGCATTCTATCGATAGATGGCATTTCTGTATGGACTCTAACAGAAGTAAGAAATTTGTTTGATGGCGTTATCATAACATTGTTTTTGTATTTGAAGTCATGCAACTACAATACTAATTGGCATTACTTTTAGCTAGGAGTGATAATTATGAAATGTATACGTCACAAGAGAAATGCACTGTATAATTACATACGTAGCTAATGAGATGTGAATACTAGTTCGTGATTTTGCACATCCACGATTCTCACTTATCAAGCTATTGGTTATTTCTTCTAGAACTTTCTTTAGAAACTATTAACTTCACATAAAACAGTGTTATTATCAGTACAACCCACAACTTAAGTCCCCGTGAGATTACTTTCAATGTGGCGTCTAAATGACGCGTCGCATAATCATCTCGCTTGGTGGATTTTCCATATATGCATGTAAGCTAATTGAACTTAGGCTTAGGCATACTATGGCATTTATAAAATACACTTGAATCTAGAAATAACATAGAACATTCCTTTGTCATCATTAGAGCGAGGAATTATATGAAGAAAATTATACCAAAATATTCAATCATCTATCTATTTTCGGGTTTTTACAGCTGCTGTCGTTTTCCTGTGCCAAACCTCCAAAGCCTACGATCTTGCTTGCATTAGTATCTTCATGCTTTCCTTCCATGTTAACTTGGTCTCCCTCTTTTCTTCTTTCTGCTCGATTGCCATTGATATAGTAGTTTCGGCCATCGCCCACCTTCCATTCTTAAAATATGTCCTAACCATTTTAATTCCTTCTCCTCAATTCTTTCAATTATGCTTTCCTCTGCCTCCATAATGTTTCTAATTTCCTTGTTGGGTGACATGTTCTAATTTTGACTTTCTGGCACTTGTGCGTAAATCTAGAGCTGTTAGTCTATCCTTGTATTACTTATTGATTGTCCATACCTCACTTCCATACACTGCAACAGATTCCACCAATGTTTTACCCATGGATTTTTTTGTGTCTTTCCAAATATGCTTATCTCATCATATGGAATTTAACGATGATATTATTTTGGTACTCAATTCGATTCTATGCTTTATGTTCTCTTTGCCTATACCTTCATAATAACAAAATATGAAAATTATGACACGAAAATATTATGAAACTACTATTTGTTTAACATTTTACATATATTTATACACACAATCCCTGTATAATTTATAGGTGCACATATCAGCACACAAATGAGACAAGAATACCTTTTTGTAGCTCAGGAAATCAAGAGTTTCACTGTATTTCGATTTTAGTTAGATTTTCATTATTTTTGACCCAATAGAAAATATCATGTTCATGATTTGAAGCTATTTTAAGGGCTCACGTTGCAGGGTAGTTGTTTAAAAGAACCACGCTACAAGCCGGAAGGTCGTGGGTTCGAGTCTCAATAGGGTCATAGTTTTTATCTGGACCAAACCTTCTTGCAGCATCGAGGGTCTACTCAGCTCTTAATGTAAACGTGTATACCAGAGGCATGTTCTGGGGAGAAAGGCGGCCGTCGACGCAGGGCTGACGAGCCAGTGGACATCATAATTATGGCGACTGTCTAGAAAGATCAACATCCATCTCCCCTAAGGACCTCCCATGTCTGTAGTTTAACACTTTATTTTAATATAGTTTTTTATGTATATATATAACAATCAATTAATTTATCCAATGATATTTAATTACGAAACAAAAACAAAACATAGTAACCGAAACAAACGTGCTTCCATCGAATATACCACTGAAAAAAAAAATAGAATGGGTACTGTTTGGATGGGGGCACGCCGTAGCGTAGTGGTTAAGGCACTGAGCTACAAGCTGGAGGGTCGAGGGTTCAAGTCCCGTTGGGGTCAGGATTTTTAAACTGACCCAAACCCTCTGGCGGCACTATGGCCCTGGGGTCGACTCAGCCTCTAACGGAAATGTGTACCAGACGCTTGTTCTGGGGGTAAAGGCGGCCGTCACGCAGGGCTGACAACCCGGCTGACATAAAGTGTCGATTGTCTAGAAAAAGTGGGAGCCTTAACCTCCTACTACCCCAAGGGCCTCCGGGCCTGGTGTGGGATCACTTTACTTTACTTACTGTTTGGATGATTGCTATTTACCTTTCATAAAGATATTGAACTCGAATATATGCAAATGTAACAACATTAAATTGAATGAATCAGTACACAAGTAAACCAAGTCCAGTATGTAATACTTGGAGAAACAAAATGTTAAAATTAATTAATCCACAATTAATAATTAATGTAGGGAATATTTGAAATGTCTCTTTTCAATTACAGTTAGATTTTATCCTATATACTACACATATGAACATGGTGAAATGTAATTAGAATTATTTTAACATTAGTTTTTTCATTAAATTGGCCGAGCACAGTATCTAGTCTTGGTATATATGTGCTTTGAACAATATAATTATCAATTCTGTTCATAAAATTCAATTAGGAGTTTTTTTGTACATTTGATATATTTTTAACCTCTGTCTGTCAGAATTGTTTTGTACGATCAAAAAGTACGCAACATACCATATGATTTTATGGGAACAAACATCCATCCATCCATAGTAATTCTCCCCGAAGGCAGGTCTTTCACTGCTATGCTTGCAGCTTTACTAGGGAATTGTAGGTGTGGTAGCTTCCCGTTGCTTTCCACACCGGTGAAGTATGATGCTGATGATGATTGCCATATGATTTCGGGGACCATTTGGGCCTTAAAGTTTTCCTGGTATTTGTCTTACAGGTGAGGAAAAACCCCGGTAAAAACCTCACCCAGAAAAACTGCCCCGACCGGGGATCGAACCCGGGCCCGCTGCGTGACAAGGCAGCACGCTACCTCGAGACCACAGCGGTGGACGGAACAAACATATACCGCGCTATATTTGATAGTTTGATGTAAGTGAGAATAATATCGGTCTTACCAACAAGAACTTTACTAATTTCATATGAATTTATCTGGAATCAGAAATGGATGATAGTGATAACTGTGTAAAGAATTAAAGTGAATTTGTTATAACTGATGTAGGTATTTTATCCAAGCTGGTAGAAGGGCTTGTAAAATGTAAATATTGTGACAACATGAATTGCATAAAAGTGAGTGAAATTATTCATAGTAGGAGAGGGTTGGCTTCAAAATTAGCTTTGATATGTACATTATGCTGTAAAACTGAGTCATGCATGACCTCACAAATGGTTAATAAAAATATGAAGTAAATGTGGGGTTAGCATATGGCATGAGGTGCATAGGGAAAGGACAGTAACCCGCTCATACTCTTATGTGCAATGATGAATTTTCCATCAGCACATACTACATTTGTAAATGATTACGAATCTTTGCTTCAGCCTCTTGAGGAAGTCGATGTAAAGTACTGCAAATGATGCAGTAATTACTAATGAAGTAACGAATAACTGCTGCTTTCGATGCTTCATGGCAGAAAAGAGGCCATAGTTTACTGAATGGTATTGTTACAGGAACAACTTTAGACAATGACAAGGTAATAAATGTAGAATACTTATTTACTTACTCACTGGCACTATCGAACCCGTAGGTTCATGGCCGCGCGGACATAAGCTCTCCATACATCCCTATCCTGAGCTAATGCTTTCCAATCATTCCCTGTATAATCTACTTCCCTCAAATCATAGTTAATGTTATTCTCCCACCTCATTCTTGGTATACCAACTGGGCGTTTTCCTTCTGACTTTCCTACAAGAAGCTTCCATGCAAGCCTTTCATTTCCCATACGTGCAACATGTCATGCCCATCGCAGTCTACGAGACTTAACTGTTCTTATTATACCTGGCTTCCTATAAAGACCATGTAGTTCATTGTTATGTAGTCTTCTCCATTCACCTGTTTGTTCATCTCTCTTTGGTTCAAAAATTGTCCTAAGTACTTTATTCTCAAATACTTGTAATCTTCTTTCCTCCCTTAAAGTAAGAGAATAAATGTAGAATGCCTAAGTAAATTTTGTATTAATTGTAAATTGAAGAAATATCATGGCTGTGTAAAGAACTATGAAGGATAGGGAGGAATGGAGAGTGAATGTGCTGGCTATGTATAAAATATCAGAAACATTTCACAATGGGGTTCGCTATATGAATTATCTAGGCGATGGAGACTCAAAGGGTGTAATTAAAGTTTCTGATGCACATGTGTATGGGCCAAGTGTGAAAGTGAAGAAGATGGTGTACTGTGGGCATGTGTAGAAGTGAATGGGTACCACATTGAGAAAGGACATGAAAGGTATAAAACTGAATGATGGAAAGTCATTGAGTGGGAGTGGACGGTTGACAGATGGGGAAATTAATTAATTGCAGCATTATTATGACTAGCCATTAGAAGACATGCTGGGGAGAAATATGTCAGAGATATTAAGAGGGGTATATGGGCAATCTATTCCCACAAGCTGGCAACCGATGATAATCCACAGCATGGCTTATGTCCTAAAGGCTCAGAGTCATGGTGCAATTTTCAGAAAGCTATAGCAACTGGAGTGGCATACAGCCATAAGTATATGCTACCTAAAGCAGTCATGGTGGCAGTCAAAAAACAATTTTTAGAGATGTAACTGACTCAAAACTGTTCTCAAAGTGCTTGCATGGCTATACGCAGAACCCGAATGAAAGTTTCAATCACTGTATTTGGTAAAGGATCCCAAAAAATGTGTTTGTAGGGATTGAAACTTTAAATTTTGGTATGTTGGATGCTGTTATTTGTTTTAATAATGGTACTAGGGAGAGGTGTGAGGTTTTTAAGAAAATTGTAAATAAAACCTGGAAATAACTGTGTAAGAGCTCTGCAGAATAGTATAATAAATTAACCTGTCATCGAGGCAGAACAAGATGTTCGGTACTGGTCCAAGGAAGCTAGAGTGAAGATGAGAGCTGCTAAGAGGAAAAGAGAGGATGAGGAAACCCAGAAATATGATAAATATGGACCAGGGATGTTTTAGAACACTGGTATGTAACAAAATGCTCGCTTTTTTGTTTTTTGCAATTTCCCGTGTTTGATTTTTTTACACGCTTTGTATTAGCTTGACCTCTATCTATCTATCTATCTATCTATCTATCTATCTATCTATCTATCTGTCTATCTATCTATCTATCTATCTATCTATCTATGTAACGGAATCTTTCAACGCGATTTTCACCCACTTGAAATCATGGGATCGACTTGAAACTTTGTATACTTGTAGAGGGCCCGTGACAATACAATAATTTCATATTTATTAAGTTTTAGGTGCACATTTCTCAGAAACTATGTAACATAGAAGCTTGCATTTTTTGTGAATATTTAGAGTGTCCAGTCGGTCAAATATTTTGTTGTTAAAATATACTTTAAAAAACTGCAAGCGCGACAGGCCTAGAAGGCCCTTGGCCCACCAGCCGGCTGCTGGACTCACGTCCACACGTGTTAATCACAGAGGTAGACGATCATTAGCCAGTGTAGGGGTGACATGTGGTCAGCATGTCGGGTCCCCCAGTCGTTATAACTGGTCTTCTCAACCTGGAATCGATACTTATTGTAGCTACCCAAATGCTTCACGATGCTGGATGGGCACCGGTCCCATACTGACCGAAATTCCATGAGAAAATTTCTTCCCCCATGAGGACTCGAACCAGCACAAGCCCCTTAGCTTTGCGCCAAGGCATCTTGCCTTAACCCCTCGGCTACGGCGCGGGATTGTTAAAATATAGCTACTATTCTCAAGAGAAAAAAAAATAATGAAAAAAATAAAAAAAGTAAATATCTTAATGTAAATATTTTTTTATAAAATATGTTAGGCCCTCAAGTGAATAAATTGTTTGTTTATCTAAAGCCACTCACAAACAACGTCAGTAAAAATAATATTGCAATTCTGATGATTAGTTTGAGAAAAGGGTACCCATATGGGGATGTAGGCCTATATATATAAGCCTATATATATTTATATTTATTTGTAAATTGTTATATGATTTGAAAACCCTGGTAAAATGAAAGCAATTAATGCTAGTTAAAAATTAATGACAGTAGTACCATCAGAAAACCTGTATTTATTGGCTGTAATATTTGTATTGTGATAGGTAGTGTAGTTCCATAGAAAATAGTTTGTTTCAAATGTTGACTAGGCATAAAAAAATTGCTAGCGAACTCTTCCAGGTGTCTTTAACCAATTATTAGAAGTTTTATTTTTAAAAATTGAAAAATATGAAAGAATATTAATTTTTTTTCTAAAATATGAACATTTTGCCAAAATTATGAAATATGAAAAAAAAATGGTCTTATTTATTCTGCAGATAATAAAAATGTAAAGATATTTTGTCCCATTGCTGTCTGACTAATAGTTTAAAACATCAAAATTTCATAAAATCCTCCCTCTAGTCATCATAAATAAAGCAACAATTTAAATTTAAAATTTAAAATAGCAATAAGTTATAAATAAAGGCAGGGTTTTTATGTAATAAAATATAGGAGCGATACATATCCTATATATTAAACTGTTTGTGTGTTAAACCAAGATAAAATACAGAAATCTTACTTCTCATATTACTATTCAACTGTTTGTATATGAAATGAAAATAAAAGACAGTCATAAGTAACTTCTCATTATACTATGTTGCAATCTTACCTCCTAGTACATAAAATGCTGACTAGTTATAAGACACAAAATACTTGGAAAAATAAGCTGAGCATTTATTTTAGCCCTAGTTGATTTGGATATATTTAAAAGCTGAAGATATATGCAGTTTCTCATGTTAGTTGAAGTATTCACATTTACGACATGTAAAAGAATCTGAAGCCTGAAACAAGAGGACTCTGGGCAAAATAAAATTTGCCTGCATTTTCACGCCCAGGTTTAAATTATGTCTATGACCTGAGCTGTTAAAGAGGATCGTTAAATAAAATATGACGTATCCACGTGCTTACTTAGAATATTTAGAACGTTTCTTTTTTATAAACATGTTGATGAAACTGTAGACATTTTTAATACACGCCCGGTACTGTACCTTTTTGGGTGGGAGTGCTGAAAGGAGGATTAGGGATAGAGTAATCGATAATGCATTAGATGTGTTGAAAACGCAATTCGTAGGTTCCAGTATAGGTACCTTTCAGCCTAATTTCGATATATCTATATACTCCGTACTTCTCCGTGTGGAGATTAGGGCGCTCCCTATTGGAAGTGTTTTAATCATCCGAGTTTTAATAAAAACCAGACCACGGCCATTTATCCCGACAGACATAAAATATCACGAATCAAAATACCTGCCCGAAAAGTCTAACATATTTTACCGCAATCTAATTTAGTTACGCTTATTTGCCTACCAGATGGTCAACGAGCGGTATAGAGTCGGCATATCGCCTCTGTCAAAGACTGTCTCAGGCAACTAAGGTCCTATTTGGATGGCTAACGGTCGGTACATTTTATACAGAAACCTCTTTATTCAGGTTTGCAGTTGTTTTTATGAGCCCTGAAAATCTTACAAGACTCGAGACCTATGGTCGAAAGTCCCTCCCCGGAGGACTTGTCCCTTTGATTTTTCCATTCTAAAATTCCATCGACCCGGCCGGGTTTTGAACCCGCGTCCCTCGGAACATAACCACCCACCAGCCCGCTGTGGCCCGACTAATCTCAGTACCATGTATAAAAAGTCAATATTTTTATTAGCGGTCGTGGTGTCCCCCTCCACTGTGAAATTCGACCACAATTCATTTTTTTTAATAATGTCAGAAATATGTCTCGAATCATAGACGATCGGTTTAAGGCATCATGCCTTCCTGCAGAGCTATGGGACTTACGCTATTTTGAGTCCCCGTGAGAGAACACATTTTTGCCTAGTATGGGACAAGTGCTCAACACGTTTTGTTAGGAATATCGTTGTATGCATAGCGGCTCCAACCAGCTATAACGGCTGGGATAACCAACATATATCTTTTAAATGCATCAAGAATGGATTTAGCCAAAAGGAGTCCAAAAACCAATTAATTCCTACCAACCAGAAAAACGTGTTTAAGGTATGATGCTTTGGTGCAGGACTATTAGACCCGCTGGTTCGAGTCCCCATGTGGGAAAAATTTTATCATGGGACCGACACAGCGGAAATTGGTTATCTACAATAAGTAGCGGCTCTAGCTTAAACAAAAACAGCTATAACGCCTGGGACACACGACATGCTGACCACATGTCATCCCTAATTTGCTAGATGATGTATCATCCATCTTTCTGATTAACACATGTGTATCTGAGGCCTGCAGCCGGCTGTTAGGTCAATAAGATAAATTAATCATACGAAGTGGAAGTAATATATAGGCCTTCCAAAGTGCAGAGATTCTTTATTTCCTTCTTCATTTCTTGTTTGTTTGTTTATTTATTTAACCTCTTTATACTTTAGATACCAGTATAAATATTCGTGTCCCACGTCAATGGGCATTATAGAGAGGAGAGAAGAGGACTTTGAATCACTTGCATATATTTTAATGATACAACGAAAAGGAAATCTCCATGGGATAGTGATTAACCCTGAGACAGATTTTATTTGACAGTTTTCCATGATTTCCCATTTTTTAAAACTAATAGGCCTATAATTTCTTTTTGTTCTGATTCATTAGATTATAGCTAGACTTATCAACTTAGGGACGCGGATAAAATGGCTGCATTATCATATTTAACATTTGACACCAGTTAATAATCGAATTAACAGATCAATAATATATCTTAATCTTAATATATAAAAAATTCGTGTCACGTTGTTTGTCCGCGATGGAATCCTAAATTAATGAACCGGTTTTAATAAAATTTTGCACACTGTGTGCAGTTTTGATCCAACTTGAGACATAGGGTAGTTTATAACTAAATGTATAGTCGCATTATTTTTTATTGCAAATTATTTGTTTATTATTTAACAAAGAGTTATAATTATCTGTGAGTTCCATACGACTCTAACAGATGGCAGTGTAAGGTAATTTGGTAAGGTAATTGGTTTATTATTTTACAAAGAGAGATCCAGGTGGCTGTGGTTTTTGTTGCAACCGCGAATTTCAATTGAATTACAAATATTGATTATTTCATAATTTAAGTGTGTTCAGTGTTTATTTTATTTTCTATATATTGATAATAATATTAATTTCGTGTGTAAGTATTAGTTTTACGTAATCTGGCTGAAAGACAGCAACTTAATTTAAATTTAACTGGACCGAGAAGGGACATTGAACAATATGGCGAATCAGTTTTAGAGACAATGAATGAGAATATATCAAGTGAATTTCCGCAAATTGGTATAGGCCTATGTGACATAAATTTTACATTTAAGAACAATGTCAATTTAAAAACATATGAAGGTCCTAAGGAACGGAATAACAGAACTATAAGTAAGTCTGTTAGTTATAATAATATGCCTAATATTACAGAAACAATCTCCTAGCCTCAATTAAATGAAAAACAAGATGACAATAATATATCACAAGATGATATTACTATACAGAGACTTCTTGATGTTGATGAGAATCCAAACTGGCAACAAGTTCGTAGAAAAAAACGAAAGTATAATGAAATCAGCAAGCCTCCTCAAAATATTCCATCAATAAATGTATATAATTTAAAGGCGATACGAAGTTGGCCGGGCCAGCTAGTTATAGTATAAATTAACACAATGATATTTATAGCTTTCTTCACTGTATTTCTAAATACATTAGTACAAGCTGCAGTGTTATGTCTATAGATTCTTAAATTCTTTGGCACGTGCTGCTCTTGTTTATAGACTCTGAGACAGTTGAGGAGAGAGACCTTTTATTTCATAATTTTATATTTTAATATTTTAATTCTGAGACAGATCCTTTCCTAAAATAACTGTTCATGGTCTTCATTTATAATTTTTAAAACCTGTACTACCTTTGTCGAAAAATCGTTAACGTGTTTTATATTTACACTGAATATTTTGAAACGTTAAAAACAGTGCTTTGTTTATAAAATTGTAGATAACGGTATAGTGAACATTTATTTTTAAACGCCCTGTGTCTGGAAGGCTCTAGCTTGCCTTAACAGAAAATCAGGATTTTCAAGAAATTCTCTTGAATGGAACAAGATGAGAACTGTATGTTCTCTCTCTCCCCCTTTCCCTCTCTCTCTTTCTCATTATCTCTCTCTCTCTCTCTCTCTCTCTCTCTCTCTCTCTCCTCTCTCTCTCTCTCTCTCTCTCTCTCTCTCTCTCTCTCTCCATCATGTAAAGCTCTGAAACCATTCACGTAACTATATAACAGGAGAGAGGATGGGACAAGTGGCAGTTGGAGTGGGGAGAGAGTTGTCGTCATCATTGACAAGTTGATAATGTCCTCCAGGAAATAGCTGTTAAAACTGAAAAAAAAAACTGTTCCACAAATGTTTATATTTAATTTATCACTGATGTAATTATAGATTTATTGAAAGGTTTTTAAACTTTTTTATAACGATGTAGACATTAAATATAGCAAGATGTATGATTCTAAATTAATTATATTTAATATTTACAGAATTACAAGACGTACAGCTGTCATGTTCGTAATATTGGCACGAAAGAAAGCAGCAAGAAGTCATCCCTCCAAAGTTTACTGCAGATTTGGTCAGATCCAGTCTATTCGTACAGTGAATGGTTTTCATAAGACCTATGTTATTATAAGAGCTGATATTTTCTCTTATGCCTTCAAATCCTTGTGGCAGTGATAAGTACGATATGTTAAAAAATCTAAAAAAAATTATTTCGAAACGTTTAAAATACAAACACTCGAACAAAACAATCAATTAAGATCACAACTATTAATTGTGTTCAAAACGAGTTTATTAACAAGAAAGCTTACAATATAAAGTGCGAATTCCGAAAATCCCGGGATTTTCGAGGTCTAATTAATTTAATGTCCTGACTGGACATTCTATTCAGGCCTACGTAGTGAACTCAGAAAATAGGCCCAAGATACTTGGACCAT
Source organism: Diploptera punctata (assembly GCA_030220185.1). Lineage (NCBI taxonomy): Eukaryota > Metazoa > Arthropoda > Insecta > Blattodea > Blaberidae > Diploptera > Diploptera punctata. The sequence continues at coordinate 529,596 of JASPKZ010005708.1, forward strand.
CAAATATCAAGGAGCTCCTGAATTATATATTTGTAAAGCAGGGCTCCTCTATCAAACTATAATTTGAGCGTCTAGTAAGCATGCATTGTGTAATATCCTCCCTCCATGGCGCGACAGCCTAGAGACACGTAGCCTACTAGCCACCTGCTGGCTTCACATCTACATGTGTTGCTCATGGAGTTAGACGTTCATTCTGCCAATATAGGGGTGCATGTGGTCAGTATGTCGGTCCCCCAGCCGTTACAGCTATTTTCTCAACCTGGAGCCGCTACTTATTATAGCACCAGTCCCATACTGCCGAAATTCCATGAGACTCATCCATGGAGTCTCGAACCCAGCTCTGCGCCAATGCATCTTGCCTTAACCACTCGGCTACGGCACGGGACCATCGTACAACATGTTAGGCTTAATAACGGATTTTTTTTGTTATCAATTTAATACTTGAGAGCCTTCCCTGAATTCACGAGCAGCGCCTGATAATATGTTAATACGAGATAGACAGAGCGGTTTCTACGGTTGTAACAGCCATAGAGAAGCTTCGAATAGAGGGAAAAATGAGTACAGTGACATCTAACAAATTTCGATCGTTTACGATGAACTACGATGAGCAAACTGCAATGGTAGCGCTGTTTCGTAGTAACAGAATACGTAACTAAATCAAACAAATGCAAGGCACACGCCATGTTCACTCGGGATTATGGGAAATTAGCCATTTTGTAAATTTAAATTTTTAACTGCTATCCTTTCGTTCTATGTAGACTGTACTATACAAATTATATACTATCGAAAGTTAAAAATCATTACTTAGATTTTATTTTACTCTAATTTGTAAGTAAATTCAAGCTTGTTTACGTTTTTAATGTGAATCTATTTTCAAAGATAAACCTACTAGAAGTGATAAAATTCTAAGATTTGTTAGGTTAGGAAGAGTGGTGTTAGTGTACAGCCATTTCTAATAAACATTTTTACAATGTGACTTTATAATGGATTTCAGATGTACGACATGGCTGAGGTTCTTTAATAAATATTGTATAAAACATGTATGTGAGAATAAGGGGGTAGGTCAATTGTACATATTTAAAAGAGCTCATAATGCATGTTTTTAAATTTTAATAAACGAAATTAAATTAACATGTTTTATTTATTTCCATTCTTCCCTTCTGTTAAAATTAAAGTAAATCTTTAGGTCTGAGAGGCTGGGTACAAATAATTCCACAATTTAAGATTAATTAATATGTTATTTATTCCTATAAAAATTTCAATTCTATGATTATTCACCAGATGGCGTTATATAATTATGATTCATAATTTTACCACCAGACGGTGCAGAATTTCATATTAGTACCAGAAAAAAATCGAAAAAAAATAGATGTCGTTAGTTGTTCTACACTAGCGCCGCTTGTGACATGTACGCAAAACTTGTCCACTTTCTTCTCTGGTACTCTGTGGTGACACCTTTCCTACTCATTTTTATCCGAAGCAATCTCCAAATTCTGCCCTCTGATTATCATCTTTCTATAACCGAAGTATTGACATTCCTCTCTTTGCTATACCAGGTTGTTGTAAATTATATATCTTCTTCGGTCATCGATCATCTCTCATTCTCATCACATGTCCCAACCACCTTAAAGATCTTCGTTCAATTAATTCCATATTGATTTCCTGGCATGTGATTTATAGCTTATTCATAATAATTTTTAACTGTGTTATTTGTCCCAGGTGAAGTGGAAGGTAAGATTTTTTTTTTCAAATGCCCCAGGTTTGTCTTTCGACATTCCTGGTTTCTCTCCTGGCATGGCGTACTTATAACCCACTTCTGAGGTTGGGGCGCCTGGAAGGCGGGGTTACGTTGCCCCGATGATATGATGGGTGATGATGATGATAATGGTGCGCCAGGAGAGTCCCTAATCCTAAACTTAACCTAAGATGAATATGAATGATGATGATTGCGATGGCCATATGATTTCGGGAACCGTTTGGGCCTTAAAGTTTTCCTGACATTTGTCTTACAGGTGAGGAAAAACCCCGATAAAAACCTCACCCAGAAAAACTGTCCCGACCGGGGATCGAACCCGGGCCCGCTGTGTGACAAGGCAGCACGCTACCTCGAGACCACAGCGGTGGACGGTAAGTAAGATCTTAAAGTTTTAACTTCGTCAGACAAAATCAATAATAATTATTATTTATTTAGCAGGTTTCACAATATTTCACGATATTTTTATGCCCCCAATCGATCTATTGTCATTCTCATCCACATCTCTCTGTCATTCCAATCTCCATTGTCCAATCCTTGTTTCCCCTCATGCTGCTCAAAATACCATCAATGAACGTCATTTTTGGCCGTCCTCTTCTTCCCATACCAAGTGGCACCCATTCTAGTATTCTTCTTAGGAATCTGTCTTCTGTCATTCTTTTTACATGACCATACCATTTTGTTTTTTTTTATGAAATCCATAATTGAAGTTTGAACATTCGTGTTTTGTTTAATTACGTTGCTTCTTATTTTATTTCCTCTAGAAATTTCAGCTGAACGCCTCCAAAAATGCATTTGTGCAGGATTTAATTTACTTACCCACATTTCTGAACCGTATGTTATTGTACTCATTATTGTATTAATTTTTTTAGAACATATTCTTATCCCATCAAACACCATATTAATTTTGATATTGCAGACTTGCCTTTATTTATTCTCTCATTATTTTCAGCATCATGACTTCCGAATTATTATTATTATTATTACTATTATCATCATCATTATCATTATGGAGTTGGTGAGATATTTGAAATCATTGACCCTCTTACAGGAGCTTCAACATGGGCCTTAGGAAGCCATAGTTACTTTCATTGGATTTCGCTCAGTATATCGGGAGGAGATTTAATTATTATGACTATTTAACTCATGTCCCAAATGGGAATCATCATATTTCAATGATTTTATATTTACAACTAATCACAGTCATTTATCACCTCGAATTTTATCAGTTTAAATTAATCACTTTAAAATCAAGCTCTTCCTTTTCAACATTTTGAATAGGTCATAGCATTATTTTGCAGTGACTCCATGAGGCTACCAGATTGTATAACTTATATAGTGCATGAATGTCAGCAGTTAGCGCTTGCGGGAGATAATATAAAACATTTGTACAATTGATTATACCACAAAAAAGAAACCACACTTTGCACTTTCTTAAACGAATTATTTTTCAGGAAATAACGTTACAGAAAAATATAATTGATATATTTACATCATAATACATCAGAAATTAATTAATATATATAATGTTGGTTATAGATTTCTCCATTAGAGTGCATTCTTACAATATTGCGATCCTTTGGCAATAAATAATATGATCTGGTTGCAGTGATGAACAAAAAAAGCAAATGAAGCGTAGGCGCCTACCAATCGTTTCTCATTTGTTTTCAAACATCGCCGTTTACATTAAATATATATATATATATATATATATATATATATATCTTTTAAAATAACTATAGTTAAATAATGATTTGTGAGTAAACAACTTAATTTTATTCGTTAAATAGTCCTAACAAATACCACTCTTGATTTCCAAATTCTCTAGATAAATTCACTCCTCATTTCGTTAGTCGTGATTTATCGATAAATTGGAAATCACTCGTGGCATTACTTAAGATAAACAGGGAGACCAGACTAAAAAAATCAACTTTTGGAGGTTTCTACCTTCTGGCCATGCAATCCCGATACTAAATTTATTATCGTTCACCTTTTTTATTGATACATGTGGAAGTGAGACCGGCAGCCGTTTAGTAAGTCAGATATCTTCTAGGGTTTTCGCGAACTGAAGTTGAAGTTCTAGTTGTATATACAATGTCTTGTAAAGCTCCGGGTACATTTGTTTCTCATTTTGTTGGGTTCCACCTCCAATTGAGGAGAGGGCGCCTCAGGGCGGCTCCAGCCCTCTTCTTCCTGGTTGAATCCTCTCCGTGTGCGCTTGTCACAAAGAATTCCATCCACTATTGTAACGGCTACGTATTGCTTTATTTAATATATCTTGTGTTTAAATGTTTAGCATAGCAGGTTAATTGCTTATATGCTCGCTTATAGACATACTTCACTTATTAACCCATTTTTACTTTACTCCCTAGTTAGTATATAAAAGTGACCACATTACTTATTTATATAGAACTGTGGATTTCTGGAGACATTTCAATCCTTAGTGAAATATCTAACTATAGAATTTTTACCTTTACGAATACGTAAAGTACAGTAAAGTGATCGGCACTATGGCCCTGGGGTCGACTCAGCCTCTAACGGAAATGAGTGCCAGACGCTTGTTCTGGGGGTAAAGGCGGCCGTCACGCAGGGCTGACAACCCGGCTGACATAAAGTACCGATTGTCTAGAAAAAGTGGGAGCCTTACCTCCCAAGGGCCTCCTGAGACCTGTAGTGGGATCACTTTTCTGAACAATCGGCACTTGATGTCATTCCTGCTTGACGGCCGCCTTTACCCTAAGAACAAGCGTCTGGCACTAGTTTCTGTTAGAGGCTGAGTCGACCCCAAGGCCGTAGTGCCGCCAGAAGATTTAGGTCAGTTTAAAAACCCTGACCCCACCGGGACTCGAACCCTCGACCATCCGACATGTAGTGTAGTGCCTTAACCACTAGGCTACTGTGTGCCCCTTACGAATACGTATATTATTCAAATACACCCCTTCAAATATGTCGTCTGTACAGATTTTGATAATCGTAGGCGAAAAGTTTGTACCCTTTCATGAATTATAATTTTAGAACCTTTTTGAACATTCTTTATAATCTTTACAAATCATATATCTGTTAATGTTTTCCTTTTATTTGAATGCACAATTTCCAAACGTTTATAAAGATGATAATGGTAATAGTTATGAAACTTACTCACTGGCACTATCGAACCCGTAGGTTCATGGCCGCATGGACATAAGCTCTCCATACATCCCTATCCTGAGCTAATGCTTTCCAATCATTCCCTGTATATTCTACTTCCCTCAAATCATAGTTAATGTTATTCTCCCACCTCATTCTTGGTCTACCAACTGGGCGTTTTCCCTCTGGCTTTCCTACAAGAAGCTTCCATGCAAGTCTTTCATTCCCCATACGTGCAACATGTCCTGCCCAACGCAGTCTACGAGACTTAACTGTTCTTATTATATCTGGCTTCCTATAAAGACCATGTAGTTCATTGTTATGTAGTCTTCTCCATTCACCTGTCTGTTCATCTCTCTTTGGTCCAAAAATTTTCCTAAGTACTTTATTCTCAAATACTTGTAATTTCCTTTCCTCCCTTAAAGTAAGAGTCCATGTTTCGCACCCATATAATATAACTGGTAGAAATGGTAATAGTAATGGTCATAAATATTATTAATAATAATAATAATAATAATAATAATAATAATAATAATAATCTATATATTAATACGTGAAGGAAATTAACATGCAAAACTTTGCACCCCTTTTTAAGCAGATTGCGGGCACGGAGGAGTGTGACATTTGGCATAATTAAAGTTCATATAGAGAAAAAGTGCAGAAAAATAAATATGTAATATGTGTTACGGTCCACCGCTGTGGTCTCGGGGTAGCGTGCTGCCTTGTCACGCAGCGGGCCCGGGTTCGATCCCCGGTCGGGACAGTTCTTCTGAGTGAGGTTTTTATCGGGGTTTTTCCTCACCTGTAAGACAAATGTCAGGAAAACTTTTAAGGCCCAAACGGTCCCCGAGATCATGTGGCCATCGCAATCATCATCATTCATATTCATCTTAGGTTAAACTTAGGATTAGGGACTCTCCTGGCGCACCATCATCATCATCATTGAGATATTGGTAATTTATTTGCATTGTAACCACTGATTATTTATTTATTATTGACCACCACTGTGCTATGATTATCATACAGTGGATCTACTCCCGGTAGGGTCGAAATTTGTAATTTAGGGTTTTCTCTTTACTGAACTGTATGGCAAATGCAGGAGATTAGTGCTACACCTTAATCATAACAATCTTGCAATGAAACTATCAAACTTTGCATGCCGAAACCTACCTTGAAATTTCTCGCAGAGAAGCTTTGTGTACCAAGGCCGTGCCCAAAAAAAAATTACCTGGCCTTTTTAACTGCAAGGCATAGGAATCGAAGCCATAATGCGGCAATGCAACCCATGTTATGGAGCAGATGTATATCCCTGCATGAGTTAAGAGCGGACTGAAGTGACGGCGGGTTGTAAGGGTTATCCAATCTGCTAAAACGGGAGTTGTATTACTTCCGCATAGTTTAAATGGGATTTTTGGCGCTGGATTTTGTGCTTTGCTGTTAAAGGGAGATCATTTTTTTGGACAGGGCCTTTGTGCATCACAACCCTTCTCTGGAAGAAATTTCAAGGTAGGTTTAGGCATGTAATGATTGACAGTTCCGTTGTTAGTGAAATAAACAAGTAATCCGATTCACGCCAATAGACTATTAATAGCGTCGAGTATATTCATATCCAACATCGATTCATGTGATATTTTCGAAGGATTAAGAGTCCAGATGTTATGATACTGAATAGCGAATAGATGAAAAAAATGTCTTACTGAAATCAAAGTATTCATTCAGCAAATCTTATATCTAGTATTGAGATAGCACTCCGTCTTTAGGATGACAGAGAACGAATATCACTCACGGTGATATCCATCATCATCATCATCCGGTATCATGACAGCTGCCGCCGTCTTCCGGAAACCAAACGATATTCCTCTGTGTCCATCCATTGATCTTCCTCCAATCCTCTGACAATCATAGCCGCTTGCACACAATCTATCCAGGTTTTCTTTGGTCTTCCTTTCTTCTTCCTTTCCATTGGGATCCATTCCATAATACGTTTAGGCAATCTTTGCTCTGGCATTCTTTTGACATGGCCATACCACTGGATTCTTTTCTTTTCTATAATGTCCGGATTATATTGCATGCTCATAATTTCCTTTATTTTGTATTCTATCCAATTAGCTTTAATCGTCTTAGTGTCTTCTAATTTCCGAGGCATGATTTTTTTTTATGATGAACGAGGAGCTGGCCCGTTGCATCAACCCCCAATCTGAGGGACAGGTAATTTTTGTTCAAGATTTTCTTCCTGTAGCCTTCTTTTCTTCCTCTAGTGATATCCATAACTATATTATAAGTTAAATTGACTATTAATGACAACATATAATAATTGAAGTGGAAAGTGAAGCTTCCCATTTCTTAATCTTCTTTCACCTGTAGGTACTTACAAGCCCGCACCACCCCGGCCCTATAGTAGAACGACTTCTCGGAAGAGGGATTTTACACTTTGTTTCTCACACGTATTTTTTTTATCCACACAAGGACATGGAGGACCGCACTGAATGAGTGATCAGCTCAATTTAGGGTCCCCTCCAAGATAGATGAACACACCATTCACTTGCACATTCATACTAAGCATGGCGTATGTTCTTCGGGGACCGTTTGAGCCTTAAAGTTTGTCTTACAGGTGAGGAAAAATCCCGAAAAACCTATTACCCGGAAAACTTGTCCTGGCCTGTGATCAAAGCTGGGCCCGCCGCGTAGGAGGCAGCGACGCTATCTCAAGATCACAAGCTTTCTAATAATAATTTCAGTCGCTGAACACAAGTTCATATATTTCAGCAGATTTATAAAATATATTATCTTGTAGATTGCATTTAATTACTTTAATTTGCATTGATAACAGACACAATAGTGCAGTATAGTGCCGATATAACCATGGTAGTGAAAGCGGCTAGAAGTAAAATAAAAAAAATTGTTCTGAAAACTAAGATCAAACGAACGTTGTTGCTATTTTGTTTCCTTAACTGGGTTCCGCTGTTTTTCATATAAAGTAGACTCTTTTGCTTTTCTTCATTTTACTGCTCCCCCTTTCAGGATTTTAAACTCTTTTTATTCATTACGCAAGCACAGGGAACCATCGAGACCCAAGGTACATATTTTAAAATTTCTCCCCGCCGGTTATCGAACCCAAGGTCTAAGTGAATCTGTTCCAGAACCTAGATTCTATTTTTTATGTTGTAGGAGGGAACCGAACCCGTACCTTGTTCCAGAATCCCACTCTTGAGATACTAGCAGACGCGCTAAACTTGGTCTTATTTGATTCATACTACATAAGAATAACTTATATGCATTGTACGTTGTAGCAACTAATGATTGTCGCATGGATATATAATGTCCCATTAGTTGCAGTGTCACTGTTAAAGAATCTTGATATGAGTCCAGTGTAATTTATGTTACTTTAAAAGTAACTGAAGACAAAATTGAGAGACTTCTATGACAATATGCAATTTTGCACCCTAACGTTATCTTCATTGTGAATTTAATAGTTCTGCTACTTAAGCAAATATTTTCGTAATATTAAATATGCTTATCTACTCAGTAAATTAAAATGTTTGCTAAGGAAATAAAGAAGTAATAATTATTTTTTAAATTAAACATCCATAGAGATAATTCTTTCTTTTTCTTTCAATTAGCAGGTACTATATTTATCTAAAGATTTTTACATCCAGTTAAAGTAGTTGTATTTATATTAGTACAAAATTATTTATTCGTTTGTACTTTGACATTTACCGAAATCGTTTGTAACAAAATAAATAAAGTTAAACTAAAAGCATCATAATACTACGACATTTACCGAAATCGTTTGTAACAAAATGAATAAAGTTAAACTAAAAGCATCATAATACTACGATGCTCTCTTTAAGGAAAATTCTTTGCGTTCAAAATGTGGTGTAATGGCTAGCATGCCTCATAATGCAACCCTGACACTCAGGTTTGATTCTTAGCTGTACCATTGTATTTTTTTCTGTAGTGTGCCTGAATAATAGTTTTGTGGCGTACCAGTTGTGAATTTTGGGGTTTCAATAGTCCAGATTCGATTGCTGGTTTTAATACAAATATTTTTTGAGTGCAGGTTCCGGAACGGGGTTTATTCAGCCTAATGAATACGTCTATAACTGAAAGATACTTGATAGAAGTACTGAAATCCGATAAAGAAAACAATCTGTATTCGATATACTGCGTCACATGTTTTGTTAAGTCATCCAGTGAAGTTGACTATGGCTCTTCGGAGCTGCATGCAGCAGCAAATTTACTCATTCATATCAGAATAATTGAGAAGTACTTCAACGTGATATTCTGTTAAGAAAATCGCCTATGTTAGAATGATTGTATCGCGGTATGCCACTATAGATTATTTGGTAACACTGTTCAAGATTCAAAATGTTACGGAAACGAAATCAATAATTTTCCACTTCGTGATGATAATTACAAATACATTGTTAAAATGATTGTTGTGGTCTGTTTTTAAATATGCAGTCAATATCTGCTATTGTTGGTTTTATAACTTGACAGCGAACAAAATGCAGAGCTAATACACTCTTGCCTCCACTCTTTTTCGATCAATCAGTGTCAATACCCATATCACTTGAATTGCAGTTGGTATCACTAGCAAAACAATGCTTCATAATAATCAATAACAACGATTATGTAATTGAACGCCTCCCAACATGCAGCTAAATCACGTGATCATGAGGAATTCCCAATGTAACTTGACTGGAAAGAGAGCAATACGACATAGAATTCAATGCATGTTCAGCACAACTGAATTTTGTTCACTGCCAAACTATAGAAAGATTGTGGACAGTTTCTGTACGAAAGTTACACACACAACTTAGAAAAAGGTTGATGATCTTAAGGGATTCTTCCCGTTCCCATGAATACTCTGTTTCCTAAAATATTAGTGTTTTGGTCTATTGAGATCAAATTCATGACAGTTCTGCAGTTTTATTCTAATATGAGGGTATCTATTTAATGCTGCAACATTCACATCTTTATATCTGCATACTAATAAATTTGCCATGCAATAGAAATTAATATGAACGTAATTAATATGTTGATATATATATATATATATATATATATATATATATATATTTGTGAAGAAAACCACTTTCGTATTGCAAAAGCGAAATAGAACCCCATATTTGGCGCAATACATGCCAATAACTATATTGCCAATCTTTGTGGTTGACTGAAAGGAATGCCATTTGCTGTTCCTATGATTTAAAAGGACCAACAATCGTGAAAATAATATTGTTATTTCTGCATGGTACCACCCTTGAAGTTTACTTTCAAGAAAAAAGTCGACTATGAATTATCCAAATATACCATTAATTAATTATTTGTCAAATTTCCCACTTCAATGTAATTTTCTGTCTCAGTACCACCCGAGTCTTACACCATTGATTCTGACGACGAACCAAAAGTTAGCATACCCGAATATATTAATATTCCTCCACCATCCATATCCCCACACCTGAATTTCATGATGCAAACTCCATCCCAGGAGCACAAAGTTATTCAGAATGAACAAAATCATCTTGTTTGTGGTCTTGAAGCTTCTAAAGGCTACATCAGAATTCAAAATATGTGAATATGCCTTTGTACACAACGTACAACACCTTTGGGACAATTTTCAAAATAGATAATGACATTGTATTCTGGAATGAAATATAAGGCCTAATGGAAGCCATAAATATCCAACGCTTATCAGAACAATGGATGCTTTTAGATTCATCCACGCTGAGTCCTATATCTGCATTATTAGTTTTATTAGCAATACCTTGCCTTCAGTTCCAGTTCATATGTAAGAGACATACCGCAGTATGAAAGATAAGTTAAATTGCATAATCTATTATAGTTTAAGTGGCAAATGTATTGTTAGTTAAAGATGGTTGGGATCTTACATGGTTTATAACTGGAGTAACTATACAATAACAAAATATTGTTTTTTATGCATATGGGACAGTCAGGCTAAGATTTTTCACTACGAAAGTAAAGACTCCTCTCTTGAACGAGCTATAACCAGGTATGAAAACAAAATACTAATGACCATTGAATCTGGTAAAATTTTGCTATCTCCTTTACATATAAAATTATAACTGATTCAAAACTTCATTAAAGCATTGGATCGTGATGGACCGATATTCGGAAATTTCAAAATTTCTCAGACTATGTTTAACTAAAATTAAAAAAGGTATTTTCATTTGACCCCAAATCAGATAACTTTTTTCAGATGGACATTTTACTGGACTTCTGATAATAAAAAACTGCTTTACAATCTTTTTGAATCGTTTCCTTGAACTTCTTGATCATCAGGCTCCAAATTACATGCAAATGGTAGGTAACATAAGGAGATTTAAGGGTGCAAGGAGTTCATCCATGCTATTACTGGACGTGATGAGGGACACCTCCAAATCCAGTACACGAGCTAAGCTATAAGGACACGTTTGGATTTGAAATTAGTTCAGTCGAATATTATTTTAGAATATTTTGATTTATTTCAATGATTATAGTTTTTAAATATTATAAAATACACCATTCTTGACATTTTTATCGCCATTTTAGTGTCCAACATGAGAAAATACTTCAGTGATTTCATTTCCGAAATAGCAAAAAAATACATTTTGTAGTCCAGTGTAATTAGTGCGATCGACCACTTCATCTAGAGTTGGCAAATGTTTCCTATTTATTATCATAAGTTGAAAATGTATGCAGCATTTCCCCGCCACGAAACTTATAATGCGCAAGTGCTTATCATTAAGTCATGTGGAGGAATTCGTTCCTTCACAACCTAAGTTTCTTAACAATTATTGCCACAAACAATATTGCTATTTAAATAAGGTTCTGCTTTCTGATTAGTATGAGGATTTCACTTAAACTTCTAGGACATGTAGAGGGGACTCAGTTGATAATATTTAGAATCGGAAACCATGTCCGGAAACTTACCGTTTTTGTGCTACAACCGTGTGGAAACAAGCCGTGTCTCAACAAGAAATAGCTTCGCGATTCGTCCGCCTCAAGAGTTACATGATGGGGGCGCTTACGTCGGATCACGTGATGTCAATTGACGTTTATCCTACCTCTCGGAGTTGGTTCGAGCCTCATTCACGTCTCTTTCAGTGTTAGAGCAACATAGTTGAGTGCACTTTTGCTGAACACATCGACATGATCCTTCTGCTCGAGGTAATGGAAGAGCTGCTCGACGCCTTTATCAAGATCGTTTTCCACAACGTCCAACTCCATCGCATATCCTTTTGCCATAATTACGCAACAGCTTCGAGAAAGGGGTACCTTCACCACCATCATGAATGACTGTGGTGCTCCAAGGAGATGCCGCACTCCCGATTAGAAGAGACCGTACTTCATCAAGTTGAAGGGAACCCGCCAACGAGTACATGAGTAATTGCGCGTGTAAGGATGTTGCTCCTAGCACCGTCTGGAATGTTATGCATGAAGAACAATTACGTGCATATCAACTCCAAAGAGTACATTAACTACTGCCAGCCGATTTTGCTCCACGCGTTGAGCTCTGTATCAGGTTTCTGCACCGCTGCATCAAGGAGCCCCTATTTCCACGGCGAATTCTCTTCACAGATGAATGTACATTTACTAGGGATTATGTACTCAATTCACGAAACATCCATGTCTGGGCAGACGAAAACCCTCATGCCGCGCATGTCCAGAAATTCCAACACAGATTTTCAATTAATGTGTGGGCACATATTCTGGATGGTCATGTGATTGGACCGTACATGCTTCCGTCCAGGCCAACAGGTCCCATCTACTTGATCTTCCTACAACAAGTATTGGGTTTGTTGATGAATACTGTGCAATTGTACGTCCGTCAAGACATGTGGTTTCAGCATGACGGCGCACCCCGTCACTTTTCACGTCATGTTTGGCAGCATCTGGACCGACGATTCGAAGAAAGATGGATAGACGGAGGTGGTCCAACTGAATGGCTTCCACGAAAACCGGATTTGACTCCATTGGACTGTTTCCTCCGGGGTCGTATGAAGAGTTTGGTTTATGACACTCCTGTGGAGACAAGATCTGGTGGCACGAGTAGTGGTCGTTGCAGGAGAGATTGCAGATACACCAGGTGTGATAGAGCGCGTTACCAAAACATCATTCGTAGTTACAATGTGTGCAACGAAGTTACTGGTCGCACTTGTAGTGTATCTGAATGTTAACGATCATTTCAAAATGACAAAAACAGTTTAAGTTTAACTGTAAACTAAAGTGTTTGTGAAAAATGATTCAGTTTCCATTTTGTTTCTTTGGTTATTAATGAGTTGAATTGTAAAACAAGTGATGTACTGTGTCACGCCTCATAATAAATTACTTGTAAAAGTGGTCGCGTTAAAAACATGCTTTCAAACGGCTGTAGCATGGAAACGTTAAGTTTCCGGACGTGGTCTCCAATTTCAAATAATATCAAATTCAGTCCCCTCTACAAGTCCTAGAAGTTTGTAAGGGGAGTTTTAGATCATTATGTACATTGCATTCCTGGACGAATAACTTTACTTCATCAGACACTACAATGTGATTGGAATTTTGGCCTTCTAACAATTTATTTGCATTTGTTTCGACCCATGTACACTACAGTTAAAAGATCTCAATTCCTTGATGTCTTTTGTTGAGATTTTTTTAGCATGGTTGTTTCACAGGTTACCGTCCGAACCTCCGAGCCCCACTACTTATATGGAGGACCTAGATTTTTTTACAGGATATATTACTCGTTGTTAGTTGGTATGTCTCAATAACTAATAGTTCATTCCACTCTTTCATGTCCTATGCATCAGAGATGTTGCTTAGGAGTCGCAATTATACGATTGAATAAGATCTGGGCAGGAATGAATGGCATTTGTCAGTTTTACTGCGATCGTATACTATCCATTTGATCCCCCGGAACATTTTACATGAGACATGAATATAATAAGTTGAAAAGGAACGCTGGACATAAATGTCTATTGAATAGTTATTTACGTTACAAGGATTCAATGTGAGGTTTTACGAATGATTTAAGATCGGAATGTTGAAATTAATTTGATAAAATGTTTTAAGTTCTAGTAACATTGTTATTTTAATATCATGTTGAATTTAATTATTTGTAATAAAATAAGTTCAGAATGAATTGGTTCGTATGTAAAGTTGAGATCATTAGAAATATTTTAAGATAGAATACGAATGGAAGTAATTTGTGCTAACAAAATATGAATCATTACATAAATTCACAGTTATGAATGCGTAGTCGCCCATTTGGAATATTAATTGTAACAAAGAAACTAATTAAGGCTGAATTGGTCAAATGAAATGCGAATTGTATCGAAACTATTAAAATAACATTTTTATAACGCCAAAAAATCAATTTTTAGTTAGGCTGATGAATAAATGCTAATGATATGGATTTATTACTAATTTTATGTCCAAATAATTTTTGCTGAGTATACTGGCTTGTTTATTTTTAAAATTATGATTTGTTATGGAATCTATCACAATGGAAAGGAGGAAGACCGAAGAAAACTTAGATAGAAGGGGTACAAGCAGCTATGAATATCAGAGGAATGGAGGAAGATCATTGGATGGACAGCGAGGAATGGAGTTTGGTTTCCGGAAGACGGCGGCAGCTGCCATGAATACCGGATGATGGTGATGATTTAAGTTTGCCATATTTGGTGAAATTCCGTTCGTGTTTATTAATATTATAATATGTTTCCATTTCCGGTAATTCTATAAAACCGCAAAATAATAAAATTACACCTAGTACCCGCGCCGTAGCCGAGTGGTTAAGGCAGGAAGCCTTAGCGCAGAGCTACGGGACTTGCGCTGGTTCGAGTATCCATGGGGGAAGAAATTTTCTCATGGTATTTCGGCCAGTATGGGACCGGTGCCCACTCAGCATCGTGAGGCATTTGGGTAGCTACATTAAGTAGCGGCTCCAGGTTGAGAAAACCAGCTATAACGGCTGGGGGACTCGACATGCTGACCACGTGTTACCCCCAACACTGGCTGATGATCATCTTCCTCTGTGATTGACACATGTGGATATTAGGCCAGTAGCCGGCTGGTAGGCTAAGGGCCATATAGGCCTGTCGCGCCAGGAGTTTTATGAAATAAATTACCTAACAGCATTCATAATATACTGCATAGCATGATTGTGTTTATTTCCCCCGTCTTCCATTTAGATGCAATTCATTTCTATTACAGTACCTTTGTCATTTATTTTAGAAGAATAAAGGATCAGTTGAACTTAATTCTGAATGTTTAGTGCTGCCAACTGTCAAAATGTTGTTTTGGGCGGGGTCAGGGTCAGGTTTGCTATGCTAACGGCCTTAGATGATGGTGATTATAGCATCTCTCCGAGGAAGTTCGCTCTGTTATTTCAATTAACTGGCACAAAATAACCACATGCAAATGTTGTGGGGTCAGAACCCGGCTGCCGAGTTTCATTATTTTTAATGCATCCTGCAGGAAATTCAGATAAACTTTCTTTAATAAGACATTTTCAAATTTTAAGGATGATAAAACTACTGTAATTAAAATTACCTCTTACTCCAAATATTAAACTACATCAAATACTGTAGTAAAAAATAAGGAAAACTCACCTGAAAATACGTTTCACAAGATCCTATATTGTCTCATATGTAATATTTTATTGGTTATAATTCCCTTACATTATCTGTTGGAAATTCGCGCTTTTGCAGCTATGATTAATCAGTCCTAGAAAAATAAAATATTTCATATTCTACGTTCTTCTGGTACAGTTTGTATTAATCCGTTCGAAGCGGGATCTTCATAAAAATTATGTTTTCTTGTTCTGTTATTGCACTGTTGCTGTCGCTACCATTACCACTCTAATATTTTCAGTTACGTAAATTGCTGTAATTGTATTCACCCCATGTGGTGACTGGAAAAGAATGGTCCCAACATATCCCACTTGTGAGAGGCGACTTAAGTGGGTCCGAGCATTCTGGAATATAAGTGGGCTGTCGTCCCTGCAGGGGACCTTAACATGGATGTCTTCTTGAGTTTGCGAATTGAACGTGTGGTTAATAATCCCATCCTAAAAGAAAACAAACAATGAATGCCGCTCACTTGTTACGGAGACAAAGTGTAGAAAAGAGACTATTTGGGGATCACTATTTGTACTTTGAATTTAAGAACTTCAAACATTTTCTCGTATTAAAAAGTTTTCATATCGAGATTTTATTTCGATAAAATAAACAGTGAATTAAATAATGTAATTAAACATCAAAATATAATAAATCATATCAGATTCCTTAAAATTGGTTGATTTGGTCATCTGATCAGAGTGGATCAACAGAGATTAGTTAATAAACTATATAAACAGGAACTAGAGATGTTGGTATACCTAAGATGAGATGGCAGGACGATTTTTGGGAGGATTTGAAGAAAATGAGGGTGACAAATCTGAAAGTGGCATAAGATACAAAGCCTGGAGGAAGATTATTGAGAAGGCCAAATCATACAATTTTGAAGTTGTAGTACCGTAAGATGATGACGATGATGGTGATTTTATTTGGAATGCGTTCTATCAATAAATGTAATAATCTTCGAAGTAGAAGCAATTATATAGTCTTAAGCAGCCCTTTCGTTCCCCATGACCTAAAATTAAAAATAAAGTAGGAATTAAACTTCTCTCAAAAAATAAATAAAAAGTAAAAAATCTTATTCTTCTGAAAGTACAAACCAATAATAATAATAAAATAATAAAAAAATAATAATTATAGATACCATTTTCTGGCTTTTTATGGGAAAAATTCAGTGATACTCATTAACAGGGCTACAAGTTTTTCGAAATTTCTTCCACGCAAGAAATGGTAATCTGATGGCCCAAGGTGGTGGATATCTGCTGGGCGCGGTAAAAATTTGATTCCTTAAATTTTATCATGGCTTCTCGAACGGTATGGGATCTCGCATTGTTTTGCTCTAAGAGAACTCTGTTTCGATTAATAATAGGTTGTATAGGTTTATTCTTAAGGTTGAAAGAATTGAAAGATAATTCGAAAGCAGTGAGAATATTTTTTTTTGTGGGAGTAGATGTACTCGGGAGAACAGGATTGGCGCTCAATGGGGCAGCAGGTAGTGACTTTAGAAAGACCATTATAATAACGGATGAGATAAAATTGTAGGTATTCAATCTGAATTCAGTCCTCTGAAATGCACACAGTAAATTACAATTACATCAATTATTAATACAAAAAATTAATACATTTCTCTTGTTTTATAAGCAGAAAAGTACAACTATTCTGAGCAGAACGTTTTCGTTGTATTCATGTTTTTTTACCCATTTAATATTTTCCTTTCTGAGAAAGTAATTTGTTTTATCAGATTGCACTAGTTTAGTCATAATTTATAACAAATAGGCAAAAATGCTATATTCTCATGCACATGAAAGAAAAAAAATTGTTATTATGGCTGCAAATTATATTGCGAAAAGACAAGTTGCAATTTGTCAACAAAGCTTATTGCGGAACTAGTAGCTGGTAATTATGTTACATAATTGTACCTAAACAAAAGACACGGTATTTTAAGATTGTATGTTACTATATAATTTTCTAACAGATATCTTATCGCATTATAATTACGTAGAGAACTAATAAAAACTTGATTGGTCCAACACTAATAGTTTTGCGTTAGTTTTATACTACCTGCAACGACCTTTATTAATAAATATATCAGAATGTGGAATAGAAGGTCAAATAAAACACCTACCGGTTTCTCCTTTGCAGGTTGTCGCAGGTTGAAGGATTGGAAAACATAATTCTAGTTTATGTAATGTGAATTTAGTTTTATTTTTTCTTCAAACGTTTAAGGAATATACCTGTCGGATTTAGTTAAATACAACCATACTGCCCCCCTAAATACAATTGCAGGCTTCCTTACATATTTTCTCTTATTCTTGAACTATGTAAACAATGTCGATAAGTCCCGGGACATACCGCATAGAGCCAGCGCTAGCTAAGGTCCTAGTATTCCTGATATCTGTCTTGCGAGCCCGGGTTTAGTACCCGGCGGGCATGGATTTTTTATTGTAAAATTTTCATTCTCGGTATTACGATGGGGTGATGTACAGTTTTTAATCGCTAGATTGTTCTCAGATTCCAGTAATACATTACAAACCTCTCCACAGTACATATTTTTAGAAGGTATATGGAACTGTTGATAGTGATTAGTCCGTCGGATGGGGATATTAAGCGTGACGCTCCTCTTGGTGCTTTTTTCGGCTGTATTAGGCTTTGTGCCGGCATCGGGTTACACTTTCTCCCTGCTCATTATCTCCATTAATACAACACACAACAAAACATAGAGATCTACCTGTACAAAGGTAACTTACATATCACATACGTAAAGTGGTCTGCCGAAATGGTGATTAATTTGAAAATAGACAATATTAATACCATATCTATCCGAATAGCGCGGGACCCTAAACACGAAAATTTTAATGGGTGGGATTAAAAAAACCTAGAGTAATGTCTTATTTTTATTCTTGTTTTATAACTATCCAAGGTTTACTTTTTTTTTTTTCAAATTTGAATTCAACTACAATCATGACGTGGCACATGAAAACCCAATAATATATTTTCTATGGTGGAATGTTGAGTCCAAGTCACCCATCGTCATGTAGGCCTGCATTCTGTGTTTTGCTATGACTTGTCTTACCCATTTTGATAAGAGAGCGGTTTTCAATTTTTATCTTTGGAGAAGTTATTTTAGGAGCACTCTCATCACCAGCTATTTGTCTCGGTGGACTAATGGTTACAACGCTCACTTAACAGTTCCGAAGTTCACGATCGAAGTCGATGTACTCGTTCTTCAGAGGAGTATTTTTTTTTTTTTTTTCGGATGTAAGTAAAGCCATGTTTCCCATTCATATATTTATGGGATGTAAAAGAACTGCAAGTCTTAAGTAAGATGTCTCTAACCAAAATTAACTGGCCCTTTCACGTCCAGCTTTGAATTGCTATGAATTAACCCAGAGTGCCTAGCTTGCCAAACTAGGTTCCACGCCATTTTCTCAGTCATTGCAGTAAAATAAACATTTAAATAAAATAAAGAAATAAAAGTGGAATCAGAAAAAGAATTTGCTAAACTCCTCATGTTAACATGTGTATTGGTTATTGTTGAGAATAAATTGAGCGTTGCTGTAATTTTAAGACGTAATTTATTTGCGTTTGATAATGCTAGTTTTAGGGAGGTCCCAGATTCAACACCACCTGGATTTTTTATCGTTTTCCTCAATTGCTAATGAAAATGCTGGGTTGGCATTTCATTATCTAAATCAATTTCATAAAATATTTTTAAAAAATCAGCAACTTCGAAAAATACACCAAACACGTAATAGGAACACGTAGTCTACTGGATATAAGTTACTTAAACGATCCTAGAATCTATGTGATCTTAGATGCTAAGACATCTATTTAAATAGTCATTGCATAGACATTTCATAATTGTTCAGTTAATCTTTTGCATCACCTTACTACAGTATATATCCTCTCTTCATCTCCCCTTAACATTACTTTTAAACTTAATTATTTGAAAATACATAGGCTAGGGTAATGGATTCCGCCATAAAATCGACTCTTAAATTAGGGTCTAACGGTAAAAAAGTTGTGAATCGTTCGGTTAAATTATTTCTTCTTCTTTTCTTTGTTTTAGGACCATGACCTCTTCCATCCAGAATTACGAGTCCCTCTATCTCTTTTTTGATCTTCCAGGTGTCCTTCTCCCATCCTCTGGCAACTTATCTCCTTCTATGCGTACAATGTATCCAGTGTCATAAGGAATATATGTTGATTTCATTCAAATATTATTTTTTCCAGCCATTCACCTATTGACTGAATATTCAGCTGCTATATTATTACTTCATTCCAAATTTTATCTTTCCTTGATTTACCTACATTCTTCATCAGAATTTTCATTTCATTTGTTTGTAACGTTGTTTTGTTTTAAGAGCATCTGCTCTTGTTTCAGAGGCATGGATCAATATTGGGCGTATCACTGCATTATATATTCTTGTTTTTTGTATTTTTATTTACGTATAAATATATTTCATGTAAACGCATATTATTGAATAAGACTAGAAAAACTATTTTGAAGTTTTACAAAGTATTGGCAGTTCCATCTCTTATCTATAGATGTGAAACCTGGACATTAACAAAGGCAGATAGTAAACAAATAGAGGCTGCTGAAATGAAGATATTGAGAGAAATAGCAGGATACCAAAGGACCGATAAAAAGAAAAACGAAGATATAAGAACAGAACTTAATATATTTAATCTCTGTGAAAGAATAAAATATTATCAAAATGCTTATCTTGAGCACGTATTACGAATGAATGAACAGCGCATACCAAGAAGAATGTATAATTATAATTGAGAAGAATGTTGGGAAGACCATTGAAGAGATGGAAGGACCAATTCGACTTATAATGAGATCGGAACAGGCCATTGGGCTTAATCCTTGTTGTTGATGATGATATATTTCATGTAACTAAATAAACAATATTGTTACTGCACCCTGTTTGCTGTAGCTTAGTGAAAAAGAATGGCAATGGATACCTTATGCCTGTAGATGCTCAATGAATAAACCGGTTTAGATTGGTTGAGAACACAAGTAAACCCCATGAATTGTTATTCCTTGTAGACCCTTGTGCAATAGGGAGGGTGATGTATATAATTATATTTTTGCAGACAGATGAAGTCTAACGAAGCAATGTCTTTTGTGTTCCATGAATCCCATCCGGACTTTTAATGTGATCTACATTTGTTGATACGACATTTAAAGCGCGTCAAATGGAATTATTATACCAGGAAAAGTTAGGAGTTGTGTAGTAGTAGAACAGCGAAACAATAAGATTTCTTGTGAATGGAAGTCTGTGGTGTTCTGCACGACTGAATATCGTTATGTATAGCGGAAATTTTAACAACAGCCGCGGTACCGTTCTTGTTTAAGATGGCACAAGTTGTCATGTACCGATTGGACATTTCTTAGAAAACTATCGTGTAGAGTTATTTTTTGCCTATAGAGAGATCAATACGCAAATTATGCTCGAAATAATGGTTCGATAATATCGATGTTATGATTACATCATTTTTTGTGACAGAAAAGAACAGTGTTGTGATTTATATACAGAGTGACTCAAACCTTTAGGGCCAAAATTATGCAACTAGTAGAGGACTTTGAATTGCATATTTTGAGCTAGGGAAGAACCCAATCCTTCGAACTTGCGATTTTAATTGATTTGTAAATTAAAATCGCCGTAATAAAAGAAGTGAACCGGCTCTTGGCGTAACGTTAGTGTTACTGACATTCCAGTTTCCGGATTCAAACCACTGCTATAACAATGCAAATTTTTATTTCAGCATACACTTGTCTAATCATTGTTATAACGACAAAGAATACCTACTTGATATGAGTGAAATCCCGTTAAGAAAACAAAGTAAGATACAGGGTCTCGATCACGCTAACCACGAGATTCTCTGTACTCCCATGTCCTATCCAGTGACAATAAGCACTTCAGTCGGCCTTACATCTTCGAACTCATCCACGCATTTAGGCCTATTTAAAGAAAATAACATTATACACAATTATAATTTCAAAATATCAATAAGTAAAACGAAAATCTTAGCTTCTAAAGGGTCAGATAACGTAAGAGTTAAAATAATTCTGGAGGGAAAAACTGTTGAACAAATGAACCATTTTAAATATCTGGGTTATGAAATCTCCTATTTTAAAAATGAAGATCTTTTAACAAACTTAATACATTTAATTAAATGTGTGGCAGAATTAAGAGAATATTTAAAAATACAAGACAGGAAACAAAATTAAAATTTTATAAAGCAATGGCAGTCCCCTTATTTTTGTATGGTAGTGAATTTTGGGTTTTAACTAAAAGATAAGAAAATATCATAGAA
The DNA here is from genome assembly GCA_030220185.1 of Diploptera punctata. Lineage (NCBI taxonomy): Eukaryota > Metazoa > Arthropoda > Insecta > Blattodea > Blaberidae > Diploptera > Diploptera punctata. The sequence continues at coordinate 551,406 of JASPKZ010005708.1, forward strand.
GCAGCTGAAATGAGATTTCTGAGAAGTGTAGCTGGCTGCAAACTTCTAGATAAAAGAAGCGAAGATATTAAAAATGAGCTAAATATTTTTTAAACTTTTAGATAATATAGAAGAATCTAGAAAAAAACTGGAAATATCATGTTCAAAGAATGAAAGATGAACGCATACCAAAAATTATACTTAATTACAAACCAAAAGGTGACAGGAATGTTGGTAGACCGAAAAAAAGAGATGGATTCAACTTTTTGAATGAGACCGGAACAAGCCACATGGGCCTAATCCGTGATTGTTGATGACGATAAAGAAAAACTACATCTGAGTTTCAGAATGCTTGATAGGATAGAGAGATGACTATTAGAATGTTATGCAGAAACTATACCCTCGCCCCTCGTTATCAGCTATCTGAAATCGAAATATTTAGGTCTGATTGGAAAAGCTGCAATGCAATCTCCATTATATCAATAGTAAAAGCAGAAGGATGTCGGGCAAAGATTCGTGATGCTACTGAGTGGAAAAAAAAAAAAGAAGAAGTGGTGTGTGGAAGAAAGTTAAAAATGGAAATTGTTTCCAAACGAGCCTAATGTTGCCTGAAGTAAATGCATGAGTAACTAGAAAGAAAATTTTGGATCTGAGTCAGGATTTGAACCCAAGATTTATGCACTGGCACTCCTAATGTTCAATTATACATGACAAGACCTTTTATATACTTTATTTTATTTGTTAGTCCCTCATAAATATCATCTTCATGGTTTAGACTTTAGGCCTTGAGGTCCGTTTCGCTCACTCAGTAACGTAAATCGTCTAGTCTTCTGGGTCGCCCAACATCTCCCCTTCCGATGGGTAGATATGTAAATCAACGACTATCTCATGATTCTTGTTCCATCGTGATTTTTTTCTTAGTTAAAATTTAATTTAATTTATATATTTGTTGTTGGTATCAGATTGTAGAATTACTGATTTCATCTCTTGTTGTGTATATAGCAACAATCTAAAATTTTTAATTTCTGCGCTCTATCCCTTCTCTTAAATAGTGAAATTGAGAAGAAAAAAATTCAGATAGTTTAGCTCCAAGAAGTCACCATGATGGGGGTTTGTTCTTATGATAGTTAATTTCGAAGTAATGGTCGCCCAGGACCACAATTCATTACATTTATAAGTTTATCACAAATACGTCATTATGCATTAATTTTCGATTTATTTTTAAAAAATACGAACGATAGGGAAATGTGTGGTATAGCTTGGCTAAGCCATATTTAAAAAAAAAACGGGTAATGTGACACTTTGTTATAACTATTTATAGGCCTTCTACTTATATGAACATTTGCTAATAGTTTTACATTAGGTGTATAGGGTGTATATATATAGGGCCGCATATATAATCCTTTTTCTTGCTCTCTTACAAAAAAGACGTTCAATTTCTATGTTCGTGGCATAATGGAACTAGGCCTGCGACTTATATAAATATAAAAAAATGTAATAAAATTTCTGAAACCAAGATTAGATTGGGTTTAATTTAAATATAAATAATAAAATGTACTCACTTTTTTAAAAAAATCACTAATAATAAATACGCGAGAGTAAAGTCAATTGACATTGCTGCTGCACGATTATTTTTTACAATAATGCACTTTCAGCTATGAACGTAAACAAATGAATGAATAATACACATAAATTCTTTAGAAAAAATATTTTATTTTGTTTATTTTAATTTATTTGTAACACAGATTATACATAAATTATATTTTTTTGCACTCCTTCTCTATATGAACCTTAATTATGCCAAATATCACACTTCTCCGTGCGCGGAATCTGCTTAAAAAGGGGGTGCAGTTTTTCCTTCACGTATTAATATATAGATATGCAGCCGTCCGTTGTTTATAATATAACATAACAGTAGTTAACTTGAAAAAGATACATGAAAACGCGTTAGAAGACTATTTTTTCGTCATTTGGACTCTGATGTTGAATGTAACCTAATTGACTATTTTGATAATAAGTCACGTATTTGGGTCAATCTCTAACAGAAAGAAATACAACAGTTTTCATAAAAAAAACTTGAAACAGATAAAATTCTTATATTTTAACGGTTTGGCGTATCGAATAAAATTCCAAAGCATTAATGACGGACTATGGATTGTTCCGGTGCTCTTTTGTCGAAGATTATGTTCGCACGTGTCTTGTCACCATTGTTAATAGTCCTGTCAGAAGGGAGATACCTTTCACAATAAAAGAAAATCTTCTGTTCGCACGATTTCTGGTTCATCGACTTCGTGCTCTCGTACAATAAAATGCAACAATTTTTAATCTTTCTGCTTAATAAAAGTACGTCACGCAGGAACTGCGTAAACTAAGCAAATTCAAATTCCTCAGAAAGTTGAATTTACGATCACACTTTGCTGGTTAACGGAATATATACTTGTTTTGATTCATGTATTTTATGTCTTTCGGGCTAAATGCCCGTGGTCTGGTTTTATTAACACTCAACATTTCGTCTACTATGCGGTAGACATCCTCAGGAGATTTGCGTACTCTTTGACCTCTTTTAACTCTTCAAACGCTGCAGCGTCGCGTACGTGTAACTCTGGCGGAAGGAGCGCCAATCTCACCCAGTCCAAGCCCGAGCTACGAACGCAGTGTACACATGAAATGCGAAAATACCAATATGCTTGGCCAACATAAATTAAGCAAAAATTTCACTATTTAAACATAAATAAAAGTAACTCATAAATAAAAAGTGTATAATAGAATTCAAATTTCAATTTTGGTTACCCTACTTCAAGTCGAAGTCGAGTTTTTGCCTCACTGACCAAGTTCATCGTAATTCCCTGTTGTTCGCTTCTTCCAATGACCTCGTACATGTGTGAGATATTGATACACCTGGTCTTCCCAATGCAGTTTTGGTCTGGCTAATGGTCTTTTACTTCCTGGATTATTGTCCATAGCTATTTTTACACGCTTTATATTAGCTTGACCTGGATCTATCTACGTAACTGAAACTTTCAACACGATTTTCACCCACTTAATATCATTGCATCGACTTGAAACTTTGTATAGGTACTTGTAAAAGACCTGTGACAATACAATATTTTATATTTTGTTTTCTAAAATCATGACCAGAATCATCAGAAAATAAAAAAAAAGTGTCTTTGTATCTATGTAACGGGATTTTTAACACGATTTTCTTCCACTTAGAAACATTGGATTGATGAATGCAGGCTTTCACGGCCGGTAATCATAATGTTGAGTGATTCCGGGTTCTGTGGCCGTGGTCCATAGTTGGTGTTGATACCAGACGTTTCGCCCTCAACTGCGGAGGGCATCTTCAGTGGCGAGTGCTTCTAGGCGTGTTCCTGGTCGGAAGCTCTACTAGAGCTCTAAGTAGAGCTTCCGACCAGGAAACACGCCTAGAAGCACTCGCCACTGAAGATGCCCTCCGCAGTTGAGGGCGAAACGTCTGGTATCAACACCAACTATGGACCACGGCCACAGAACCCGGAATCACTCAACATTAACATTGGATTGACATGAAACTTTGTATACGTGTAAAGGACCCGTGACAATACAATAATCTCATATTTATTTTATAAAATCCTGGCCAGAATCATCAGAAAAAAAGTGTCTTTGTATCTATGTAACGGAATTTTTGAACACAATTTCACCCACTTAGAAACATGGATCGACTTGAAACGTTGAATACTTGTAAAGGGCCCGTGACAATACAATATTTTCATATTTCTTTCTAAAATCCTGGCCAGAATCGTCAGATAATCAAATAAATAATAGTTTTAAAAAACTAAAACAACACGCTTTATTAGAAAACCGAACTAAAAAAAATGAAAAATAATTTTAATTTCCAACACACTTGGGATAAAATTAAAGTGGTCAACAAAAAAATCATATCCAACACATATAGAATAAAACTAGAGTTATCAACAAAAAGAAAATAATTTTACCATCAAAAGCTCTATATCAATTAATATATTTGATAATAAACAGATATTGGTAAAAGTAAAGTCTCTAAGAAGAAAATGTAAAAATCATAAAAAGCACTCCACGCTTTTGATGGTAAAATTATTTTCTTTTTGTTGATAACTCTAGTTTTATTCTATATGTGTTGGAGATGATTTTTTTGTTGGCCACTTTAATTTTATCCCAAGCGTGTTGAAAATTAAAATTATTTTTTTCATTTTTTTAGTTCGGTTTTCTAATAAAGCGTGTTGTTTTAGTTTTTTAAAACTATTATTTATTGTTACTCTTGTGTTCTTTTTGACGTAATGTTACCAAGCCATTGTATTTTTTACTTTAGACTATTGCTGTAGCATCTGGCTCTAGATCCGACATTCTTAATTCTCTGTTCTATCTTAATTAATATGCAAAAACTGTGTCAAAGTAAACCAAGAATTATATTATCTTCAGATTTCAGAAAAAAAAAAGCTTGCGTTAGAACGTTTCCTTTCGTTAGCCATGCTTTAAAATATCACCCACATATTTTGTTTAATAACTACTTTCACCAAATAAATTAATTAAAGGATGACAGTAACAGTGTTGATACTACAGATCTGGTTCTGCCCTGCTATCAATTGAAATGTGGTTACAGGATGTGTAAAGATGGATAAACCAATCATAAAATTACTATCCTCTATTCTGTTTACGCATATTCCAAAGTCACGAATCCTGTATTTACAATGGTCTATAAATCTTCGATATCTTACGCATGAAAATACTATTGACCACTTGAATCGAAATTTCGATTCGGAAGATTACGGACGGTAAGGCACAGCTTTGTCTGGAATGTTGCACATTAAAAATTAAATTTCCTAAGATCTCAGCATGTTTGTTATCTGCTGGTGTTATCTGCAGTTGTCATTTATAGGATGTCGCATGTCAGGACAGCAACAACATTTATTGTGTGATAAACTTGTTTATGTTGCCGCACCGATACACAAATAATAATATTTCACTGTGTAGAAATCTTAAATTTCTAGTTAAGTAGATCAATTTCTGTCTTTAATGTCAAGCTTTATGGCCTTGTAACAAAAAGCTTTAAATTTTATCTAAAAGCCTTCTCACTAACAAATCCAACAGCTAAAAAACTAGAATGTGCAGTACATACAATCCTCTTCTTATAGACTGAAGTATGACTTTATTTTTATTTTATTAAATTAATCTCGTACAGAATATAGATTTATTTTTTATTTCATCCTTATTTTATATACTTTTTAAATTTCAAGTTCCTAGCGCACTTTATAGAATATTTGTTTATATTTCTTAAGTACTGTAGGACCTAATGTGTTTTTCTATTGTGTTTGATATGCATTCTGTATAATTTAATTAATTTAAATTATATATATACACATTATTAGTATTGAAGTGGATATTTGTAGGCTTAATGAATTTTCAACCTAGCGTTGACTGAGAAAATTCCAGTTATGTTGATCGAAACTGGGTTTAGAATCTGGGATCTCCAGAGAATGAGTCCCAAATAATATTTTCTGAGGCAAAACGTTCGGTATTTTTTAGTTAATGTATCCCGGTAACAGTCTTTGAAGGGTCATAGGTTAGTGTAGACGTAAAGATCCTCGAATCAATAGAACGAGGAAATATGTTACCAGTCTGAAGTCCGGACCGACTTCACCTCTGGAAATGCCTTGTTATTTATTTTATATGCTGCTGAGTGGACCCCAGGATAAGTGTAGAGACGTATGAAGGAAGGGAAGTATCCAGTGTTCAAGGATTTGAACTCGGGCATTCGACCCGTGGTTAGGTACCTTTTCGCCTAAGTGGAAGACTGTAATTGTATTTAATCAATCGTGTGTTGTTTCTCGAAATGTTTTATGATTTTGTTGACGGACTAAAACAATATAATAGTGAATGTGAGCTTGAAAACGAACAGAAAGTAAAACGCATATAAAAGTAGTCACTGGCCAACACTGTATTGTTTTGTATCACTAGAGCACGAATACTGACTGATTAATGGCTTTCTTTAACTGCTTTACACGTCACATTCCAAGGGCAGTGATAGGAGCGTGACTTTGCCAACCGCAGTCAAATTCGTTCTGCTTAATGTTTTCTCTTCACAGAATTATTTCTCAATTACCTGTAATTATCAACCTCTCTCAAAAACATGTGCCTTCTCTTGTGCGAAGTGTACAGTTTTTTTTTTTTTTTACGTTTGAGACATAAACAAACATTTTAAGGTCTATGTTAACAGAAAATTCCGAACCTGGTACGGGATTTAAACTGAGCTTTAGCATTTAGCGCACGGGCCAAATCATTTGTTTTTCTCTTTCTCTCTTTTTCCAGTCCCTTCATAATTAGTTCCACCGCTATGGTCTCGAGATAGTATGCTGCCTTGTCATGCAACGGGCCCGGGTTCGATTCCCGGTCGGGACAGGCTCATGGGTGAGATTTTTTCGGTTTTTTTCCACACCTGAAAGACAAATGTAAGGAAGCTTAGGACCCAACGGTCCCCGAAAATTATCCGGCCATCATCATCCTTATTATTATCATCATCATTCTTCACCGGTGTGGAAAGCAACGGGAAGCTACCGCATCTATAATCCCCTAGTAAAGCTGAAAAGCATAGCATGAAAATGCTATGATTGCAGTGAAAGACCTGCCCGCGGGCAGAATTACTATGGGTGGATGTATCATAATCAACATAATGTCTTATTGCAGGAACATAGGGAATCCATAATTTAAGTTTTCAGTTCAGTACCATTACGTTTCAGGAAATAAAATTATAATGTCCTGTGCATTTATGCAAGGTTCATGGATATGTAAGTAAAATACCCAACCTTTGCGGCCTATTGGTACACAGTCATAGAAGCGAAATGTCGAAATGTTTGAAGGATCGAAAATAAATATGAAAGAAAAAGTGTTCCATTCGCTTAGGTTCAGATTCGTTAAATCATTCAAAATGTATTACGTTAATACTTGGTTTATTTTACTTAATGACAAATTTTGATATAGGCATATCAGATCATTATGATACAAAGCTGGGCATGAAAAGGCCGGCAACATTTAGTTAAAGGCTTTTATTTCAGACTTGTATTTTTTATAGTCGTAAATCAACTAAGAATGGTTTTCCTTTGTAAATCAATAATATTCAGGACTTTTGTGCTCTGAGAAAATCCATTTCCCCCGGGCTTCAATGCGCCAATCTCGTAATCAAAGATGATCTTGGTGTATTGCCGAGATTGACTGCATTGCAACATCATTAATCCATAGAAAATAGACCTAGTGTAAAACTTTGTGAGTAAGCTATGACATTAGGCTGAAAATTGTACACTGATAGAACATTGTAATAAGTGAGGAGTTCAAAATACTGCGTTCGAAACTTCATAATAATTTGATATTTCTTTCGGCTAATTAACTTTATGCGAAGCTATAAAATTGAAAGTTTATGAGGCATTAAACCCACATTCCTTCAGCTTCTGTCAATGACATCGCCGTTCTGTTCCTCAACCAAACTTCAACTTTAAGGGAGTTCAATCACATATTTCAGAAGTAATATTTAATTCAATATATGTTACATTTTAATACACTGCATCACAGAAATACACACTGGGATTTCCGAATTACAACCTTCTGATCTGTGACATCAAACACTCTGTCAAGATAAAATATGCTTTTATCTTGTTAAATATAATATTTGTTCTAAAGTTTGCTTACGTGAACAAGTATTGAAGTTTACTGCATTACTATGCAGGTATTTAAAATAAATATGATTTCTACAAGAACATATTTATTTTTCAATAGGCCTATACATGAAGCAGTAATTTTAATCTTAATATTTGAAAATTATTAATTATATATTACAATACCGATTATAAAATACATAATGATAACTTATCGATCATGTATTAATGATATAAACTATAGTTTTAATGTTCTGGAAAAATTTAAACAAGGAAGAAATCGTGTAGCTTATCTTAAAAACAAATTCAAATGTTCAGAAATGTATATTATTTTCTTTCAACAGTCATGTTAAAAAAAATTAACTCTGCTAATACACGCCAGGTATTTCTTCCTTTTCGAATGTGAGATGCAGATATGGGACAGACAATGTTTTTACTGAGGGCTATATATGATATACGCCATAAAATTGTTCGGGGTATTGGCATTCTTTTAAACACTAAAACATGGCACCTTAAATAAACCATTACAATTAAATGAATTAATTGTGGTTTTAACTAAAGTAAATAACCTTTAATATAACATATCGCTGTTTACGTAATTATCATATATCATTCTGGCCGCCTAGAGGCCTGCCTTTCCTCCACGGCTGGTACACTCCTCTGCTCCTGCAGACAAGAATTAATGTTTTGTGTTTGAAATTGCAAAAGTTGTACAAAGTTATAGCAAACTATTTAGAATTTTATATATCTGAGAATTATAACATAGCTCTGTAAGATGATAATGGATATTATATTTATTTCACACCTTAATATAGTCTGACAGTTTAGTCGGTAGACCTCTAGAATGAGCCATGGTTGAGAAAGATAGCAGGATGATTATCCTAGTTGTTCCTGTTGTTATCCATTAATTCTAATAATCATCTATTATTTTTTCTGGTAGTTTATTTCAGAAACAAAACATAATTCTTCTTTAACTAAAAGTATTTCAACTATGGAAACAATGCTGGGTTGTTATGAAGCCTTGATGAAGACTACCGTGTTATATGGCATACTTTAACATTCTATTTTTATTTTACTTCTCTTTTCCATTCCTGAAATGTCTTTCAAGACATACAGTCGCGTTATATGACACTCAAAAATCCATAGACCATTCTCTTAATGTAAAGCTATACTATCCGTTCCAGTTATAATCACTTTTATTTACTAAAGGATTTTAAATATTGGAAAATAGATATACTCCTATGCTGGATGCACATATTATATTCATGCAGGAGACTTCCCGAATTTCAGTGTGGATAAATTTATTTAAAAATGCAGATTATGTAGTTAACCCTTAAATTGGCAAAACACAAATTTCTTCTGTTAGTTATTTGAATGTGGCGGACCGCAGTGAAAACGGAATCTTGTATAACTGTTATAATTAGGTATATTATATAATTATGCACACATTTAAGTGGTTTCTTTTTGTTCGTTTTCTTCTGATTTATTTAAAATTCTAAATTAATTGAACCAACTGATGTATCCAAAAGGATACATTACGAATTTAAGGGTTAAAATGTTATGCCCGTATTAAATATATTTTTTCATTCATAGACCTTGGAACAATTATCGTGGCTTCGTCTAAGAGATCGTAGAACTGTTCATTCACTATCCCTTCTCTATAAAATCCTTCACACATCATCGCCTAATTATTTATCACGCCGCTTCATCAGACTATCCGACATACATAATCTTGACTCTCGATCCCATCAGCACATTGTCCTTTATATCCCTCCTCATCACACTGTATATTATTCATTATCTTTTACGGTCTCACTTACCAAAACATGGAATTCCCTTCCGCCCTATGTCAGAGACTGTCAAACTATAACATCCTTCAAAAACAAATTAAAGAATTATTTAATAACAAACTAACTTATACACCTCACTGATAGTATTCTTTTAACAATTAATAAATTTAATTATCTATGAAAATAATATTAAGATTAACAAATATTTTCTTTTGTTTTGTTTTAAATATTGTACAAACGTAAAATTAGTTTTCTATATCTCATTATTTTTCTTTGTTTTATATATACATTAGACAGGGACAATTTAATATGTCTTGATTGTATACATTTTATTATTAGTTTTAGTCTTAATTTTAACTAACATTAACTAGTTGCATTATAGATCGTAATATAACAGATATTATATTTTTGGTCAAATTTTTATTTAGTATTTAATATTAGAGTTCATTGTGATTGTTATATTCTGATGTAATATATGTTTGCCCTGGTGAGTTGAAGAGAAGGCCACATGGCCTTAACTCCATCAGGCTATAAATAAATCTAAATCTAAGATCATAATAATATTGTGAAAAGAAAAATTAATGTCTGAACCAGGAATCGAACCGTGGTTCAGACATTAATTTTTCTTTTCACAAAGGAGTGGTCCACTGTTCGATTTCGATTTCTGGTTCAGACATTATTTTTTCTTTTCACAATATCATTATAATATTATAATATGATCCATTATTGGAACTGTGTTAAAATAATAGAATTGGAAAAGTGTTAAATTCATAGACCTATAAAATAAACTAAGTTGATCCTACATATGAATTAAATTTCTCCTAAAGTCAGACTATATGTATGGTACTCCTAAACGCTACATAATTCAGAATAATTGCTTGGTGCTTAATTTTGTGGAAAGCAACAGGAAGCTACCACACCTATAATTCCTTAGTAAAGCTGCAAAGCATAGCATGAAAAAATGCTATGATTGCAGTGAAAGACCTGCCCTCTGGCAGAATTACTATAGAATAGAATGCTTAATTTGCAAGCATGTATTTGCAATTCACTGATTTTTTCGCCTTTTCTTTGCGAAGTAATAAAAAAAGTAGGAAATTTAGTGTGATACACCAAAAATTCATTCAATTGGACTTAAGAAGAAAAAGGAAACTCTATATCATTTGATAATAATTTTAACATAAAAATAAATACATTTAAGCTTTTAACTTAGGACATTTACTACTCGAACCAAGCACATTTCGTGTATTACGTTTGATAATATATCGGCATGTTATAATTACATATCCGTAATTAGTGTCTATGAATACAAACTTAAAAGATAAGTTTCAAGTAACTTTAAAATTGCTTTACTTGGGATATTTATTTTTCCTACCCGTCTCTCTCTCTCTCTCTCTCTCTCTCTCTCTCTCTCTCTCTCTCTCTCTCTCTCTCTCTGTCTCTCTCTCGCACACACACACACACACACATCCAAGAATAATGTTTCAAGTGTCCTGGTTATCTTCCTTTTCTTGTGCGATATTTTAAAATTGGGTCAGATATATATTCAGTGTCATTACGGGCTGGAGCTATGTGGAAAGTATAATTTATTATATTCTGTAAAGTAGTTTCTTCTAAGTAAAACTTCTCTAGATTATCTCCATATATCTGTTAGCCTATAGCTGACACCATAGCTTTTCTCTATCCTGGTTTTCATTGATCGTCAAGGCAAGTGCAGGGGTTGGAATTTTATTTCCATGGTATTTTTCATAGTAATCACCACTTCGTAATACAATTAATATTAAATAATTTATACATAAAACAAATTTAACAAATCAAGAGCAGGCATACTCAGCCTAAAAAATGCAACCAACATACCTTATATTATGTTAGATTTTATAGCATCTATAAATCAGAATGGAATAAAAAAAAATAGTTCTCCGTTTGCACTAACACTTGTGATTATGGATCAAAATTAATTTAAATTTAATGCATTTATAATGTTTTACGTTTCTTCTTAATTTCTATTGCTATGTAGAAAGTTAAATACCGTTTTTCATCTATCTGATTCTCTTTCCATTTAAAAAAAATCTCCATCAAATAAAATTATAATAGAGAACTAGGTGATATTGCTACCGGTAGACCATATACATTACGCACATCTCGACGACATCGGTTTGTGATTTCAGATTCAATACACTGTTTTAATACACATTGCAATAAAAAACTCCAAGGCGCCACAGGCCTAGAAGGTCCTTGGCCAACCAGCCGGCTGCTTGGCTCACATCAACATGTGTTAATCACAGAGATAGACGACCATCCTGCCAATATAAGGTGACATGTAGTTAGAATATCGGATTCCCAGCCGTTCTTGTTGGTTTTCTGAACTTAGAATCGCTACTTATTGTAGCTACCCAAATTCCTCATGATGCTGAGTGGATACCGGACCCATACTGGTCGAAATCCCTCACAGAGACTCGAACCAGCGCAAATTCTGTAGCTTTGCACCAAGGCATCATGCTTTAAAACCGCTACGCCGCGGAACATATAAATTGCACACCTATCTTAAAACTCTCTCCAAAAAGTTTGGGAATGAAATAGGAAATTTACAGGAATGATGCTGAAGGCATCGCAGTAAAAGTTAACGACTTTCCTCGCAGTTTTGAGCTGACATATCCTCATGCGAACGTTTCTCCCATCTCTTATTCAGAGAAACTGTCCAGTTCAGAGTCGTATTTCAAGCCTTTACAGCGACATATTCCCTTGGTACTCTAAGTATACATTTTATATCCCTCAACGTGTCCATCCATCTCTCCTATGTGACCTAGACTTATTTCTGTCTATAAAAATATATTACCTGTAGACAAATCATCGGAGTTGTTAGTAACGTCATAAGAATGTTTACAATTAAATACAGTAGAGTTAAAATTAAGCCCAACATAGTCTTTTTTTTTTTCGTTTAACATCTCAACTTATAGGCACTTTTTACATGTGACCCACTACCTGAACAATGGCACGACCTTCGGGAATGGGAGTTCACTATCTTTTGTTTATTTAAATTGATTTGATTCTGTTTGTTTCCAACATATAGGCCTGTACATATACAATTTTTAATGATATCTATAAATGAAACCAATAAACCCTTTAGTTGTGTTTACTTCTTCTTCTTCTTCTTCTTCTTCTTCTTCTTCCGTATGCAGTATTGGGTGATGATGCCCGTTCTGCGACTACAAAAACTGATCTTTCCATCGGTTGAAGGGTCTTCCGAGGTCTCTTTTGCCTTTAGGGTTGAGGTGGTAAATCATCTTTGGTAAACGGGAATTTGACATTCTCTGGACGTGTTGGAACTATTTAATCTGACTATTTAACTCATGCCCCAAATGGGAGTCAATGACCAATCACGTTTCAATGATTTCTGTTTTACAACCAATCAGAGTCGTGTTTCACGAAATATTTATCAGTGTTAGGATTATCATATATTAAACAAAGCTCCTCCTTTTTAATATTCTGAACAGGTCTGACCGTTATTTTGCAGTGACTGAGCCTATAACAAATACGGCTACCAGATTGTATATAATAGTGCTTACATGTCAACATTTGTAGCAATTGATTATACCACCAAAAAAGAAACCACTGTTTGCACTTTCTTAAATGTATTTTTTCCCAGGTAATAATCGAGAAAAATATATATTGTCATATTTACATCATACGACATCAAAAATGAATTAATATACAGATTGATGTGTTTCATTTTTTCTCCACTAGAGAGCATTCTTACAATATTCCGTTCCTTTGGCAATAAATAGTATGATCTGGTTGCAGTGATAAACAAAAGAAGCAGTAGAGAAGCGTACCTATCGTTTCTCATTTGTTTTCAAACATCGCCGTTTACATTAAATATATAAATATTTTAAAATAACTATAGTTAAATAATGATTTGTGAGTAAACAGCTTAATTTTATTCGTTAAATAGTCCTAACAAATGCCACTCTTGATTTCCAAATTCTCTAGATAAATTCACTCCTCACTTCGTGAGTCGTGAATTTATCGATAATTTGGAAATCACTCGTGGCATTACTTATGATAATTTTGTATATGTAGTTGTGTTTACAATATTTATATTATCCTTGTCAATTTTTAAGAATCGAATAAACTAGAACGATCTCGAATTATAAAAAAAAGAAGAATCGCTGTTTTACTTTCTGTTTATAATTCAAAAGTCTATATCTATATGTTATATCAACAGTAACTTATTATTAGAATTTTAAAAATTATAACAACTTTAAGTTAATTGTAAACTATATTACTGTATTATGGGCAGTAATTATAAGTAAGGTCATATGCTTATTATTCATAAACGTTTTGCTTGAAATCTCCGAAGTATTGATATTTAATGCTTGTTATGATTCCCACTACGGACTTATAGAGTTTATAATGGAGACTTAGTAGTCAAAATGTTGTTGAGCATCTCATGTCCGGAAACATACCTTAGGCCTATTGATAATTACAATATTATGGTACATGATTTCAAATTTCGTGTTTTTCAATCTCTGTTTAAAATGTAATGTACTAGCTCGGAATATCTTGCAATTCAGTATTTTATGAATAAGATGTAGCTTAAAAATTAGATTCAGACACCGCTTTTTGCTAATAAAGTTGCAGACCAGGAAATAGGAGAATTAATAATAAGTTGAAATACGCACACACACCGTGCATGGATTTAAGTACATTACTTGTCTTTACTATACGATGCGATGGATTTCTGTCTATTTTTACACTTTATATATCTGTCACACAATTCCGAGCATAATTTACACACACACTTGTCATTTGGTTCGTGGTAGGTCTTGTTGCTGCACAACTTGTGGTGAAAGCCATGGGTTGCCAATCTTGTCGTCGCGTGTCGCATTTCATGATTAGCTTCCGTCCAGGTCCTATCTTGCATTGCACACGTTGCATAGAAGTCCTCCGGTATGCTGTTCTTCTCATGCAGATCTCGTAGGAGCTGTTTGTAGGCGTCATTCGCTGGGAGAATTATCTCGCATCTTAGATCCTCTATCAAAAATGTTTCCCTGGTGAGCTCATACACCAGCCTCGATCTTGAGTTCTGTGGTACTCCTAGAGCTCTCTTTAGATATCTAGCTTTCATCCGATCTAGTTCTTCATTCTGTTTGTATGTGAGGTATTCTCCCACTGATTCTAGGCCATATGTCAGGACGGGTAATATTTTTAGCCGAAACAGGTTCATAGCTGTGCTGATCGATAGTTGTGTGATGTTCCTGATTTCATTCATGGCTCTAGTTGCCGCCACTGCTCTCGATCTTATGTGTATCCTGAAGCTTTTCCCTGTTGTCTGGATTGTGATACCTAGATATTTGAAATTGTTTGTCCTCTTGAGTAGGTTGCCATTGCATTTTACGTTTTCTGCTCGGTGAGTCTTCCTCCTTTTCTGAACACTACCAGTTCCGTCTTCTTTTCGTTTATCTTGATGTCGTTTCGTTCGGCCAATTTGCTTAGTATGTCTAGTGCTGACTGTAGTTTGTCTATATCTGTCGTTGCGATGGCCATGTCGTCGGCATAGATGTACGTACAGTGCACAGACGAAGTGTATGAAAGCAGTAGGTATTTCATACTCAGCACATTATATCATGAAGGATTGTAGGCCTACTAAAACTTACCTTCATTTAGACGCTGAGCGGGCGTGTTAGTTCCGAGTCTGGCGGACACATTTCAAAATTTTAATCATCACCCTTACCTCACAGTGAACTACGAAACATTAAAATATAAAAGTAACTAAATTGAATAAGAAGAGTAAATTTAATTACCGTAAAAACATAAAATATATAACATGAAATTGAATACGCCTGAAATAATCTACAGATGTGAGTGACATCATAGACTGTTCCTAAATTCTCAGGTAGTAAGCCATTGTCTTCTTCTTCTTCCGAATGCAGTATTGGGTGATGATGCCCGTTCTGCGACTACAAAAACTGATCTTTCCATCGGTTGAAGGGTCTTCCGAGGTCTCTTTTGCCTTTAGGGTTGAGGTGGTAATTCATCTTTGGTAAATGGGAATTTGACATTCTCTGGACGTGTTGAAACCATTTAATCTGATAATTTTGTATATGTTCAACCATTTCCCTACTATTCCACTGCATCCTTATCTCATCACTTTTCATTCTATCCCTTAATGTTACTCCAGTTAGTGATCGGAGGAATCTCATTTGTGAACTATTAATGCGGGATTTATCTTTTGCTCGAAGTGTCCAGCATTCACTTCCGTATAGTAGAGCAGGTTTGGCTATGGCATTATGAAATCTCAATTGGATTTCTTTCCTCATTGTAAGCCATTGTATCGCTTGCAATATCCCTTGCTTTCATTCTTCTCGTCTATGGACTTTTCTTGTTCCTTCTATTCCTTTTGTGACATAGTGTGTGAGGACGTTAAACAGGATAGGACTGAGCAGGATAATTCATTCCCCATTCCGTCTTGTCTTCATCGAAACAGTATGTCCGGCCATAGGATTCTCATAAAAGTATCTGCCACGTCCCGTTTACAACCTTTACTAGTAGGCCTATGTAATAAGAATTAAGAAACACTACATAGGCCTAATTTCAGTGAATATTGAGTAAAATAAAATTAACATATCTTACTCTATTATTTTGTAGTTATTATTAAAACAACATTTTTATTAGAGTGAAGCGATATTCAATTGACGTTTACTTATAAAACTGGTTTATGTAATTTTAAACATTTTAAATGCTTTTTGAAATCAGTGTATGGTGTGACAGGTCTAGAAGCCCTTTGGCATACCAGCCAGTATAGGGATGATGTGTGTCGGGTACCCCAGCCGTTATATCTGGTTTCCTCACCTGGAGCAGCTACTTATTATAGCTTCATTATGATGCTGTGCGTGTGCACCAGTCCCATACTCACTGAAATTCCACGAGAAAAGGTCTTCCCTATGTGGACTCGAATCAGTACAAGTTCCGTATCCTTGCACCAAAGCACCATGCATTAAACCACTCGGCTTCGGCAGGGGTGTATGCTTTACTTGTGTAGCCTTTTCGAATCAGCATGCTGTGTAGATCTAAATCTATCTGATCTTTGATAAACGGCAGTTTTATAGCTTTGAATTTTAGTGTTACAGACAAAAATACAAACTATGAGTACATAGGCCTATATAAATCGAAAGAATCAAACGATTAATGATGAAACAATTATATGCAATTTTGTTTAAAAGGAGATTTAAATGACTCCATCTCTATATTTAAATCGTACCTTTGGAACTAAAATATTTCAGGGCATTTATATTAAAAAATTTAATATTCGTTAATATCATACATTCAGTTTATCTTGCATTGTTACTTAGGATTTTTTAAAAAAATATTTTATCTAATTTCTGTGACAAACCATATTAGCAACCTGCATGCTCTGCGGAATGAATTGAAAATAAAATTAAAAAATCCTAAAGTTTTATCAATATTCTTTAATGAATGGCTGAAGGTTGTCTTAGACATTTCTGGTATTCTTAGATCCTCTATCAAAAACGTCTCCCTGGTGAGCCCATACACTAGCCTCGATCTTGAGTTCTGTGGTACTCCTAGAGCTCTCTTCAGATATCTAGCTTTCACCCGCTCTAGTTCTTCCATCTGTTTGTATGTGAAGTATTCTCCCACTGATTCTAGACCATTTCTTAAGTTGGAACTCCTGGAAGGCGGAGTTACATTTCCCCGATGATATGAAAGATGATGAATGATAATGAAGAGCCTGGAGAGCCCTTAAACCTAACCTAAATCCAGATCATGGGAAGCCACAAGAATAATTCTATTTAAGAAAAACGTTCTGTGGTCTAACCGTGAATCGAACCCGACACCCCATGAATTTTAGTGAGAAGCTCTGACCTCTAGTCCATGAGACTGGTCAAAAGTAAAAACACGAATTATGGCTAAGAATGCTACATGTTTATAACTCGACTTAGCATGTCTAGTTGTTTACGTTTTTAAACACGTTCTTCTCTTGTATTTCAATTGATTTGGAAGAATGTGAAAATATATATGGAATAATGTCCTTTCCCTTGTTAGTAAAGGGAGACTGGTACCATTCCCTGCCTGGAACCTTTATCTACAATAGCATTATTCACGCATGTCACGAGGGATGAGGGTTCCGGATAATATTGCAGAATTGAACTACTGCAACAAAGTTTAGATATGTATGGCTTGTTAACATTTATTTTATTTCATACTAGATCTCATTTCAGTATTTCACGGTCATAAAAAATGGACGGAAACTGGAAATGTCATACTAAAAAAATCTAAAACAATATGGATGAAATCATTACGAACTCAATTAGTAATTTTCAAGAAAACGAGTAAAGATAACCAATATAAAGTAGACCCTATATGGACAAATAAATAATAATAATAATAATAATAATAATAATAATAATAATAATAATAATAATAATAATAATAATAATAATAATGCTTTATTTTAGCTGGCAGAGTTAAGGCCATAAGGCCTTCTCTTCCACTCAACCAGCGAATAGTAAAATTATACAAACATTACATACATATTACAATTTTAAGATATTAAAATACAGACTAAACAAAATACAATGATGATGTGAACTAATACTAGCTAATACTAACAAAACATAGAATATAGTAAGTTCTAAACAATATTTATTTTATTATATGGCTAACAATATATATATAACTTCACGTTATAGAAATGCATTTTACACCATATATTTTGCATTTCATTTTGTCGATTGGCATTGCTGATCTGATCTGTTGTGATAAAATCAGGTTTATTTGTGTCCTGAAGGTAATATTGCAAATAGCTGACTGCAGATGCATAAATACGAATATATGCAATGATAAATATTTTGTTATGTTGGATGTATTACTTGTACACCGTGTCCGGGACCAACACTACCAATAAGAAATTGTCATAAATAAAAATCTAATATAACTTATCGTAATGTCGCTTGTTGCAAAACATAGATAAACTCAACAAGTTTTGTGATAACAAAGAAATTACGTAATTTCTCATGTTAATTTTAATTTCAAGTTTTGTGGCGAAAACAATGAAATTGCGTAAATTCGTATATTTATTCGATTTGTTGTTTTGACGTCTTCCAACAAAATGGAGCTCCCCCACATTATGGAAGGAAACTATGCTCATTTTAAGCCGTAAAAAATCGGGTTTGAATCCGCGTTCCACGAAACCAGGGGTGAACATATGGAAATTTACTGATTACCATACAGACCGGTTGAGTTTATCTATGTTTTGCAACAAACTACGTTGTGAACTTTTATAAGATTCATATGTTCCGTTGAGATATTATTCAAAATTAAAGTATAAAAGTATGGAATATTTACCTAAAAGGTCCATCTCCTCAACTTTACTAATTATTTAACTGTAGCGCTTTCGGAACTATTCCCATCATCAGCAGGACTCAAAACTGGTGTTTCACTGAAGATCTGGTAGAGGCGGTTACACGTACTGGGTTCGTTTTCGTTTATCAGATGATCGTTGTTATTAACTGCTTTCAAAATTTCTCGAAGAGATGGACATTTTGAAAGGAGTTAACAACAACGACCATCTGATAAACGAAAACGAACCCAGTACGTGTAACCCCCTCTACCAGATCTTCAGTGAAACCTCAGTTTTGAATCCTGCTGATGATGGAACTAGCCCCGAAAGCGCTACAGTTAAATAACTAATAAAGTTGACGAGACGGACCTTTTAGGTAAATATTCCATAATGTTATACTTTAATTTTTAACAAACTGCATTGCAGTACATTTTTTAGGTTATATTCTACAACAGTCTGTTATTAGTAGTGTTGGTCCTGGACAGCCTGTATTTTATCTTGAAATAGTTCCAATAGCCTCTAATTACATATGAGATAGTTCATTCTGAACAAATTTTAGTAGTTACTTTTTGTATCGTTGAATACATATTCATAATTATTTATTAAAATAGTACATTTGATATAACAGTCAATGAAATAAAATTATGTATATTGGATGGATTGAAAGTGTTTTACGAATTCATTTCGAAATACCTGCCGCAGCAACACTTCGGTTGTCAATATCAATAAAACCTCACTTTCAGTCCTTGTTATAAACACTGAATTGTACATTTCCAATTTCAGTTTCCAATAATAGATTTATTTTGTATAGGGTGTGTCTAGCCTTTTGGATCAAAATTATAAAGAAATTTAGAGACTGCAAACTAGATGTTTTTTTTTCTTTTTATGCAGAATCGAAGGTCGGAAATGCATCTTCTATTTCAGAGAACATCCGTGAACAATTTGCTCTATAAGAAATCACAACACGTAACTGGGTAAACTATTAACTCTTCGTTCAAAATATATTTTTTCCCCATTGCTTGCACCCGTGGTGTATGATTGAGGTGTATATGTTGCTCGTCAGTAGCCCTATCTCCACACAGGCGATCTATTCTTCAAACAGTGCTTTATCTAGATCTATATACAGGGCGGTCCCCTTAAAACTTTCACCTCTGATAGTTTGTTAAATGTTTCTGAAAAAAAAAACAACAATCACAACTAAAATGACATCAAGGGGGACATCAAATGCACATAATGCTATTTTTCAAAAGTAAGTAATCTTCAAGGTATGAATGTTAACTTTTATTTTTAAATGGGAACCAACTAGATTTTGTGTCGCAAATTTTGAGTTAGCTATGTAATAACAACTATGTTACTGACTCTTTGTGTGTCACTGAGACGCGTAAACATAAACAATGTCTGACGCACCCTTCATTTTGTCTAGTTCATAATGTTGACATTCAAGATCGAACACATCCATACCACATCACCCAGTAGTTGTGATACAACCCTTATTTCGGTTCTGTAGTGTACAACCGAAGACAACGACATTAGTGAAGAGATTCAGAACGGCTCTGTTATGTGTAGGTACGTTACGCTAAATTTCAGTTGTGTACTGTAGTAGTACAGTAATTTATATTAACATTTTTAACGCAATTTTAATTTATTCTGTCCATAATTTCTAGGCATTTCAAATGATTTTAAAAAATGAAGAAATGGTTGATATGCTATTAATTTACGGGGAATGTTTTCAAAATTCCAAACAAGCAGAACGGAAGTATGCTGAACGCTTCCCTGAAACACGTCATTCAACCCGTCCTAATATTGTTAGTAGACTTCGAGAGACTGGAAGCTTGAGCGCACGAAAGTGGATTCAAAACAAAACTGACAAATGAAGCAGCTGAAGTAGCTGTTCTTGCAGATCTTGCATAAAATTCTCATGCCAGTTCTCGCGAAATGGAAAGAGAGATTGGAACAAGTCGCACAAGCGTAGCCTACTGCGCATTCTTCATCGGCATCACTTCCATCCATTCCACGTCTCTCTACATGAAGCACTTGCCGATAATGACTTTCAAATTCGTCTGGAAATCAACTAGTGGGTTCTGCGTCAAGGACATGACTTCACGAGTAGGATGTTTACCGATGAAGCCACTTTTACAAATAATGGGAATGTAAATGTACACAACATACACTTTTGGGCAGTAGAAAACCCGCATTGGCTGAAACTGATGCTGATGAAGAACGCTTGTGGGACTGATTCCAATCTATATTTCCATTTCGCGAGAACCGGCATGAGGGTTTATTGCAACAGCAGCAAGAACAGCTACTTCAGCTGCTTCATTTATCACAGTTTTGTATTGAATCCGCTTTCGTGGGCTCAAGCTTCCAGTCTCTCGAAGTCTACTAACAATATCAGACGGGTTGGATGACGTCTCTCAGGGAAACGTTCAGCATACCGCTGTTCTGCTTGTTTGGAAACATTCCCCGTAAATTAATAGCATATCAACCATTTCTTTATTTGTGAAAACATTTCAAATGCCTAGAAATTATGGACAGAATAAATTATAATTGCGTTAAAAATGTTAATATCAATTACTGTACTACTACAGTACACTACTGTAAGTTAGCGTAACGTACCTACACACAAGTAAAACAGAGAGCCGTTCTGAAACTCTTCACTAATGTCGTTGTCTTTGGTTGTACACTACAGAACTGAAGAAATAAGGGTTGTATCACAACTACTGGGTAATGTAGTATGGGTATGTTCGATCTTCAGTGTCAACATTTTGAACCAGACAAAAGGAAGGGTGCGTCAGACATTGTTTATGTTTACGCGTCTCAGTGACACAGAAAAAGTCACTAACATAGTCGTTATTAGACATAGCTAACTCAAAATTTGCGACACAAAACCTAGTTGGCTCCCATTTAAAAAAATAAAAGTTGACCTTCATATCTTGAAACTTGCTATGCGTACTTGATGTCCCCATCGATGTCATTCAAGTTGTGATTGTTTTTTTTTTTCAGAAACATTTAACAAAATATCAGAGGTGAAAGTTTTAAGTGGGCCACAAGCACGCCGCAGCGTAGTGGTTAAGGCACTGAGCTACAAGCCGGAGGGTCGAGGGTTCAAGTCCCGTTGGTGTCAGGATTTTTAAACTGACCCAAATCCTCTGGCGGCACTATGGCCCTGGGGTCGACCCAGCCTCTAACGGAAATGAGTACCAGGCGCTTGTTCTGGGGTAAAGGCGGCCGTCACGCAGGGCTGATAACCCGGCTGACATAAAGTGTCGATTGTCTAGAAAAAGTGGGGGCCTTAACCTCCTACTATCCCAAGAGCCTCGGGGCCTGTTGTGGGATCACTTTACTTTTTTACCTGTATATATCTTTATAAACATTATATCCATCATTCTGGTACCATATTGAAATGTTTACGTTACTGGAATAATATACATTGTTGATACAATTAACCTATATTAGTTTGAAAGTTTTAACGCTTAATTAAAATTTGTATTTTTTAATAAGTAACTATTAATTGAAGCAGCGTTTTAATGGAAGAAACCTTCAAGACATTAGGCACGCTTATACGCGAGCCACGTTCCGTTTTTGGCTCCTTGACGTGTCTTCCTGTGATACGCACGTGGTGGAATGACATTGTCCTGCATTCATCAAGTTATAAACACTTTTTTTCACTCCTGAACAACTGGTAACTTTCATCAGTTGGCAAACAATCACTAATAAACCGCCAAATTCTTAATTTTAAAAACTACAGTGCTTGCTGTCAATATATGTTCTATACTTAAAAAAGATCGCTGAATGAAGATTTTTTTTTTTTTTCATATATTGAACCCATTTTATACTTTACTGCTTTGTTAGACAAACTATATTTATACAAAAAAATATTAATTTTTCCTTTTTTTATCATTTAATGCCATAATAAAGTATTCATTTTTATAGATCCTCACGGGTTCAGTATACATTTTGCAGCTTATATTAATTTCTAGTTTTTGTCTTCATAATAATTAGGCCTATTGTTTGATCACTGCATAATGGAAAAGATCGTAAGTAGAATGTTTATTTATCATAATGTCGTTTATTATTTATTTTTGCCAGGTATTGTCGTTAATAACTGAAAAACATTTAATAAAATAATTTCGCACATATAGATTATTGTTACATACCCTTTACAGAGATTTTAACTTTTCAGTTTGTATCACTTAATTGTAAAGGTTGCGGTCAAGATCGATTATTAATTTTTTTATTGCTTCGATACGTTTTTGTAATCAGTTATCTAAATTTATGACAACTTCTTGTTATAACTTACATTATATAATAATTTTTATTACAAATCAGATAGTAAATTATTTTCAATTAAAACCGGACAGCCCCAATTAAAAATAATAAAATTATTTATTTTTTAAAATGTCAATTTCGTAATTCACTAACGTAACACAGATACCCCATCATAATAGCTTCACGCAGTTGAAATATCCCGTAAGAGACCTGATCAAAGCGCTAAAGAAACTTTCAGGCTCGTCACACCCGTTAATTAATAATGACTATTTAACTGATGCCACAATGCTAGTCAATGACCAATCACGTTTCAATGAATGTTGTTTTACAACCAATGACAGTCGTGTTTCACCTCGCTCGTTATCGATTTCTCTTTAACAGTTCCTGCTTTTGTGATAAAGAAAGCTCCTCCTTTTTAATGTTCTGAACAGGTCAAAGCATTATTTTTCTCCAACAAATACATTCAATATAGCAAATAATGAAAAGATTCCTTGATTTTACTGAGTTGTTTACTAAAAAATAAATGAATAACCCGTAATGTTGATTATGATATATAGTTTGATGTGTTTAATTATTTCTCCACTTGGGTGCAGTCTTACAATATTGCGATCTTATTTGGCAATAAATAATATGATCAAGCAGCAGTGAATGGACATAATCTCACATTTCTGATTTGTTTTCAAACATCGCCGTTTACATTAAATATAAATATTTTAAAATAACTATAGTTAAACAATGATTTGTGAGTAAAAGCTTAATTTTATTCGCTACATAATCCTAACAAATGCCACTGTTGATTTCCAAACTCGTGACATTACTTATGAAAATAATGGCTAGAAGGATGCTATGTGCAGATTTATGACGGAGCAGCAATTACAGCTTAATCAAGTAGGGCTACCACGAGTGCAAGTATTGGGACCAAATTATTTTGAACCAGAGTTGAGTTTTCCAATGGTTTATTCAAAGTTAAACTACAATTTCCTACAGCGTATATTGTTCACAGATGAACGGACATATTATGCTGTATATAAACGTTTTAGCGAATTCAGTTTTACTACTTGCGAATTAAAGAGAAAGGACATGCTGGGAGATGTGCCAAAGTGGTTCAATGTAGATCACTAGCGCGTAAAGCTGAAGATCTTGGATTCACATCCGAGCTGAGATGCAACCTTTTTGTTTCTTATGTAGGCTATTTCTCTTACTGTGAATAGCCTCCATCTATATTAAAAGTAAACGTCCAAAAATTGTGATAAATACAATGAATGTAGAATATTTGTAGAACTATTTTGCTTTAATGTGTAAAGAAAGCACAAACAAAGTGGCTATTATTCCAGTTATATCAAATGACGTAACATGCATTAGCCTTAAACGAATTTTCACTTTGAATTAAAGAAAAAAGATTCATTGGAGTGTTTTTTTTTCGGGAAAAAAATGCTGCTTCGAAATTGTTGGTTTTGTTTTAAGACCTAAATTAATAAACATTCCAGTACTTGTCCATTTGTTATTCGTCCTTTGATCGTCTTTTTTAAAAGATTCAGTCTTAAGATTTGATAAAATACAGCTAAACATTTGATATAGTTACGAAAGAAGAGCTATATATAACGGTA
The DNA here is from genome assembly GCA_030220185.1 of Diploptera punctata. Taxonomy (NCBI): domain Eukaryota; kingdom Metazoa; phylum Arthropoda; class Insecta; order Blattodea; family Blaberidae; genus Diploptera; species Diploptera punctata. Next base: position 576,070 of record JASPKZ010005708.1, read on the forward strand.
GTGTGATGTATAAACGTAAATAGATCCGACTATGGTCAGTTTCCACGTTGAGATGGTTTGTTGGAGCCGAGCCATAACTTTGTTACTCCGGGGGGCCAGATTCCACACCATTACTTATCCACAATACTACAATATGACACTTTTCAATTAGAAATATCCACCCTTGAGCCATCACGCTGCGAAATCTGAAGGTCATAAGTTCGATTCCCAGTAGGATAATCGGTTTCGCCTTCCAATTAGTACTGCCAGTTTAAACAAGCTTCTGATATGATACAGGTATCTCAAGATATTAAGAATGCTTGATTAATCAGCCAATCCAAATCTCTCTTAATTCTCTTGCGTTATTGAAGAGTTGTATTTCTAGGTTAGGTTTGCTGTTTTCACCACTCTGTGATCAATTGCATGCAGCAATCTAACTGTCATGAATCATAATACAATTTAACAAATCTGCACAGATAGATATAAAAATAATAAAATATGTTACATAATTCGTATTAAAACGAAACATGAAACTTAACTTCCATCAACTGTGTAACTGCCAAAAATGAACCTTCTTGTTTTACTTTTTTGTTAACTTTCTGTTATTCTCGCACAAAGACACACGGACAAGACACACACCCAGACCCAAGGTGGAGATTAAAAATCCCCTACCCCGCCGGGAATCGAACTCGGGTCGCCGGAGTGGAAGGTAGGATCTCTACCGTCTACGCCACGGACATATTTAAATGTCGGTTTTAAGGCGTAGACCCAACAATTGAAATATGAGGTAAGTTGATTCTTCAAACTACGCTTTCTTGGACTATTTTTGCTTCTACTCGGAGAAGACAATACTACATGTGTTGTACCTCGGTCTAAAGTTTCCTGATATCTATACCCTAGTTATAGTGGATTTGTGTCGTATGTTAGTGATAGCATTATGGACTTAAATTCCGGATGTTTAGCGTTCGAATACAGCCTAGTGCTTTTATTTTTTTTAAAAGAGACAAAATATAGTTTCTTCTGTCTTCTTTATAACTGTTTTAGCATTTCACTCGTTTCATAAATCTATTATGCCATGATTATAATTATTTATTTATTTATAAATTTACGTCGCAATGTATACCATAAAATTTAATTAACCCATAATTTTCTTCTTAACTCATTCAACTAAAAATAAAAACACGTCTCATTTGTTTAGGCGTAACAGTGCACGCCGGGCATTCGCTAGTGGTTATATATAAAAAAATAGCGTGGCTGTTTGTCCTTTATTGTCTCAAAAACTAATGAACTTGACCAATTTAAACGTTTTATTTTTAATAATTTAGATAATTTTTCTTGGATAATAAACGTAGGCCTATGTAACATATTACCCTACGTACTATAGGGCATCGGTGAACTGAAAAGGTCGCTTTTTGGACGTTTAAATGGGCGTACGCTGCCTAAACCAGAACAATACACCAAATTAATGTACACAGAATTGAATATCTCAAAAAATCTACTATAAAGTCCGCGACAGCATGTGTTATACGGAAAAATTCACAATAACCATTTTTGCCTTTAAGCTCATTAATGCCAAGAAGATCGGGCAATGCCAGGTAGTCAGTTCGGGGTATATAAAATAATTACGATATAAATACATAACTATTTTTCTTTTTACTTATTCATCTAAACATAAAACACGTTTAATTTATTTAGGCGTATCAGCGCACACCGGGTATTAGGCTTACTATTCAATAAATTCTTCAGTCCTCTAAGAACACTGTGCTAATTCTTTAGCTCTTGCCTGAGACAAATTGAATATAAATTCATGATTTAACAGAAAATTCACTTCAGAACAGAATAAAACAATTAACATATCATAACAGTGACAGAATGAATAAAAGCAACATTACAAACGTTCGTTTCCATTTGGTAACATCACGGGAGAATGCATCACACTTGCCGACGGAGGGGAAAGATGTACCGTCGCCCAGCAGTTTAAATGGATTCACACATAGCCTATCCACCCGAAATGTAACTACCTTTCACATCAATCATGGCATTGGCAGTGTTACTTAATGTGTTTATTATTATTATTATTATTATTATTATTACTATTATTATTATTATTATTATTATCCACCGCTGTGGTCTCGACTGGTCACGCAGCGGGCCCGGGTTTGATCCCCGGCCGGGGCAGTTTTTCTGGGTGAGGTTTTTATCGCGGTTTTTCCTCACCTGTAAGACAAATGTCAAGAAAACTTTAAGGCCCAAACGATACCCGAAATCATATGGCCATCATCCTTATCATTATCATCCTTACCATTATCATTATCATCATCATTCTTCACCGGTGTGGAAAGCAACGGGAAGCTACCACACCTACACAATTCCCTAGTAAAGCTGCAAGCATAACGTGAAAATGCTATGATTGCAGTGAAGGACTTGCCTTCGGGCAGAATTACTATGGATGGATTATTATTGATGTTGTTGTTGTTCAATGCCACCACTTGTCATTTCGACATTCGGGTATTCTATCCTGGCATGACGTTGTTGAACCCACTTCTGAGCCTGGGGCGCCTTGAAGGCGGAATTACACTTCACTGATATATATGATAGGTGATGATGATGGTAATTACGCGCCAGCAGAGGCCTTAATCCTAAACTTAATTAATATGTTCATGATGATAATAGTGACCAGATGTTGTTCGGGGACCGTTTGGGCCTTAAATTTCCTGACATTTGAGTTACAGGTGAGGAAAGGCTCCAAGGAAAAATGATGGCGAAGAATTGAAATATATATATATATATATATATATATATATTCCCCTCAAACTGTTACCAACGATATCAGTGAGTACTGTCTAGTACGCTTCGCCATTGGTTTTAGTAAGGAACCGATATTTCCTTGTACTTCTATTTGTAGGCCTACCTCTTATTTTCCGCGTCATACTAATCGCATGACTGCGTGTACTGTCATTTCTATCTAGTGACAATAAATCATTTCATTCGGCCTTGACTCTTTAAAACTGCTCGTACGATTTATTAACGTTCTTCCCTCGTTTTATTGTAGGCCTATATAGATAGAGTAACAACTTACATATCTCTGATGGGATGCAATACTAAACAGCTTTACTTTTGATTCTAGTTAAATACATTGTGATAGATGGCAGTACATTTAGATATACATTATATAAATATATAACACATTATTTTGTTTAAATTGCATACGAATCCGTTAAGAACACAAGTCTGTTCCTTTTTCAATATAGATTAAGCATTAGTTTATTCTACATTCAAAAGTAACTAAAATTGGCAATATAATATGCACAACAAAAACAGAGAGAGCCATTCTCATAAGTAATGCCACGAGTGATTTCCAATTTATCTAGAGAATTTGGAAATCAAGAGTGACATTTGCTAGGACTATTTAACGAATAAAATTAAGCTGTTTACTCACAAATCATTGTTTAACTATAGTTATTTTAAAATATTTATGTATTTAATGCAAACGGCGATGCTTGAAAACAAAGGAGAAATGGGAGGTTATGTTCATTCACTACAACTAGATCATATTATTTATTGTCAAATAAGATCGCAATATTGTAAGAATGTGCCCAAGTGGAGAAATAATTAAACACATCAAACTATGTATCATAATCAACATTACGGGTTATTCATTAATTTTTTTAATAAACAACTCAGTAAAATCAAGGAATCTGTTCATTATTTGTTATATTCAATGTATTTGTTGGAGAAAAATAGTGTTCTGTCCTGCTCAGAACATTAAAAAGGAGGAGCTTTCTTTATCACAAAAGCAGGAGCTGATAAAGAGAAATCGATAAAGAGCGAGGTGAAACACGACTGTCATTGGTTGTAAAACAACATTCATTGAAACGTGATTGGTCATTGACTAGCATTTGTGGCATGAGTTAAATAGTCATAGTAAATTAAGCAGGGATGCTAGCTTCAGTTGACGTTTTGAGGATATTTAAGCGGTTAGGATATCTAGTAGCTTCCCATGATAATTGAAATATTAAAAAATTTAGAAACTGTAGTCACTGTTAATCCACATTTAACATAGCTAAATGAAGATGGGGATGGCTTCCTGAGAACGGAACTTGCAATTTGTAATGTAGAGTGGTGGTAATAGGCTGTCACGTAGCAGGTGAATTCTTATTACAAGAAGAAGGTGCTGTATATTTCTTATGATTTGAATTAACAAAAAGCATCACGTTGCATTGAACCTTATCTTTTTTAAAGTTACAGAGGTCAACTAACGTGGTTAAACAGGTTAACACGTTTGGCTCTCGTTCACATGGGAAGTTCAATCACACCATCTTCCAAACAAACTCACAAGTTCGTTCACCGAGATTATATGTTTGGCTTATATACAGTATACATACTGAATGAAAAGATGTCGTCTAATATGATACGTCCTATGTTAAATTAACGTCCGAGGGGTTTAAGGTATTTGCGTAGAACTGCAGTAATTTCGCTGGTTCGAGTCCCTAAGAGAGAATAATTTTTTTTTTGAATTTCGGGCAGCATGGAATCTGTGCCCATCATCATGAGACATTTGGGTAATTATAATAAATAGCGGCTCCAGATTGATAAAAACAGCTACGTATAACGGCTGGGGGACCGGGCATAATACTCATGTTCCATTCTTATACTAGATCATTGAACATAAACCTCTCTAAATGGCTCATGTGAATGTGAGGCCAGCAGTCGGTTGGTAGATGAGACCCTTCCAGGCCTGTCGCAACTTAGGGAAATAAAGATTAAATGATAGGCTATATCCAGAAACGTCATTACAATTGGAATACATGGGATTGCGAGAAATAAAATTTAAGAAAAATAATTTCCAAACGCTGGAATAGGTCAGATAATTTTTGTTCTTGGACAACAATGTATCTTATGCAAATTTGATTGATGGTGATAGTAAAATTGCGTAATTCCAAGAATTACCTGTAGGCTGTAATAAGAATGGCCGTATGTGATAAAGGAATAAAATATACTATTATATTTCATAGACTCCACCTATTCAATCGATCTGAAACATGACCGTTTTCATCATGAAAAACTTCATGAATTGAAGCTGCAGAAATGAGATTCCTCAGACCAATAGCAGATAACACATTATTAGATCATCGATGCAGTGAAGATATCCTGAAAGAACTAAAACTGCCAAGCATAGTTCTATAATCCATAGGAAACATGTAGAGATTCAGATATGCCTAAATCACAAAATTGAAAAGAGAGAACAAAATATTGGAAGCCGGAATGTGTTATGACGATGAGACTTAATGAAGCTACTGATGATCACGATTTAGAGATATATTTTTTCAATGCTTACTTTTAATAGAACGTGTTTGTTTTATTAAATGTAAGCCCATAAGTGTATAAAATCCACCCCTGATATTATTAGTTATTATATAAGTAATATAATAATATAGCGGAATGGATTTTCTGTGTTTGCTTTTGTTAAAATTGTGTTAAAACTTTGTCTAGTGCCTCGCTAGTCTATAAAAATTAGATTTGTCTTTTTTATAATGTCATTGATTCGTTCATAATAAGATAGTAGGCCTAACAAGCAATTTCTATACAAATAAGCTTATATTTTTTAAACTTAAAGTACATTATTTATGTTGTACATTTAATGTACAATTTCTGAATTAATAGATTTGTATTGTTAGTAATACTGGTATAGGCCTATGTCGCCTCTACATTCTCAATTGTGTCGTTGGATTAGTGTTTTATTTATTTATTTATCTTTTCCTTCTATATCTTTTCCTTATATTTTTATTCGGATTACCCTTTGATAGTCGGAAGGTTAAAACATTGAATATATTGTATACAGAGTGCTCTTACAAACTTCTAGGACTTGTAGAGCGGACTGAGTTGATAATATTTAGAATTAGAAACCATGTGTGGAAACTTACCGTTTTCGTGCTACAGCCATTTGAAAACAAGCATTGCCTGAACTTACGTCATGTGTCTCAACAAGTAATAGCTTCGCGATTCGTCCGCCTGCAGAGTTATATGATGAGGGGCGCTTACTTCGGATCACGTGATGTCAATTCACGTTTATCCTACCTCTCGGAGCTGATTCGAGCCTCACTTTTCACTTCATGTTCGGGAACATCTGGACCGACGATTCGAGCAAAGTTGGTTAGGCCGAGGTGGTCCAATTGCATGGCCTCCTCGATCACCGGATTTGACTCCATTGGACTTTTTCCTCTGGAGTCGTATGAAGAGTTTGGTTTATGACACTCCTGTGGAGACAGAAGAACATCTGGTGGCACGAGTTGTGGTCGCCGCAGGAGATATTACAGATACACCAGGTGTGATAGAGCGCGTTACCAAAACATCATTCGTAGTTACAATGTGTGCAACGAAGTTACTGGTCGCCACATCGAACCGCACTTGTAGTGGATCTGAATGTTAACAATCATTTCAAAGGGACAAAAACAGTTTAAGTTTAACTGTAAACAAAAGTGTTTGTGAAAAATGATTCACTTTTCATTTTGTTTCTTTTGGTTATTAATGAGTTGAATTGTAAAACAAGTGATGCACTGTGTCACGCCTCATAATAAATTACTTGTAAAAGTGGTCGCGTTAAAAACATGTTTTGAAACTGCTGTAGCACGGAAACGTTAAGTTTCCGGACGTGGTCTTCAATTCCAAATATTATCAAATTCAGTCCCCTCTACAAGTCCTAGAAGTGTGTAAGGGGAATTTTAGAGCACCCTGTATTACTGGTGTCATGAGACTTTAAATATTTTGGCAGACACTTTAATGCCCTCTTGCAACTTGGTGAGAAGTTGAAACGGAGTTTATTATCTGACTATATATTTTATTTATTTTAATTAAATTGCGAAAGGAAAGAAGGAAGTGAAAGACAAGTATAAATTACGTTTCGACTTGTATCTGACGTTGTTAAGTGTATGCAAAGATGGAAAATTAAGTATTTTATGTGCGGAGTTAAAAAAACGTTTTTGCGCTAAGCAGATTTATGGACCTTACATAAGTGTTTTACAAAACTAACATGCCGATTTTAAGACGATTTGAAACTTTTCGAATGTTTCCTTTTCGGTATATTAGATAAGCAGATATCATACAAATGATCAGTGGTATAGTTATTGGTACAGTATTTAATTTAATTGTAATTTTGAGATGCTTTAGCATCTCAGGTCATATAAGGAATATGACTTTCTGATGCGTTTGTTTATTATTACATGAGACTCGACTTAAGCGCTAAGTTTTATTTATTTTTTATTCCACGTTTATAATGGTTCTTAATAATCTTATTTTACTGAAAAATTGCTATATGAACTTCTTTAGAAATGTAATATATATTGAAACTATCATAAAAAAGTAATAAAAAATATAACATTTTAATGCATTCTTACGTTGCATGCTGTGTTTGTCGTGTAGTGTGTGTAGAAGTTTACTTATTTAATTTTAATATAATAGAATGTTGTTATGGTAAAATAGGTCCTAGTAATAAAATTGCAAACATCAATTAATTTTGAATAAAAAAAACTCGGCCAGGTTTGTCGGTATTGGAGTTTTATTCTGGGACCTCCTGGATACGATTGACCCAACATGGGGGCGCTGATAAAGATTCTTATACAGTTAGAACCATGAAACAATTTAGATTTTTTTTACTCAAACGACGGAGTATACATTTCTGCACTCTGTTCCAAATGTTCAGGTAAAAATGTCAATTTTTAGTTATTATACTTTTTTTGTAAGATGTGCATGCGGCAGTCAAGAAAAGGGGCGTGGCACATGTTGACAGATTGTTAGTAGCTGAATGTTTTGTAATATTGTTCAGATGCCATGAAATTTATTCTTTGTTTTTTTAGTTATGTTGGTATCTAGTCTGCTTTCTTTGGTTTAGTATATTCTCTTTGGGAAAGACATATTTGTTGTTTGAGATATTAATTAAATTGAAGTATATTCCTAGTTTTTTTCTCCAGACCACGTATTGTTCAGTTCAATTACTTGGTTACAGTATGTTCAAATGGATAGGGTAAAATATATTGTACAGGGTGTGTAAGATTTAGAGTCAGAATTATGCACATTATAGAGGACTGTAATTAGACTATTTTAAGAATGGGAATCAAAGGTCCGAAATGCATATTTCAGACTGTACGATGTCTTGAACAAGAGATACTGGTAGCCCACTGTAGCAAAACACTTGATAAATCTTTGATAAAACTAACTCTGAATTCAAAAAACCGTTACCATTCGTAATAGATGATTGGGGATAATATTGCTCTAACCCCAAGAAGTCTCCACAAAGTGAATTTGAATGCATGGGTTTCGTGGATAGGTGACAGAGTCATAGGATCCAACACCACCTTAAAGTCTGATGTGTGAACAAGACCTGATAACAATCCGTGGCTTGAATGATTGGACCTTTCTTTAAGTTCAAGATCACGTGCCGAATGGTATACAGTTAAAGCTCTCAATTCGCGAGGAATATGTTCCGCAAATGTGCGGCGAATATGGAATGGTAATTTGCATGAGTATAAGGGGGATACATTCCAAGTTTCCAAAATAAAATAAAAATTATCAAACTAAAATAAATAAATTAGAGATTTTGAACAATTTCTATTAATTATTACTGTCAGGCTTAGGCAAGGGCTTAAAGAAGTTAGTTTTTTTCTTCTGTTTTGCCGCTTTTAAAAGGTATTTCAATTCAGATTAATATTCTGCTGTGAATTCAGTGATAGAATTCCTTATTTTGTCTTCGGATTTCTTGATGAATCGTACAGTTCATTCATTAACATTGAAACAGCATGATATAGATGCAAACGACTCGCCAACGCGTAAACGGTCGAGCATTTCTATTTTAACCTTATATTAAGCGGCAACATTACTTTATTCCGCTTCGGAACCAATTTTCTTTTCTTTTACTCGACATTCGACCATATAAATTGGCAACAAAATAGAAGAGACACTTGTTATTCAATCATACTTATTGAAACGAATGACAAGTTGAAACAATAAAGCACCGACCGTGGCGAAGGCGTCATTTTTAACGGACATAGCGGCGCGGAAATACGACAGCGGCGGCTTGTAGCAACGAACTTTAGACTTAGTGACAATAAGGTTTGTTTTTCTTTGATATTTGTTTATCCATTTGGTTCGAATCGCTCTTTGTAAAAGTCGCCTTGGCACGTGCCTGCAGTAAAAAAAGTTGGCGATGCGTTAATAAAGAATAATAATCCTTCTAATATACCGACTGGATCCGCGAATAATGAAATCTTGAGCCGCGAATACAGGAACTGTGTCGCAATTTTTTAACTCGCGAATAAGGAGCTTTTACTGTATGCATTATCGATCAATTGTTTCATATCTCAAAATACTCAGTTCAGAGTATTTTCGGCATCTGCATAATTTTAATGCTAAAGGTTAAAAAAAGGCTACAAGAAAGTGTGATTTTATTCAAACTGTGAACTAAACTGATAAAAAAAACAATTCGACAAAAGGTAAGCTTAGAATTGAGAGTTTTAATGTTTAATGTTCAACATCTGTCAGTGAAATGTAAGAGGAATCCGTCCATCTGCAGTGCTTGTAACGAGACCTGACATATAATAAAATTAACTGAAAGGTCTGTTAAAAAACATACTTCAATCTTGTAAGTAGTCAGTGAGTGATTAGAATTGAGAGTTTTAATGTTTAATGTTCAACATCTGTCAGTGAAATGTAAGAGGAATCCGTCCATCTGCAGTGCTTGTAACGAGACCTGACATATAATAAAATTAACTGAAACGTCTGTTAAAAACATACTTCAATCTTGTAAGTAGTCAGTGAGTGATTAGAATTGAGAGTTTTAATGTTTAATGTTCAACATCTGTCAGTGAAATGTAAGAGGAATCCGTCCATCTGCAGTGCTTGTAACGAGACCTGACATATAATAAAATTAACTGAAACGTCTGTTAAAAACATACTTCAATCTTGTAAGTAGTCAGTGAGTGATTAGAATTGAGAGTTTTAATGTTTAATGTTCAACATCTGTCAGTGAAATGTAAGAGGAATCCGTCCATCTGCAGTGCTTGTAACGAGACCTGACATATAATAAAATTAACTGAAACGTCTGTTAAAAACATACTTCAATCTTGTAAGTAGTCAGTGAGTGATTAGAATTGAGAGTTTTAATGTTTAATGTTCAACATCTGTCAGTGAAATGTAAGAGGAATCCGTCCATCTGCAGTGCTTGTAACGAGACCTGACATATAATAAAATTAACTGAAACGTCTGTTAAAAACATACTTCAATCTTGTAAGTAGTCAGTGAGTGATTAGAATTGAGAGTTTTAATGTTTAATGTTCAACATCTGTCAGTGAAATGTAAGAGGAATCCGTCTATCTGCAGTGCTTGTAACGAGACCTGACATATAATAAAATTAACTGAAACGTCTGTTAAAAACATACTTCAATCTTGTAAGTAGTCAGTGAGTGATTAGAATTGAGAGTTTTAATGTTTAATGTTCAACATCTGTCAGTGAAATGTAAGAGGAATCCGTCCATCTGCAGTGCTTGTAACGAGACCTGACATATAATAAATTAACTGAAACGTCTGTTAAAAACATACTTCAATCTTGTAAGTAGTCAGTGAGTGATTAGAATTGAGAGTTTTAATGTTTAATGTTCAACATCTGTCAGTGAAATGTAAGAGGAATCCGTCCATCTGCAGTGCTTGTAACGAGACCTGACATATAATAAAATTAACTGAAACGTCTGTTAAAAACAATACTTCAATCTTGTAAGTAGTCAGTGAGTGATTAGAATTGAGAGTTTTAATGTTTAATGTTCAACATCTGTCAGTGAAATGTAAGAGGAATCCGTCCATCTGCAGTGCTTGTAACGAGACCTGACATATAATAAAATTAACTGAAACGTCTGTTAAAAACATACTTCAATCTTGTAAGTAGTCAGTGAGTGATTTGTTTTAAAGTTTAAAACGCTTCGGTAATATTTATGACTTTATCAGCACAAGGTTTGGCATCCATGAAGCTCAAGTACCATGATCTATAATTTAATAACTTAAGTTGACTTGACCATACCGCAACCATCTACAGTAACTCTGCCTTTAAAAAAAAAAACATCTCCCTAAATTTTATTTCAGCTTATTTTACTCATATGCATCTTAATTGGTCAGTTCCAAAAATGAAATCTGAATCACGTTCATGTTTTTTTTTTCATAACCGTGAATCGCGAAAAAAAGTCTGAATCCCAACCGTGGTTTTATATTATCGGTACTTATTGCTTCCATTAAATAGAGGGTACGGCATTCCTGATATATTGGCTAAGCAGTCCTGATAGCCGACAAGGGATATCCCCCACCTTAAGGGTTTGGTGAGGGTAACAATCTCACTCAAGAAAATAAGCTCATTCAGAAAGTCTCGACGTGGGTTGGATCATCGTCACAACAGCAAAAGAAATTGCACAGAAGATTTTGATACTTAAAATACCAGGAGTCTGTGTGTAGTATGACTAACTAACTCACTCACGGTTTCTATCGAACCGTAGATTCGTGGCCGCGCGGACATAAGCTATCAATACATCCTTATCCTGAGCTGATTTCCAATCATCCACTGTATAATCCACTTCCCTAAAAGCATGGTTAATGTTATTCTCCCACTTCATTCTTGGTCTACTAACTGGGCGTTTTCCCTATGGTTTTCTTACAAGAAGCTAGCTTCCATGCACCTCTTTCATTCCCCATTCGTGCTATATGTCCTGCCCATCGCAGTCTACTAGACTTAACTGTTGTTAATATATCTGGCTTCTATAAAGTGCATGTAGTTCACTGTTATGTAGCTTTCTCCATTCATCTGTCTGTTCATCTCTCTTTGGTCCAAAAATTTTCCTAAGAACTTTATTCTGAAATATTCGTAATCTTCTCTCCTCTCTTAAAGTAAATGCCCATGTTTTGCATCCATATAATATAACTGGGAGAATAACAGTATTATATATTTTTCAGTTTAACGTTTTTTGAAAGGAGGTGGGACGACAAGAGTCCCTGAAATGTTTAATAGCACGCATTTCCAGAATTGAGCCTATGTTTCTTTGTGCATCTCATTCCTATTTATAATTATTGTTCCTAGATATTTGAATTCAGCCACTTCAAAATTTTCCTCATTTGTCATTAACTGTCCATTTCCATTATTTAATGTATTTCTATGTGTGAATATAGGCCTATATTTATTTTTATTAATATTTACTTGCAATTCCAATTTCTTAGTGTTACCCAATAGAGAGTGCGTGTTGGCCCTTAGTATCTCTTCGCTATCGCCAAATAATACTACATAATCAGCATAGACCAACAGCTTATTAATATTGTGTAGTATGACAAGGGCATTAAAATCAGTAACTACTGAATTATACATCTGGTTGATGTGCAGGGCATTAGACAATTGTTTCCCAACCTGTGGTTCGCTGGGGGTTCGCAAAATATTTTGAGGGGTTCGCCAAAACTTTTCCGTAGTGGCGGGTTTCGAGGTTAGGTCTACTAATTGTTTCCTTCGTTTCTGCGACATTGTCGTAATAATAACTGGATTCGCAATCCCTTCGAAGAGTCAGCAATTTTACAATCCACATAAGCGTAAATGAAAAAGAGCAGCTTCTCAAAATTTACACTGGTTTTTAGTTATAGAAAAGTTATAATCTTTGTCATTAAATGGTTTTTGGTTAAGCTTAAAGGAGTTCCCAGTGTTAGCGAATAAAGCCATAACGACTTTATTACCTTTTTCATCCACATAGTGCGAAAAATCGTTTTTTTCATATGCCTATTTAAAAAATATATACAGAAACAGACTTTATGCTCTAAAGTGATTTGAGACTTTATATAACTCCTGTGGTTCCTGACTTCAAAGCCCCGTGTCAGGGAAAGCAGGCGCAACCTTCTAATTGAATTCCAAGGAACTGTGTAACTTTCAGGCCGTAACTAGAGTTACTTTATGTTTTAAGTTTTAAGGGTTATGTTAATCTAAAATACAATTTAAGAATATCTACATCTAAAACAAAAATATTAGCTCTGAAAGGGAAATGTGCAATAAGAACAAAAATAGTGATAAACAATGTGATTATAGACCAAGTTCAGAATTTTAATTATTTGGGATGTCATTTAGGTAATGACAGAAATTTAGATAAACACACTGAAATACAACGATTCAACTATCTATGTGGCACAATTAAACGCACTTTATTGAATAAGACTAGAAAATAAACTATTTTGAAGTTTTACAAAGTATTGGTAATTCCATCTCTTATCTATTGATGTGAAACCTGGACATTAACAAAGGCAGATAGTAAACAAATAGAGGCTGCTGAAGTGAAGATGTTGAGAGCAATAGCAGGATACGAAAGGACCGATAAAAGGAAAAACGAAGATATAAGAACATAACTTAATATATTTAATCTCTGTGAAAGAATAAAATACTATCAAAATGCTTATCTTCAGCACGAATGAATGAACAGCGCATACCAAGAAGAATGTATAAACCAATAGGGAGAAGAATGTTGGGAAGACCATTGAAGAGATGGAAGGACCAATTCGATCTATAATGAGATCGGAACGGGCCATTAGGCTTAATCCTTGTTGTTGATGATGATGATGAGAAACTTTTGTTTGGAATTAAATTTTATGCGTGTCTACTGTATGTATATTTAAAAGTCAGTGGTTCACCCAACTCAGATCGTTGTTGGGAGGGGTTCGCGGGTTGAAAAAGGTTGGGAACCTCTGCGTTAGACGAATATTCTGCTTCATAAGGGTCTATGGTCTGTCATATTTCTAAATATTAGTATTTCAAACAATGGCAAACATTGTTAATACTATTTGAAGAGAAAAATTACGCTCAGACCGGGACTTGAACCCGGGACCCTTGGTTCTCTAGACCAAGTGCTCTACCAACTGAGCTACCTGAGCAAGTATCGATCTAAACGCAAATCTTTCTCTATATACATTGTAATTCCCATCCACCAAATGCTGTGAAGCCATGCTTCTATCTTGCAAATGGCGGCTCCTTTTATTAAGAAGACATATTTGGGAATTATACATTACAGCCAGTACGGCTTTTTCAAGTTTTATTATTGATTTCGTACATCTCAATGATGGATAAATCATATTTGAAGAGAAAAATTATAATCAATAATAAAAAATTGTTAATACTGTTAAATGTTAAAAATAATGTGTGGTGTAGTGATAATTTATCATAGTATTGATTTTATTAAACACAATGTGTACATTTAGAGTTTTCACCAGTCTTTTGTAATTTTGGTGAGAGGCTCAGTTCTGCTTTGGCATTTCATTAGGTGGTACCTGGAGCATGGCTCGTCGCAAAGCTTACATCTGCAGTCCTCCTTCGGGTCGTGGTATGACGGATTCTGACATATTTTCCAGTGGAAACCATGCGCGGCGAAGCGTGCGTATAGGTGGCGAAGTTGGAAGTTCGGTCCTTTCCACACATCAGTTTTCATCGTTTCTGTGTCCATTATTTCCATCGGTATTTCATTGGCTTTGTTTTCTCTCTCTTTGATGGCGTCTTTATATGCCTGGGTTTCTGGTAGATTGAAGCGAAGCTTGATGTCCTCAATGAAGTAGGATTCATGTGCTATTCTGTAGGCGTAGCTGTTTCTTGTGTACTTTGAGAGTGACAAGGCCCTCTTGAGATATCTGGCTTTGACATTCTCCAATTTCTTGAGGTTTTTCGCTGTTAGGTGAATCCAAATTATCTGAATACCGTATGTGGCCGCTGGTGCTACCTTGAGTTGGAACAGTGCCATCGCCGTTGGCAGGGACAGTCTCTCAAGCTTGGGGATGTCGAACATCGAATTTATTGCCGCTGTGGTCCTGTCTTGTATATGCATAGTGAACGTGGTTCCAGTGGTCTGCAGCGTCACTCCCAGGTACTTAAAGTTGGGGACTATTTCTAGGGCTGAGTCGCCGCACATAAAGTGGTCATTTTTTGATAATCTCCCTCCTCTTCTAAACTTCATTGCTTTTGTTTTGGAGCTATTTATTTCCATTGAATTTTCTGACGCCCATTTTCTGATATTCTTCATGCCTCTCTTGCGATCTTCAGGACTCTTGGAAAGGATGGCCCTGTCCATTCGGCATACTAATAAGCTTTGTTATTCTTGCGTGTATAGCTTGTCCAATATCGGCCGTCATAATGTTAAAGAGGACTGGGCTCAGTGGGTCTCCTTGTAGGACTCCTCGTGTTTGAGCAATTTCTTTTGACATTGATATGCCATCGTAGATTTATCATAGTATTAAAACAAGTTAGTAAATCATTTGATAAGAATTTTTGCGAAGCTGGCAGAACGTAGATAGGGCAACACCTTGGCGAAGTGTACACCCGTTATGATTTCATCACTAGATTAAGTGTGCGTGGGCTAGTGGTTCTACCTGTCCATCCACCACAAACCTCTGCTAACATTTTGCATATCTTATTTACTGTTTGTTATCTCAGGTTTTTTTCTGTTGCAACTACTAGTTCAAGTAGCTTGTATATTCCGTTATACATATTCTAAGCTTTTATTTTTTTCCTGCCTGAAATGTTTATTTTCCTTTGAAAAATATGAAATAAATAATTCTCCATGCAGAACGTGTATTTCAGAATTCAGTTGTGAGTTTTTAAAATTTCCATTTTTTTTTTTTTTAGGTATTTAAGGGATCCAAGAATCATTTTCTCTTGAATAGAATTCAATAACTTCAACAGTAATTATTGCTGAAAGTAAATATGTTTAAAAATTATTCATAAGTAATGCGACGAGTGATTTCCAAATTATCGATAAATTCACGACTCACGAAGTGAGGAGTGAATTTATCTAGAGAATTTGGAAATGAAGAGTGGCATTTGTTAGGACTATTTAACGAATAAAATTAAGCTCTTTGCTAAAAAATAATTATTTGAATATAGTTACCGGGGTTTTAAAATATTTATGTAAACGGCGATTTTGAAAACAAATTAGAAATGTGAGGTATGTATATTCACTGCAACTCGATCATATATATATTGCCAAATAGGATCGCAATATTGTAAGATGCACTCTAGAGGAGAAATAATGAAACACATCAAACTATTATAATCAACATTGTAGGTTAATCATTTATATTTTGAATAAACAACTCAGTAAAATCACTGAATCTATTCATTATTTGCTATATTCAATGGTCTAACCTGTTCAGAATATTAAAAATGGAGTAGCTTTCTTTATCACAAAAGCAGGAGCTGTTAAAGAGCTAGGTGTAACACGTCTGTCATTGGTGCAAAAAAGAATTCATTGAAACGTGATTGGTCATTGATTACGATTTGCGACATTAGTTAAATAGTCAGCGTTAAAGCCATCCATTATGACATTATTAGCGAGGGAAGTTATTTTAAGTCATCTTAGAGTGCCGAAAAATCATCAGAAGGAAAACCAGGAAGGGGAAGGAGCATGGCTGAGGTAATGTGTTAAGAAAATTCAGTTAAACGATGGAGAACAACAGTTTCAGTATAAACCTATAGGAACTCGTAATGACATGTAAGGCGGCGAAGATTCACTGTAACACCATGGAGAAGCAATATTGTAATATATATTGAATTCCATTGAGTTGAAGGAATATGGCTGTATTTTTATTTAATCTTATTTAAAGACGCTTTAATATCGATATAAATCGCCTCTTAGAATCATTAGGTGTAATCATCAGTTTACGGGTTTCCATTGGATGTTAATGTGTTTTTTAACAAAGCGATACGATGTGAAGGTTGTCTATGCATGGAAAATTAAAAGAAGGAGCAGAAAAGGAAGACCAAGAACAACCTGGAAAAATAACATTCAAAATTCAATGAGGAAATTTGTTGTAATAGATGAAGACACAGAGGATAGAGAACGATGGAGAACTTTAATTAAAGGGGACAAAATTGTGAATGTTTGTTGCAAACTACAAGTCTAGAAGTTCGTAGTCATTTATGTATTTTTTAAACTCATGTTAATTACTAGGATTGGTTGGAGAAAACCCTCAATGATGAAAATTCTCAAAATAATGATGATACTATAGGCTATGAATGATTATTATAGCCATATGGTGATCAGGGGCTATTTCACCCTTAAAATTTAAAGCTTCATAATTTTTTTTCTTACAGGTGAGTAAAAAAAACCCAAAAAAAGTAACCCAGAATCTCAACCCGATGAGGATCGAACACGGGCCCACTGCGTCTGAGGTAACAACGTTACTCCTAGACCATAGCGGTGGCTAAGGATGTTTTAAATGTGAATCGAAGTTTTTCTTAAATATCTGGGAAAATGGTGTTCATTTATCTTTGTGTTTTATCAGTCCCATAATCATTCACAGTCTTTTTTTAAGGATTTTTTTTTTAAATTACTTTAAATGTTCTAGTAATTTTAAAACATTTCACTCTATTCAACTTTACTTGAAAATTCAATGAAACATTGACAGTTTATTTACTCGAGAATGAAGCTCTACATGTTTTATATAGGCCTACTGTATTACAATTGTTTTATAAATTAAAACTAAAAAAATAATTTAAATTAACTCGAGAAAATATAATTGATTAATGAAATTCATATATTCAGACCAAAATAAGTACTCAATTCATTAAAAATTATGAACGTTAAATTATATTTCTGAAATAGTATCCTTATTCCGAAATAGTTGTAAAAAGTCGAATTTCTACACACAGTCAAAACCTTTTAAAGGCTCTTTTTGCTTAAAAAAATATTTTTTTCTATTTAATGCAATAACATTTCAAATAAATATTTTGAAATTTCTATATGATGGTTTAATCAATGGATGTATAGTAAAGAAATATAATAAATCCGTTTGCAATAAATATTTTTTTTTGCTCCGTATTATTTTATCATTGTCTCGCGCCGCAGCCTAGTGGTTAGGGCAAGAAGCCATGGTGCAGATCTACGGGACTTTGCGCTGACTCGAGTCCCCATGGGGGAAGAACTTTTCTCATGGAATTTCGGCCAGTATGGGACTGGTGCCCACCCATCATCGTGAGGCATTTAGGTCCCCTAGAGATAGAAGAGATAAAAACAGCAACATTTTAATAATTTTTTCTCGTTATTAATTAAAAAGGTTTGGTTAATAGGTAAATTAATAGTGACTCCAGGTTGTGAAGACCAGCTAAACGGCTGGGGAACCTGACATACTGACCAAATGTCACCCCTACACTGGCTAGGTGATCGTCTATCACTGTGATTAACACATGTGGATGTGAGGTCAGCAGTCGGATGGTAGGCCAAGGGCCTTCTAGGCCTGTCGCGCTTGGAGTTTTTTTTTAAATTATTTTATCATCTCCAGTTCCACAACCAGAGAGATGGATATTGGCTTTCTTCCAATTTGATTTTTAATTTTTTCTTCAGTTCCTTACACTATTTTTTATGATACTTGGAAAGGGAGGAGTTCACTTTCTACCAAGTTTTGTGTATTATTAGTTATTACCAAGACTTCTGTATCGCAACCAGTTTTCAAAAAATCATAATAATACATGTAAGTAGCATTAATTCGCCAATAAATTAATTTCTCATTCACCGAAAAAGTTATAACAAAATAATTAGTTAATTACACATTAATAACTATTTACGTCTTAAAATAATGCTGCCTTCTGTAGAAAACTTAAGAAATTAATTTTACACCACTAGGTCAAAGTAATCACGAAAGGAAGTAGCAACATTTTTCCGACGCCCTTGGTTCTTGGATCTTTACGCTTGAGTTTGCATTGAAGGTAATCATATCGTGTAGATATTAGTGGTTTTTCTTGAATCACAAATAACAAGCGTGCGGTCTTGGAAGAGCCATATTTGACGTGATCGCTCACACGAAACATTTTCTAACATTCTCTGGTGAAGGCGTTTCTGTTGAACTTTTCAAAATATCGATTTTACCTTCTTACATAAAAAAAAATGCAAGTGGCTGGTTTACAACAACACCTTAAAATAAAACAAACATGTAACTATTAATTACATAATTATATTAAATTTTAACAACAGAATTTTTTTTACATATAATTATTAAATAATTTTGCCGATGCTGTCTAGTACTGCCAGCAGCAAATCTAGAAAGCAGTGCCTAGTCATTTAGAATTTGGATACATTGATTTTTTCAAAACAAATGACAACTTAGAGCGTGAAATTGAAAATTGAAAATGACCAAAGGCACAAATAACTGATGTTGCGCGATTGCATTTCTAGATGCGAATACATCAAAACAATCGTAACAAATTTCCTGGTGCAACAGGACTAGTCTCTTGGCCTACCAGTCAGCTGCCTACATACCGGTTGATAATCCAGCCAATATAGGGGTGACATGTGGTCAGCATGCGACTTAACTCTTAAATATGATCTTCTCAACATGAATTAGCTACACATTGTTGGTACCCTAATTCTTCACAATACTGGTCTCCTACACTGACCGAAATTCGATGAAAACATTTATTGCCTGAAAGGGACTCGAACCAGCGCCTAGCTCTGCTCTGCATAGTGACTTTGCCTTAGCTTAGGCTTAGACAGTTCAACAGCAGGGCGGGACAAAAGAAAAACATCCCAGAGATTGAATGTATTTTTATTCAACTCAGTTATGTTAAAAAGTGTTAATAGTTTTGTGTAAAAGTATTTCAAATCAGATGCTTGCCGTAATTATTTCTTGGAAAAGTTTAAGAGAACTTAGTATCATATTAATATATTAAGTCATTAAATAATTACGTTTATTGAAGTAAGATAAAACTTGAAGTGCCAAAAAAAAAATAAAAGATAGTATGTTGTTGTTTTTTTTTTTTTTTTTTTTTTTTTTCCACTTCATGGTTATAGTAGCTTTATCTTTTGAAGCCATCAATATATTTAGCTTTATATGTTATTGTGTAGTCAAGTCTTCTTTACGTTTACCGAGTTGCTGTTTTTTTAAATTGATTTTTTTTGTCCGTGCCAACAAGTTGTCTTACGATATTTCTGGCATTCTCTCCTGGCATTGGCGGAATTGTAACCCTCTTCTGAGGTTTAGGGCTGCATGGAAGGCGAAATATGATGGGTGATAAATGATAAATGATTTCCAGGTGTTTTTAAACTTTAATACAATCTAAATTTCAAACCATGGGCTACCTCAGGATTAATTCCATCTATGGGAAAAAAAAATCCTTTAATCTAACCGAGAATCGAACCCGGTGGACAATTTTTATTTTATTTTGATTTTTATATAGTTTTATTTAAGGGTTTTATATGGTTTATATTTAATTGTGCAATACATGCATTATAAGTCCTTGCATTGAAGTTTTTATGGAATAATCTAGAACTAAATATACTAATTTCCCATTGGTTCTTGTCATTTTCGCGAGAAATCTTTGTTTGCGAATCAAGTTCTTTTGAATACTAGAATGTTCTAGACGTTTCTCCTCAACCTCAGACGCGGACTAGAGTTCATGGAGTTAACATCACGTCCCATCTCCGCAGTAAATGCGTTACAAAGATTACTAAAGTTGCAGTGAAGTTATTGAATATAAATGAGTAGTGCAAATGATGTGATTTTAAAAGTTAAACACAAATATACCAGAGTTAATTTGATTAGCGTATTCTTGTATAAGTGAATCCTAGTAATACAGTCCATTTTCTTTGTGGCCTTTGAACGGAATTTATGAACAAATTCTGCCACACAACACCCGGCACATCATGAATTGTACTCTAAAGCTGTGATCATGTGATCACAAGACCATGAGGTTGGTCTTTTTTTTTTTTTTTTTTGCAATGATGTTTGAAGTGGTGATTATGATTAAATGAATTCAGGTAATGAAATGAGATGAACAGATAGGTGAATGGAGAAGGCTACTTAACAATAAACTAGATGGTCTTTATAGAAAACCAGTTATAATAAGAACAATTATGTCTCGTAGACTGCGATGGGCAGGACATGTGGCACGAATGGGAAATGAAAGACGTGCATGGAAGCTTCTTATAGGAATACCAGAGGGAAAACGCCCAGTTGGTAGATCAAGAATGAGGTGGGAGGACACCATTAACCATGATTTGGGGGAAGTATATTATACAGGGAATGAATGGAAAACATTAGCTCAGGATAGGGATGTATGGAGAGCTTATGTCCGCGCGACTATGAACCTATGGGTTCGATAGTGCCATTGAGTAAGTTAGCTAGTTAATGAAATTTAAACCCATAATTTGTCTTGACGACTGGGAAAACTAAGAAAAAATACGAACACGAATGTTACTGCCTGAGTCGCTCATTTTCTTATGTAAGGCCTATTGATTTAATGAATGAATGTAAATATTTGTATCTGCAAAATAGTGAACACGGCTCTGCAAAAATGAAATTACTGTAACTAGGTGAAATCTGTAAAAATAATAAATACGTAAAACCATTAACCGCAGTCGAAAATAAAAGAATGCAGAAGACTACATAACAGTGAACTACGTGGTCTTTATAGAAAGAAAAATGTAGTTAAGTCTCGTGGACTGCGATGGGCAGGACATGTGGCACGAATGGGGAAAATAAGACGTGCATGAAAGCTTCTTGTAGAAAAACCAGAGGGAAAACACCCATGAACCTACGGGTTCGATAGTGGCAATAAGTTAGTTATCAACTCTACAGGAATCCTTACTATTTTTAAGGTTTAAGAAATATATGGGTATATTTCTTCATTTAAATATTATAGGCCTGCATATTATTTTTCATCATGTGTAATGTCGAAATGAAACTTTTTCTTCATTCGTGGAGAATCCACCGAATCTCCTTTAAATATGTATAAGGACTAAAGAATATAACAAGTAGCCTGTAACGGGTAGAGGTCCTCCTCGGATGTTTGGATGTAGCGTCAATATCCCTGTTTTCTAATTCTTCTTTGCTACTAATTCCAAGGCGTGACAACTGAGAGGGAGATTTTTAGTTCCTTATAAGTTATTATAACCTATTTCAATTTCTATTCCATCATCTTCCTTCTACATTATCCACACACACTTACAGCCTTTTCTAAGCATTGTATCTACAATATATATCATCCAGTTCCTTATGAAAATATTGTTACGCGTCGAATATAGATGTCTGAATTGCGCAGCTGGGGAGAATGGTGGTCTCGCATTGGTCAGAGTGGAGTTGCGAGTCGCCGAATTGAGAGTCAAAAGGCCCCGCGCAAGCATCGAAATGTCTAGGCCCTAGACGTTTCCACCGACATATCCCTCCTCTTTCGGGAGGGGTCCGTGGCCAGAGGCTTCTACAGTTCGAAGTATCTCGAACCTAAGCCTGGAAAGTTCCTCCCACTTATAAAAAGAGCGAAGGCGAGGCACCAGGCCAGTCTTGATTTGACGGCGATAGCAGTGTCTTGAGTTGTGTACGAGAAATTGTGGTGAACGGATTCATCAATGACTGCAAATAATTGTGACTGATAAGCATTGAAAGAAGATTAATTTTAGGTGAAAATTGTAATAAGTTTACAGATAATTTGTGAAAAGAAATAAAGTTTTTGGTGGGAATTTAAACGACGCCTGTTTGTTCATTTACGTCAAAATTAAATAAACACGAACCCGGTCACTGCCTCAATATTAATGTTAGTTTATTCAACTTGAATAAAGTTTATTTATTTATTTATTTTCCACAAGATAAATTTAAAATTCTTTGGAGAATATTTGACACCCATTATTCAGGGTATAATTGTTATTATTGTTTTGGGTGTATATTAATATATATAATTATTATTGTATCTAACTGGCTTACCACGGGTCCATTTTCTAATTCCGGCTACACCATATAAACATTTATTTGAGTGTTTGCCTCTTGAGAACAATTGAGTAAGTATTTGATATGGCATGTGGCGACATAAACAAATTAGTAAAAGTGAAATCAACTGATGTGTTATTCTGTACTGTAATTCAATACTAGTCCGTGATACCCATAATTCAATAGGGATTGGATCATCGCAGTTCTTATTACGGATTTATCCAATTCCCATGCCCTAGCCGGGCGGTCTATTAGGCTACCTAAAATTTTAGATATGTATAGTAATTTGTAGCTAAACTCTATAAATAGGCCTAACCCACTGGCACTATCGAACCCATAGGTTCACGGCCGCACGGACATAAGCTCTCCACACATCCCTTTCCTGAGCTAATGTTTTGCAATCATTCCCCATATACTCTACGTCCCTCAAATCATAGTAATGCTATTCCCCCACCTCATTCTTGGTCTACCAACTGGGCGTTTTCCCTCTGGTTTTCCTACAATAAGCTTCCATGCACGTCTTTCATTCCCCATTCGTGCCATGTGTTCTGTCCATCGAAGTCTACGAGACTTTACTCTTCTATTATATCTGGCTTCCTATAAAGACCATATGTGTACTTCACTATTACATAGTCCCTCTCCATTCGCCTGTCTGTTCATCTCTCTTTGGTCCAAAAAATTTCTTTAATCTCAAATACCCGTAAACTCATTTCCTCCCTTAAAGTAAGAGTTCATGTTTCACATCCATATACTATAACTGTTAGAATAATAGTTTTATATATTTTCAGTTTAACCTTTTTTGAAAGGAGTTGGGATGTCAAGAGTCTCTGTAATACATAATAGCACGCATTTCCAGAATTGATACTATGTTTAATTTCTTTGTGCATCTCATTCCTATTTGTGATTATTGTTCCTAGGTATTTGAATTCAGCCACTTCCTCAAAATTTCATTCATTTGTCATTAGCTGTCAATTTCCATTATATAATGTATTTCTTTGCGTGACTATATATTTAGTTTTATTGCAGCTGTCAAGCTAAATTAATTGCTGCGATATAAACGAGTCTGCTACGAATCCTTAATAAGACAATTGCAGCTTTTTTCATAAACATTTTGGTAACTCTAGAAACCATCTGTTATTCAGTTTTAATATGTATGGATAGAATCATATAACGAAAAACAGGAAGAACGTCTTTAAATTATTATATTGTCACCATTGATTCATTTTACCTAAAAATATTAAACCATTATAGAGTCATAAATTATCTTAAATTAATCAATCCTAGGATTTAATGAGATTGCGCGCTATTTTGAGTAGGCCGCGGTGGATTAGTAATTTATGTTTCTAGTTCCGAGGGTCGCGGATTCAAACCCACCCGGGGTCGATGGATTTTTACGATGGAAAAATCCAAGGGGACTTTAAGCCGTGGGTCCCGAGTCCGAAGATCTTGAGGCTCGTAAAGGAACCGCAAACCTGAATAAAAAGGCCTCTGTGCAAAATTTAACCAATCTTCATTCCATTCATGTAATACATTAGTTGCCTAGTAGATGTTTCATTGAGGCTATGTGCTGACTACAATTTCACTCGTTGATATTTATATGTAAATAAGCGTAATTAAAGCTTGGTTAAGAAACTCCCGATAGGGAGTAGGCCTACCTTAAAACCCCTTGTGGGCTGTATGGTATATATATGTGCGTGTGTGTCTGTCAGTAAATTGATTAGGCTTATATTAAACATAATAGATTTATCATAAGTAATGCCACGAGTGATTTCCAAATTCTCTAGATAAATTCACGGCATTTGTTAGGACTATTTAACGAATAAAATTAAGCTGTTTACTCACAAATCATTATTTAAATATAGTTATTTTAAAATATTTATATATTTAATTTAAACGCCGATGTTTGAAAACAAATGTGAAACGATTTGTATGCTTCATTTAATAATCTATTATGGGTATAATCTATTGCTACAAAAGTTTTTATAATAAGTCCCGCATGCGCTATGTGTTGATATTCATGCACTATATATACAATCTCGTAGCCGTATTTCTTAGAGAGTCGGTCACTGCAAACTAATGCTATGACCTATTCAGAATGTTAAAAAGGAGGTGCTTTCTTTATTATGATAAACTTTAGTTGGTAAATTCTAGGCGAAACATGATTGTGATTGGTTGTAAATCAAATATCATTGAAACGTGATTGGTCATTGACTCCCATTTGGGGCATGAGTTAAATAGTCAATAAAAACACATTGATAATAAGTTTGAGTTTGGTATCTTTCACAAACCATCTCATACTGATACCACTATCATCACAGTTCTTCTCTTCACCCATACACTCATAAGATGGCAGCCTTTAATAGTTACATTCATAGACTTTTAAATATCCCTCTTTCACCCTTGGAATATAATAATGAATTGAATATTATTAAACAATTAGCTATTAATAATAACTATGACCCTAAAATTATAGAATATTTAATTAAGAAAATCCATTACAAAAAAGCAATTAACACAGTTTTTCCTTTACCCAAAGAAACCACAAAGAAATATGTCATAATGCCATACATAGGCCCACTTTCAAATAAAATATCTAAACACTTTAAAAAGTTTAACATTAATGTGGCATTTAAAACTAATAAAACTTTACAAAATATAAAAAACAATAAAACCAAAATAAAAAAATAAAAATTATCAGATGTATATAAATTGAAGTGTGGCACATGTGACAATGTCTATATAAGGACAAACTGGTAGACCTTTTATCTCTCGGATAAAGGAACACATGAGAGCATATAACAGAAATTTAGAATATTCAAAATATGCTAACCACCTATTCCAATTTAATCATTGTTTCGATTCAAATTTTGAAATTTTACATGTTTGTGATAAGGGTAAGAAGTTGGGCCTTTTCGAGGTTGTAGAAATAAATAAATTGAAAAGTAGTAATAAACTATTAAATTCTCAACTTGATTTGAATGAATCGCCTTTGTTAAATTAAAAAAATTAAATAAATTATTGTTGTATTGTTGCTTAGATCAGTTGTTATGTATGCCTACTATAATAACACAATTCATAATTTAACATGTCTGAAGAAGGTACAGTGTACAGAAACAGCTGTCACTGAATTATATCTTAATAAATATGAAAATGAAATAAAACTAAGTTTTATTTTTATTTAATTAATAATGGAATGTATTTAGTGTCTGTTTTTTGAACTTATGTTTTGGCATTTGCCTTAGGGATATTAAATAAAAATAATAAACTTATACATATTATTTTATCTGATGAAGTCAAGTTCTTCTATTTTGCTAAGAAAAATTACTGTACTTTCAATTATGAAGGAGTCACACTTATAACAAATGTACTTTTGAGTTGAAAGCATTATGCACAAAATTTAAAATAAACCTAGAACTTCATTGTATTATAGACCCTAAAATCTAAGAAGTGTCTAATAGCCTAAATTTATTTAACGGCAGTAAATTACACAGACGAGTATCCGAAACGGTGCAGTTAGAGTTTGAGTAGGCCTGTTTCTCTATCCGTGTATTTATGTTATGATGGGAGGATGAATTAACATGTTAAGACAATGCTGTTGGGATTTTTTTACAAAATATAAAATCTAGGGATTAAAGTTAGGTGGAGGGGACGATACAATCATACAGACTCCCATGGATGGGAAAAGTTTCTTATTGTCGCAGAAGGAAAGAGAGAGAGAGAGAGAGAGGAGAGAGAGAGAGAGAGGTTGCCGACCCGAAGAAGGCCGGGCCGCCTTGCCGTCCAAGGAGGTGGAGAACTTTTTTGCCTCTCGTATTACCGGCGCAAAACCACATAACAAGTGGCTGACTCTACCACCACAATCTGAAGAAATGAACTGCCAGGCCATGTCAAGGTCCCAAGTCCGGCGCCTATTGTGTCCATCCAAGTCAAGAACCATAATTTGTTCGATATATCACACACAGCTTGTCTTAATAATAGAAACAATAAAAATAAATCTGGATTTTTTTTTTCACATTTTAATTTTAGCCAATTCCGAACGAATGAAGCTATTGAAGTTGTTTTCATGAACATACAGGGTGAGTCTGAATTCCCCTTGCAGAGTTTGAGGACTTGTAGTAGGGACCGGGTCCAAGACAATTGAGTTTAGCATAGAAACTCATGTCCGGAAGCGTACCGATTTTCCGCTACACAAATATATCACCTCACACGCGTTTTCGGCGTCACTCACTAGGATAGTCTTGACTAGGGTAGGTCCATACATCATTCCCCGCTCACCTGATGTTCCATGTCCACTACGAGTTTGTTTACAGTTGAGTTTGTGATCCGCCCAGAGACGTTTGCACTTGCTCGGTAGTAATCCTTCACGACAGTCCCCGAAAATCATCCGGCCATCATCATCATCCTTATCATTAACATCATCCGGTGTGGAAAGCAGCGGGAAGCTATCAAATCTATAATTCCCCAGTAAAGCGGCAAAGCATAGCAGAACACTATGGGTATATATAAGTTATAGGCCTATATGCGATGAACAATTTTTGCCTTAAAACTATTGATTTCTTCCCTTGGCAGTTCCAAGTTGTAGGCGGAATTTAATACAATTAATTTAGATGTATATATTTTATTTTACATTGCGGTTTGTGTTCATTAATGAATGTTTTCTTTTTCTTACAGGTAAGTGCGACCGGCTTTCCATATTCGAAGTCCCGTGTCCTGCTTGTAAGTTTGTTCTATTTTATTTCTGAATTCCATACTATTGAAATTACAGATAAGCTATTTAAATATCCTTCAAATCGCAACTTTCACTATAGGCATATCCTCTCTATAAATATACAGGTTCCTTATATATTATGAGGGCTTGTCTGTATTTTTTTATTAGATTTAGGCTCTTAATTCCGGGGAAATTAGTGAAAAAATCTTGTTTGATTTCGTATTAGGTCGGTACCATGTTCAAAATCCGGGACTGAATAACCGATGGGGGCGTTACCTGGTCAGTCAAGAATAGTATATTACGATGCGAGGTTGGGAAGTGGTTTTTACAGAAATAGGAAAATGTTTACAAACCGATCGATAGTTTGGTTTTTAATTTCCGAGATTCTGTAAAACTCTTCACAAAAGTGCGTTGTACATTATATTTTGCGCGATGGTGTTTTCAAAATAATAAATTAGTAAAATAATAACATCTTTGTTGGAAATATTTGCGTTCATTATAAACTATTGACTAATATTAGCAGTGTGGGCAATGTTTATTAGTTGAAACAACAGGAGACTGTGAGACCAATTTAGTGATAAAATGGCGGCAAGTACGTATTTGTTGTTTTATATTGTTTCAAATAAAGTTCAGTTCATTCAAGATGCAGTGATTTGTTTCGGATAATGTATATTAACACTACCTTTTGGATATTTTTTGTATATAGGCCTACATTGTATATAATATTACATCGTACTTATTTTAGTACTATCTAACTAACTCATTGGCACTATCGAACCCTAGGTTCATGGCCGCGCGGTCAAAAGCTCTCCATACATCCCTATCCTGAGCTAATATTTTCCAATCATTTCCTGTATAATCTACTTCCCTCAAATCATAGTTACTGTTATTCTCCCATGTCGTTCTTGGTCTACCAACCTGGCGTTTTCTCTCTGGTTTTCCTACAAGAAACTTCCATTCACGTCTTCCAATCACCATTCTTGTCACATGTCCTGCCCATCGTAGTCTTGAGACTTAACTGTTCTTATTATATCTGGCTTCCTATAAAGACCATGTAGTTCATTGTTATGTAGTCTTCTCCATTCACCTGTCTGTTCATCTCTCTTTGGTCCAAAAATTTTCCTAAGTACTTTATTCTCAAATACTTGTAATCTCCTTTCCTCCCTTAAAGTAAGAGTCCATGTTTCGCACCCATATAATATAACTGGTAAAATAATAGTTTTATATATTTTCAGTTTAACGTTTTTTGAAAGGAGTTGGGACATCAAGAGTCTCTGCAATGCATAATAGCACGCGTTTCCAGAATTGAGCCTATGTTTCATTTCTTTGTGCATCATCCATTCCTATTGTGGATTATTGTTCCTAGGTATTGTCTAAATGGCTCAAAGAGTAGGGTGCGTGTAGGCAAACAGTTTTCAGACACTTTTGAAATCCAGAATGGGTTGAAGCAAGGAGATGCACTATCTCCTCTACTATTTAATTTTGTACTAAGAGCATGCCATTAAATCTTTAGAGAATGAGGAAGGCTTACAACTCAATGGTATTAATAAGCTGTTAGTTTATGATGTGATGATGTAGTACTACTGGCCGATAGCGAGGAGATACTAAAGGCCAACACGCACACACTATTGAGTAACACTAAGAAATTAGGACTGGAAATAAATAATCAGTAAAACTAAATATATGGTCACACGTAGAAATTCAGTAGGCCTATATAATGGAAATGGACAGCTAATGACAAATTAGGAAATTTTGAGGAAGTGGCTGAATTTAAATACCTAGGAACAATCATCACAAATAGGAATGAGATGCACAAAGAAATTAAACATAGGCTCAATTCCGGAAATGCATGTTATTATGCATTACAGAGACTTTGATGTCCCAACCTCCTTTCAAAAAAAAAACGTTGTAAACTGAAAATATATAAAACTACAGTATTATTCTACCAGTTATATTATATGGGTGCGAAACATGGGCTCTTACTTTAAGGGAGGAAAGGAGATTACGAGTATTTGAGAATAAAGTTCTTAGGAAAATTTTGGACCAAAGAGAGATGAACATACAAGTGAATGGAAGAAGACTGCATAACAATGAACTACATGGTCTTTATAGGAAGCCAGATATAATAAGAAACAGTTAAGTCTCGTAGACTGCGATGAGCAGGACATGTTGCGCGTATGGGGAATGAAAAGACGTGCATGGAAACTTTTTCTAGGAAAGCCAAGAGAGGAAAACGCCCAGTTGGTTGACCAAGAATAGTATCCGAATAGTTTACCTACACGCCGCCACACTCTTCGTGCCATTTAGACGCATTCGTATAAGTCTAACTTTTTAAGAATTCCGAACTTCAGCAGGATACTATATAACGTCTCCTCATTATTGAATCGTAGGCTATGCCTTTTTGAAGTCTACGTATAGTCGATATACAGTACAATTATATTTCCATTTATTTTCTAAAATCTGTCTTATACTGAAAATCTAATCTATTGTAGACCTGTTTCTTCTAAATCCATATGATGATCTCCTAGAATGTTATCAATATAAGGACTAAGTCTGGTTACTAATATATTTGATAGAATTTTCTACGAAGTTGAAAGTAATGAGATACCCCTATAGTTGTAGCAATCAGTTTTCTCTCCTTTCTTATAAATTGGTACGATAATCGATTATTTCCATTCATCTAGAATATCTTCTTTTTCCCAAATCATTTAAGCAAACGGCATATCTTATCCATCAATTTTTCTCCCTCTGATTTTTATGAGTTCTGCTGGGATCTCATCTGAACCTAATGCTTTATACATCTTCAATTTTGTCTATCGTCATTTCAACCTCCGATTCCAATTGGTTCTGCGACTATCATTTCTGCTGTCTTTAAAATTATCCTCTTCAATATCCCGTTCTGTATGTACATTAATAGCTGATTAAAGTGACTTTTCCATCTATTTAATATAGGCCTACAGTTGGAATCTGCAATCAAATCCCATTTCTTTCCTAATTATGTTTATTCTAGCCTGAAACCCTTTCTTTTGTATCCTAATTCCCTGATATAATTCTCTAATGTTCCTATTTTTGGCATTAATTTCAAGATCATTAATCCCCCCTCTCAAATATTCCCTCTTTTAACTCTTTAGTAACCTGGTGGTTTCCCATCTAATACTACCCAACTGCCTAAATTTACCTCATAGGTTGGCAAACCCGAAATGTTGGAAGTTGAACTTTCGATCATGGTCGCCATTGCTGTAAGTACGACAAAACGCACTATCGCTGAAAAAAAATAGTTTTAAAATATGAAAAATGCAAGTTGAGGTATTTCATAATTTTATACGTTCCATAATTTTTTAACGTTTTTACAATATTTATATAATTTATATTTCGACATTATTTAAAATACTATGTTTTATACACTACATATAATATTACTTTTTTTGTTCCATACTGAGATTATATGACTATCTGAAGAAAAAAAAAACTTTGGCATATCTATCTTTGCAGCGCAAGGATCTTTTTATGTATGTGTATTTATTTAGTGTTTTCTCTTCTGTAAAGGCCCATAGTCCGTCTCTGGTCTATGATGTTCGGGTTCTCTGTCTCGCCTTAGAGAACATTTTGAATGGCTTGGGCATTTAAACTCGCACTTGGAAATCTCCGATGTTAACGTGATATAGGCTACATATGATAATCTGGGTATATGTCGTGAACGAAATACCTAGTTTCTTTATGTTCATTCTTTATGAATATGGCGATAATTATGAGGATAATGAATTTTCAGGGAAAATCAGAAAATCAATACTAACAAATTGAGAATCCGGCCGAAAATCGAATTGAGCCCTCTCCTTGCGAGGTAACAATGTTACCCTTCAATTACAGCAGTAGATTTTTTTTTTGAGTGGGCCCATGTAGAACTACGCAAAGTACTTAGATGTGTTTCCTTTAACTCCATGTGTCCCTAATTTTTTTGACTATGGGCTTTCTTCTCTCTTCTGTCCATGAAGTTCCTTCTTTTTTTTTTTTTTTGAGGGGTTGTCCTCTTGGCCAATCTGCCACTTGAGTACCTTAATTCTAAAGATTTCTCTGTTTATGATATCTTACTCAATAATATATTATTATTATTATTATTATTATTATTATTGTGCAGTCATATTGAATCAGATTAACATATTTTAAATTTAAAAAAAAATACCATGGTATCAACACCAACTATGGACCACGGCCACATAACCCGGAATCACTCAACATTACGATTACCGGCCGTGAAAGCCTGCATTCAACTGACTAAAAAAAATAATTTCTTCATATTTTGTTTAAAATGTAATTAATAAGAATAAGTTATAACTTAATATCTAAATATTGCATACCAAAAATTATACTTAATTTCAAAACCAAAAGGAGACAGGAATGTTGGTAGACCGAAAAAGAGATGGATTTAACTTTTTGAATGAGAATCTATGCGACCGGAACAAGCCACACGTAGGCCTAATGTTGATTACGCTATATAGTTTGATGTGTTTTCATTATTTCTCCCCACTTGGATGTACTCTTACAATATTGCGATCTTATTTGGCAATAAATAATATGATCAAGCAGCAGTGAATGAACATAACCTCACATTTCTGATTTGTTTTCAAACATCGCTGTTTACATTAAATATATAAATATTTTAAAATAACTCTAGTTAAACAATGATTTATGAGTAAACAGTTAATTTTATTCGTTAAATAGTCCAAACAAATGCCACTCTTGATGTTCCAAATTCTCTAGATAAATGAGTCGTGAATTTATCGATAATTTGGAAATCACCGTGGCATTACTTATGATAATGAAGTTATAGTAAATGTTCTCACAGATTAGATGAGAATCAAAACGCGGCTTTTATCGGAATATGTATGATAGATTAGGCCGTTACATCCATACATTGTTATCATAAGTAATGCTACGTGTAGAATTTGGAAATATAGAGTGGCATTTGTTAGCACTATTAAACGAATAAAATTAAGCTGTTTACTCACAAACCATTACTTAAATATAGTTATTTTAAAATATTTATATATATAAACGGCGATGTTT
Source organism: Diploptera punctata (assembly GCA_030220185.1). Lineage (NCBI taxonomy): Eukaryota > Metazoa > Arthropoda > Insecta > Blattodea > Blaberidae > Diploptera > Diploptera punctata. The sequence continues at coordinate 608,552 of JASPKZ010005708.1, forward strand.
CAAAACAAGTGAGAAACGTTATGTTTCTCTTGTTTATCACAGCAACCAGATGATATTATTTATTGCCAAAGGATCGTAAGTATTGTAAGAAAGCACCCTAGTGGAGAAAAAATGAAACACATCGAACTGTATATTAATTAATTTTTTATGTCCTATGATGTAAATATGTCAATTATATTTTTCTGGAACATTTTTACCTGGGAAATATTACGTTTAAGAAAGTCAAACACGTGGTTTTTCTTGTGGTATAATCAATTGCTACAAATGGTTTCTATATTATCTCCCGCAATCACGATAAGGTTACATTCGTGCACTAGGCCTATATATACAATCTGGTAGTCACGTGTAGTTACTGCAAAATAATGCTATGACCTATTCAGAATGTTAAAAAGGAGGAGCTTGATTTTGCAGTGACTATTAAACTCATGCCCCAATTGGGAGTCAATGACCAATCATATTTCAATGATTTTTTATTTACAACCAATCACAATCTTTTCAACCTCGATTTCATCATTGAATTTTATCACTGTAAAATCGAGCTCTTTTTTTTTAACATATTAGCATTATTTACAGTGACAACTTGTTGGCTACGAGATTGTATATACATAGTGCACGAATGAAACCTTATCGTGGTTGCGGGAGATATTATAAAAACATTTGTAGCAATCGATTATACCACAAAAAAAAAAGAAAAAAAAAAGAAAAGAAAAGAAACCACTGTTTGCACTTTCTGTAACATATTTTTTCCCAGGTAATAACGTACCAGAAAAATATAATTAACATATTTACATTATAGGACATCAGAAATTAATTAATATACAGTTAGATGTGTTTCATTTTTTCTCCACTAGAGTGCATTCTTGCGGTATTGCGATCATTTTGGCAATAAATAATGCGATCTTTTTGCAGTGATAAACAAGTGAAACAAACGTTTCTCTATTTGTTTCACAACATGGCCGTTACATTAAATATATACATATTTAATATAACATATTTTAAATAATGATTTTGTGAGTAAACAGCTTAATTTATTCGTTAAATAGTCCTAACAAATGCCACTCTTGATTTCCAAATTCTCAGATAAATTCACGACTCACGCTTGGCATTACTTATGATAACATTAAACTGATACACTCGACGTGAAAAACGACTTGTGATTGGTTGTAAATAAAAAAATATTGAAATGTGATTAGTTATTGTCTCCCATTTGGGGCATAAGTTAATAGTCTAGTATAAATAACTCAACAATATTATGATCGATTTGGTTTTAGGATTTCACATAAAACTGCAATTGAAAATAGACCCTACAATATTAGGAATTTAGAAGATGAGAAACCACCACCTTCAAAATAACTTTGAATCGATTCTTGGGACCAATATAGGCTAACATGATTTCAGCAGAGTATAGGTCTTTTGAAAGAACAATGAAAAAGATATAATTTATATTTCTACTGAGGGGTCAGGATTTTTAAACTAACTTAAACTTTCTGGTGGGACCATGGCCCTGGGGTCGAACGGAAATGAGTACCAGACTCTTGTTCTGGGGTAATGGTGGCCGTCACGTAGGGCTGACAACCCGGCTGACATCAAATGCAGATTGTTCTTGAAAAAGTGGGAGCCTTAACTTCTTACACCCCAAGGGCCTCCTTTGGTCTCTATGTACTTGTGAATTAGAATAAAAAGCTGAATTGGGATTTTCTTTGTGTCCTTTTTTTCTTCTTCTTCTTTTTTAAACAAACGAAAATCAATAATTTATTCTATAAATCGTACAATAATTTAAAACTTTAAATTTAATGTCTAAATAATTACTTAGGTATTTTTTGAGGTTGGAGTTTTTTCCCGTGTGTTCCAAAGTTATCGAGGAAAATATTGGGTTGGAATTTCATTACCACAACCAATTTCACTATTAAGATTTGATGATTATTAATTACATATTCAATCAGCGAATCGACAAATTCTATGTAGTTTAGCTGTTTATGAAAGCTTGATTTGTTTGAAAAGTTATTGTTGTTAGGGTATTTACCTCAGTCGTCCTTGACGTAACCTAGGGTTTGAGCTTGTTTTTAATGAGAAACTGGCGGCAAATTGCTGTACATGTCCCGACCTGTAATTTTAATTTTTTTTCCCTTGGGTCACTACAACCTTATGTCCTATATTTTGATCGTTAGAATTATTATTATGTGAGACATGATCGCTTCATACATCAACTGGTTGTCGTCGATCGTGGCTGGAACAACCGTAATTAGTTGCGTATAAATTGATGCACAACAGTCCATCCGATATATAAATTGCTCTTTGACATTCACTAACCTCCGTCTTTGTTTCCAAAAACAAGTAATTTGAATTGTTTAAATTTGCATAGCTTATTCATTAGCACTGAATAGTGTATGTAAGCTTCTTGTAGGAAACCAGAGGGATAACTCCCAGTTAATAGACCAAGAATGAGGTGGGAGAATAACATTAATCACGATTTGAGGGAAGTAGATTATATAGGGGATTATTTAGAAAACATTAGCTCAGGATATAGATATATGGAGAGCTTATGTCCGCGCAGCCATGAATCCTATAGGTTCGATAGAGCGAGTGAGTTAGTTAGTTGGCTATTCTTTAGTACTGAAATCAATAAAGTATTAGGTCCTTTCCTTTGACAGTATGCCAAATTTAGTGAAGGTCTCGACTCTCTAGAGACCAGTTATTCAGACCTGGGTTTTCTGTGGTTTCTTCAGGTACAAAGAGCATATGCTAGAATAGTCCCTAAAAAAAACCGCCACAACGCCAATAACAAGAATTAAAACAACAATATTAATTAAGGCATTGTTCAAAATGTCAACCCACATTTGGAAACACTAATTCAAAATTACCGGGCTTTGGGGTTCAAGTTTTCGAACCCGAGCTGTTATGCTTTCCAAATAAAACAGCTAAAGGAGAATATCCGCCACTGTCGTTTAATACGGTTCGCAGGATAGTATATTCTAATCTATCATTAGCAGCAACAGATATCTATTAAATTTGTTACGGTTAACCAAAGAGAGTCATATAATAATATAATAATAATAATAATAATAATAATAATAAATAATAATAATAATAATGTCCATACTTGTATATCCCCACATATGATAAGGATCTCCCTTGCCGCGTTACTTAACCAGATAATTTAGTTACACTTATTTACCTACAGATGTCAGCGAGTGTCGAGTGGTTCACTCATCGCCAAAGAATCACGGCAAATAAAGTATTACTTGGATGGTAAAGTTAAAAATTAAATTGTGTCTGTTGGTAGGTGCCGTCGTCCTCAACTTTGTTAAAATATTGTATATAAAATTAACTGGAGCGCTTTCGGAAGTTATCTTCCATCTTCTGCAGGTTGCAATATTTTAACAAAGTTGAGGACGATGGCACCTACCATACAGGTACAATTTAATTTTTAACTTTCATCATATGACTTCACCTCAACGGAATTTGATATGAATTTTACTAGTATGTATGGTAAAGGTCGATTAAATTTTGCTCAGAGTCTACAATTTAGACTTGAGGTTATTTTACGAGCTCGAGATCTTCTGAATCGGGACCCTTGTTTTAAATTCCTTCCCGGAGTACTTGCCTCTTCGTTTTTTTTCATCCAAAAAATTTGTCGTTCCTAGTCGGGTTTGAACCCGCTATTGTCGAGACTAGATGACCCCCTGGATTACTGAGGCGAATGACGAAAATGATGATGATCTCACTCGCTCTATCGAACCCGAGATACATGACCGCGGGGACATATATGCTTTCAATTCAACGGGTAATGTTTTGGAATCATTTCCTGTATAATTCACTTCTCTCAAATCCTGGTTAATATGTTTCTCCCGTCTTAATCGCACACTAATAACACTACTGCTAATTAAACTTCTGGTTTAAAGACCAGTCAACTACTGGCCACTTATCTGCTGCTGTAAATCAAAGATGTAGACGATAATCCAGCCAGTATGTGACATATGGTTAACACATGAGGGTTTTCTACCCTTATAGCTGCTTTTAGTATTAGCTAGTATTAGATCACATCATCTTTGTATTTTGTTTAGTCTGTATTTTAATATCTTAAAATTGTAATATGTACGTAATTTTTGTATAATTTTACTATTCGCTGGTTGAGTGGAAGAGAAGGCCTTATGGCCTTAACTCTGCCAGCTAAAATAAATTATTATTATTATTATTATTATTATTATTATTATTATTATTATTTAGTGAATTCCATAGAAATGAAGCTATTTTCATGATATGATTTTTGAACATTTTTACAGATCTTCACCAATTCTATCCAGTGGCACCGAAAATGACCGCGACAATATGCACACATATAGGGCCTATAGTGTGTGTGTGTGTGTGTGTGTGTGTATATATATATATATATATATATATATATATATATATATATATATAAAGCGTCACTGCTATAAAGTAAAAATGTTCTCTTTAATTTGCTTACTTGATATAGTCAGCTACTAGATGACAGTGAAGACCGAGTTCTCGCGACATCTAGTAATAATGGAGAATATAATACATATATAAGAAAAATAAATGTTTGAATTGGGTTCGCCTGGTGGTGTAATGGATATCACACTGAGGTACACTCAGAGATCCGGGTTCGAATCCCGTCCAGGCATTTATTTTTCTTATACCATATATATATATATATTTTTTTTTTTTTTACTTCAGGATTGTTTCTGTTATTTGTACGGGTATCCTCAACCAAAATATACAATTTTTTTTCTTCCATTTCGTGTCTGCGTCTCTCATATTTCTCTTCTTCATGTTGTCTTAAATTCCCTTTATCCACGTTGGCTTTGGTCTACCATATTTCCCTTTTCCAGGAGGTATCCATTTCAATACTTCTTTGTTTCTGTGTCCCTTCTTCTCATTATATGTCCATATCATCTTAGTTGGATTTCTTCAATCTCTTGTACAATATCCTTTTCTACATTAATTATTTCTCGAATTGTATTATTTTTTATTTATCTAATTTTGATACAATTCTTACCGATCTTCTTAAAATGTCAATTTCTGTGGTTAATATTTTATTTCTGTATTTTCGCTTCAACGTCCATGTTTCCGCGCCACACACACACACACACACACACACACACACACACACACACACACACACACACACACACACACACACACACACACATTGTATGAATGTAAGTGTCCGTTGCCGCTAGAGCAATTTTTATTTCATTGAAACCAAACTTTACATATAGCAATTAATTAAAGAAAAAATGCCGGGCTCATTAACCGGTAAAATCGGACCATTAGGTGTAGGAGTTCACCTAAAACCAAATTTCAGATATCGCTCTAAAGATCGATTCCTTTCACAACGAAGCTTAGTACATATGCTATTAAAATAAACCGAGGAAGGTATTCCCCAAACTTCAGTGAAATCCAATCAAGTCTTGATTGAGCTCTACCTAAAACTCAAAATAAAAAAAATTGACTCTAGTCACTTACATTTTTGGATCGTCACAATGTGTACCATACGTATATACTTAACCCATAAATTGTCAATGTAGCCGAAAATATACATCACTGTAATAAGAAAAAAAGTTTAATAAAGTAGTTGAAAAACGAATCGGGAGATACCGGTATTTAAATTTGTGTCAAATTATGCAACTATTTACAAATAAATAATAACTTATATGCCTACATGGTCTTTATAGGAAGCCAGTTAAATCTCGTAGACTGCGATGGGCAGGACATATGGATGGAAGAGATGCATGGAAGCTTCTTGTAGGAAAACCAGAGGGAAAATGCCGGTGTTGGCAGACCAAGAATGAGATGGGAGAATAGCATTATACATGATTTGAGGGAAGAAGATTATACAGGGGATGATTGGAAAACATTAGCTCAGGATAGGGGTGTATGGAGAGCTTATGTTTGTGCGACCATGAACCTACGGGTTCGATAGAGCCAGTGAGTTAATTAATAATAGATAAATTAAACATAATTCTGAAAATGCTTGATACTATGCATTTATATGGATGCGAAACATGGACTCTCACTTTAAGGGAGGAGAAATGATTATGAATATTTGAGAATAAAGTTATTTGGAATTGTTTGGACTAAAGAGAGATGAACAGGCAGATGAATGGAGAATACTACATAACATTGAGCTACATGAGCTTTATAGGAAACTAGATATAGGTAATAGTTGTCTCGTAGACTGCCTTGGGCAGGACATTTGTCACGAATGGGGAATGAAAGAGGTGTATGGAAGCTTCTTGTTGGAAAACCTCCAGTTGGTAGACCAAGAATGAGATGGGAGAATAACATTAACTATGACTTGAATGAAGTATATTTTACAGGAGATGATTGGAAAAAAATAGCTCGGGATGTATGGAGAGTTTATTTCCGCGCAGCCATGAACCTACGAGTTCGATAGTACCAGTGAGCTAGCTAGCTTGTTAGTTAGTAAGTTAGTAATACATTTTTGTGCCAGAGTTTCTTTCAACTTAGTATCACAAAAATATATAAGTAAACAAAACATCTGCAATTCTGAACATGATCAACCCTTTTTTTCGTCCCGTTTCGAATTGCGGCCCTAATAATCTATCAAACAGATTGTGTATTGAATACGAGGTAAAATTATATTTGTTTATATTTACTTGCTTATTATACTACTGTGTCAGTTAAAAAATACATTTTGTTTGTATATTTATCATTATGAAGTGTTCGGATTCCATTTATAGGTCAGATTATCTTTGGGGTAAAATTCTCGATACTTTTGACATTGTAAGAATATCAAAAAGTATTCTGAATGATTAATTTTATATGTAACTAGCTAATACCCTACGCCGAAATAAAATGGCAATTAATGTGCTTTTATGTTTAGTTGAAATAATTAAAAGGAAAAATAATTATAAATTTATATTTTTTAGATACCCCGTGCTGATTACCCGGCGTTGTCCGGGAATCTACTTATCCCGATCTTCTTGGCATACATGAGCTGAAAGACAAAAATTAATGTACTTCTAATGATAAGTTGAATAAGTGAAATAAAAAATAATTATAAATGTATATCGTAATTACTTTAAGATTCCCCGTGCTGTCTACCCGGATTTGCCCGGAAATCTACTTATCCCGATCTTCTTGGCATAAATGCGCTAAAAGACAAAATTCGTTATTGTGAGTTATCCGTAAGAGAATAGGCCTACAACCCGCCATGTGCTGCTATGCTTGTACATGAATCTACGTACTTGTCTCGATCTTCTTGGCATCAATGAAAGACAAAAATTATTATTGTGAGTTATCAGGAAGAGATAAACATGTGCTGTCGCGAACTTTTTTGTAGAGCTTTTTGAGATATTAAATTCTGTGTACATTAGTTTTGTGTATTTGTTATGGTTTAGGCAGCGTAAGCCATTTAAGCGTCCAAAGAACTACTTTTTTCACGTTTTCCACTACAAAGGGCGATTTTTAAGGGTTTAGGAGTTGAGTATCACAACTCTCTTACATCCTATAGCCTATTCATCTCGGGAATCTCCTGAACATTTTGCAAAAATACCCCATCACAATTGGATCAACGGTATGGCCGCGCATAAAGTACGAAAAAACAAACAAACATTCATTTTTATATGTTAGATGGGAATTATTTTTTCAAATTAATTTTAAAAAGGTGGGTCTAAAGTAGGAGGTACTTTAGTTAGACTAATTTGTGTGCGTCAAACGGATTTAAAATCTTTAATTGCTTATTCTTTTAGGGAAATACCTTAAATGAAATAATACCAACTATGTATCAGTTCTTATGATTTCTTTACATATCCTAGAGTAATTTAAAAATAGTAACTAAGAGTATAATATAATCATGTTGAGCGAGTAGTGAGTTCAGTGCGATTGAGAAATTAGACCTAATTAACCTTCATCGTGTTAAAGACTTAAAAACTCGGATGTCGATTAAACCATATGATCATTCACACTGAAAGAAATATAATTACTGTATGTACTAATGAAGTCTTGAAGCGTCAACTTTCCTTACATTTTGGCCCAAAATAACTGAATAAAATTAATAAATTTTCCGGAACCATAAGTTCTCTCTGCTGAAATAATCAACCAATTATGTGGATAATGGAACACACGGGTTCAAATCTGCATTAACTCCATTGATCCCTAATTTCATCTAACTGAATTAATTTCACATCACCGATATCCAGTTGTCAAGATATACTCAAATAGCCAATTTTTCTCGCACCTGTGTCTAGGTCTTGCTAATGGATTTTTCCACAGGGTTTATTCATAAACATTTTGAATGCACATGACATTACTGTCAGCTACTCAGTTTACTTATGAACTACCCTTTTTTAATATCCTGGACTTAATATAAGCAGCTGGTCGGTAGGTCGTTCTCCACTTCTCGGCAATGTGATTTACTATGCCCTGATACATAATTTCTGTAGGCAGAACACCAAGAGGCTAGGATTAAGTGACATAACCCCACAGCGATAGCCATGGCGCAGTATAATTAGCTGCCAAGGAGCCACAAGCGATTCCAGAATGCAACACACTGGATGATGCTGTCGTCGTCCGTTATAAAAAAAATATTGTTGTCAACAGTACTATATGCGCTGCGGAGTAATTTGGAATTTAATCTCGGATTTGATGCAAAATCTAGCGATTAAATATTGTACCCCTTCAAGCTCCGAGATTAAAAATTTTGCAATTAAAATGTTCAACCTCGCCGAGTGTCGAACCTTTACTTACGAAGTAACTTTAATGAAGTAGGTCCTGGTAATTAAATTCTAAGCAGCATTTTATTTGACGTGTTAGGAAACACGGGAAAAAAATATCAGGTTTGCCAACGGGCTTGAACCCGGTTTATCCAAAATATGAAATTCAAATGCCCATCGCCTGAGCCACTTCGCTCGGTAATTTTCTCATTTTTTTGTGTCAACTAACTCATAAATTAATAACAATTCATAGAAAGGATTATAAAACCATAGTCATAGTGCAGACTTGTGTATTCTCAATTTTATAGCCTATTGTTCATGGAAATATGAAAACAATTATATACACGACAAATAAACGAACAAACAAAAATTCAGAGACTACTGGATACACAGATTTTACGCGCTATGTGATATTAGACATTAAATCATCTATGAATAAGAATTGAAGTAGAATTATAAAATTCTGACCATACTTTTTTTTTTGCAATTGGACGGGTTAGAGTTACACTGATGCAGTCATAATCATCAGCAGTAAAATTGTAATCATTACTATACGTTTATCAAATTCCAATTCCATTCTAACCTCTAATGGTAACATTGCAACATTTTTGTTCCCAGATTTATTACTTTTTTTTTCCCCATTAGGCCTGTATACATTTCTGGAAAACAAAGAAGACATTACTTGCAGCACTGTAACTTTTATCCGTCGAATTGTCTGATTGGCTTGCAAATTCCATGCTGTAATATTACGAAGGATGAGGTGGAAGGAAGGAAAGAAGAAAGAAAGAGAAAATAAAAAGTTATTTGTAATTAAATTTGCATTTACACAATTCCAAACAAGTTGTGTGAATTTATTGTCAGACATGAAGCAGTCTGCATTGAATAAATAAAGTAGTTTTTATATTTGAGGATTTATTGTGACAAAATAGGATTGTAATTGTATGTAATAAGGAGATGTGCACTGTGCGGATAATGAGGCTGATGCAGGTCACTAGGCCTGCGTCGTGTTGATGTACGTAATTAATCCTATCCTCATTTCATGTAACTTTGTAATCACATTAAACTCATGTTTTCCATACATCATTATGTTTGCGAATACACGAGATATTCATTAACCTTCTCTGTAACTACATCTGTGGCAATCAAACATATGTAAAACTGAACACTGATATAATGTATAGAGATAACGAAATGACATACAAGACTGAAGGGCCTTTGCAATAGGGCCCTCGTTAATTCCATGTTTTGCTTACACGACATTTGACTCAAATCAAAGTTAGAAAGATGGAATAGTATGCGTTATTAAACATTTATTCGGAGACAATAAATCACCTTAATAATTTGGAATTTGCTTATGACTCACAAAAATGTGTATGTATAGGCCTATATAAGTTACAACTCTGCACTTTTTTTGACAGTTACACCCGCGGATGCTATTTACAGTGTGATACATAATATAACACGCCTTTAGCATAGTTGGAAGGACTTATTTACAAGCCGAAAAATGAGGGTTTCGAGTTCCGGCGATGCTAGATTTTAAAGAGGCGTAAACCGTTTGGCATCACAATAGCCCTAGTGTTGGCCTATAGCCATCTAACGGAAATGAGTACCAGGCGTTTGTTCTAGGAGTAAAGACAGTAGTCACTCAGTACACGCATGATGTAATAATGATACATTTAATATATATATATATATATATATATATATATATATATATATATATCCATCCATCCATCCATAATAATTCTGCCCGAAGGGAGACCCTTCACTGCAATCATCCTATGATTGCAGCTTTAATAGGGAATTGTAGGTGTGGTAGCTTCCCGTTGCTTTCCACACCGGTGAAGGATGATGATGGTCATGTGATTTCGGGGACCGTTTGGGCCTTAAAGTTTTCCTGACATTTGTCTTACAGATGAGGAAGAACCCCGATACAAACCTCACCCAGAAAAACTGCCCCGACCGGGGATCGAACCCGGGCCCGCTGCGTGACAAGGCAGCACGCTACCTCGATACAACAGCGGTGGACGTATATAATAGATTACATTTTTAACATAAAATTCATTAAACAGTTGCTTCATTTTCATTCATTTGCATTGGCTTCATTTTATGAGGTCATGTGAAAATCAGTACACAACTTTCTTCAAATGATCTGACTCCATTCTAAAATGTATTGCTTACCAGAACATGTAAGGTTGTAAGCCATAGTTGGTTCCTAGAATTTGTTTTTTTTCACTTGGCATATTTCTACATTTTCGTCATATTCATAATCATCATCATCACTCCAGGGATTAGGTAATTGCCCGTTTCGACTTCATACCGCATCAGTCCAACGTCTTCTAGGTCTTCCAACATCACGTCTTCCTCTTGCTTGATAATTTCTTGCTAACAATGGATATCTCTCCTTACTCATTCCATCCATATGATCAATCCATTTTTGTCTGTAATTCGTGACCTTATTCAATAAAGGCTGTACTTTCAATTCTTCTCTTATATCCTCATTTCTTATTCTATCAAGTCTTGTACATCCTTTTACTTGTTTTAAGGAACCTCATATCCGCCGTCTGTATTCTAGCCTTTTGTTTTTTTTTTTTTTACCATCACATTTAGTCAAATATTCCACTTAAACTTCAATTTGGTAATCAAATTAGTAGTTCTCACAGAAATGCATTTGTATCACTATCTTACCGTTAATGACGTCAATTTCCTGTTCTGCAAAGTACTCGTCTCTCTATTTTTTATTCCTCTGTGTCTCTTTCTCTCTCTGTCTATCTCTATCTCTCTTATAATCAATGACAGAGACAAGAGATGTTGGCAAATTTGACTCTGGGAGGTCTCTTGTTTAATGCAACGTCAGGGAAAGCGCTCTATGGGACATTTGAATATCTTACGCCAGGGTACCCTTAAACGATTTATTGCCTGTTAATATGTTGGAATGCGATACTCACATTTCGAACACAATTATTAAAATATATTAAACTAATGTTTCTTTTGGGCATTTGAGGTGATATAGCGACTTGTAGATAGATTGTTACAGTATCTAGTCCGCGAGTTTGACGTTCGCTCTCGCCATATAAACATTTTGCGATAAAATATTCTTTAATATATGGTAAATTCGTAACATGGAGCTATGGAAATTTGGTTTTGTTATTGTGACCTAAAATGCTATATTGTCTAAACATAGTTTCTTATGAGTGTGATTGATGATAATTATGATGCCGGTGATTTTTCGGAAAGTTGTACAATTACAATTCCATGGCGCGACAGGCCTAGAAGGCCCTTAGCCTACCAGCCGCTGCCTCACATCCATATGTGTCAATCACAAGGTAGATGATCATCTAGCCAGATTAAGGGTGACATGTGGTCAGCATGTCGAGTCCTCCAACCGTTATAGTTGGTTTGCTCAACCTGGAACCGCTACTTATTGTAGCTACCCAAATGCCTCACGATGCTGGGTGGGCATAGGTCCCATAATGGCCGAAATACCATGTGAAAAATTTCTTCCCCATGGAAATTCGAACCAGCGCAAGTCCCGTAGCCACTCGGAAAGTTGTAAGTTACTCGAATTTATTCGCATTTCCCTTACAGTTGAGGAAAACTCTGAACAACCTCTATCAAAAAATTAACCCCACCGAGAATCGAACCTTATCCGTCGATGAGCGAGATCGGTGTTTTCCCCAGACTACAGCGGTCAGTTTAAATTCGTTTTCTTTTTCAGAGCTTAGAACTCTGTTACTTCATTCATATGCTGTATAATTACACTGCTTTTCCTGACTTCGGAGTTTTCCCTGACTACTGAGTTCCTGGTGTGTGGAAATTTTCAACACCCTCATGGGTTTTGCGTGTGTGTTTACTTTGTCTTATGATTTTTTGGCTGTTGCTTTTGTTCCTCCTTACCAGATCCGTATTTCCCGCCATTATGACCTTGTTTAGTATGTGGCTGAGAAGCTTTCACGTACTAAAGACGACCCGGCCAAACCATTAGTTTGAGAGTTCCATGTGGGTTTAAGTTCCATAAAAGAAGGGAGTGTAAAAATAATGAGAAAGGGCAAAAAAAAAAATCCTTGGGTATATAGTGACTCCAGTTCCACAAGTCATATTTTGAAGTTATTGTATGCATACAGGAAGAAGGCTGAACCCTTACTTCCTCAGCCGGAGATTGTAATGCGGAGAAAAAAGAAGTTGCATGGATTGTGGGAAAGAACAGTCTGAGAAGAATTTTTTAATTATACAGCAGTCACGTTGCGAGGCTTCATAATAGGTTTTTGTTGGCTACATAAAAAGTATCTTTTATATTTTGTGTCTGTATCGTATTACTGTTGTGAATGAAAGTCTTCCATTTGTCTGATGTTGTTTTGTTTTTTGTATTCACTTTCACAAACACTAACAGTTACAGTTTCCTTAATCATATTCCAGCCTGCATTTGTTTAATGTTATTTACTTGTTTCTCTTGAAGTCGGAACGGGCCAGAGGACCTAGGCCTTGATGTTGATGATACTTGTTTATTTCTTATTTCTTTTGTAAAAGTTGTTTCGACAATTGTTCAGTTAGAATTAACCTACAATATTTGTACATTAAGTTTTTTTATATTATCTGACGTTTGTGTAGAAATTCTAACCTTACCTTACCCTAAAAATGGTTCAACGGTTGTGATTCGTATTAGGAATGTTCAGAGATTGACGCGAGGCCGACCAACCATACTTTTTCCATCTCTGTCGTTAAATAAAGTATTGGGTTGGGATTTTAATAAAAACAATTTATTTTGTGAAATTTAAAATGGTACATGGTAACCAAGTTAAATAAATTACACTTTATTTAATATTTTTACAGCATATCAAATTGTACATGATAAAATATGTGTAGTTGTTTATTTATCTCCATATTATCGCTTTTTATCTATTATAATTTCATTATTTTGTAATATTTGTATAATATTTGCAACTCTACAATATTAAATTCTTAATAAAATTCAGATATGTCAGTCACAGAGTGGAGTCAGTCCTAACCTAATATAACCACATACTAGGTTATAACTTCGGTCTTAATTGCGATTTTTTTTTCGTTTTTTATTGAGAATGTAACTTGAAGAAATGTTCCTTCCAAACGGTATTTTGGAAAATTGAATTAGGAATCACACTTCAGAGAATGATGCAGATGAACATGTTAAGCTGCATGATGAGTTGACATTTATGCCAGTCAGTCACACATACTTTGATAGATAATAAATAACATTGTTTTTATTTAGAAGTTGTATGTTTATGTACAGTCTTAACCGCACACGTTTCCTCTATCATATCACGTAGATGACACCCCTAATTTCAATCAATTGTAATATTTATGCAATCATTTTGCTGCAAAAGTGTATTGTAAATGTCGGTTAATCACACATGGAATTGCTCTATATAAAATGAATTTTCCCCTTAACTATTTAAATGCACGCACTAAACTGAAATGGATATAAACATCTTAATTTGTATTTTAATATTCCAAATAAGATTGAACATGCCTACGAATTATTGTAAGATTTATTTTCCTAATATATCTCTCGTATAGGCATATCGTTATAATTCCTATAGTTTTAGAAAATGGATCATAAACGTTTTTTAATAAACGACTTTATACAGAAATGGGGGATTCTATTGCAAATAACAATCTACAATAAAATGAAGAAAAGTATTAAAAAAGTACAAGTTATTATAGCAGTAAGCCTATGTGATAACGACTTCCGTGTGTGTGTGTTTTTTTTTTCAAAGAAAGTATGGAAAATACCTTGACATCACAATTACCTAAAATGCCATATTAACAAAATGTAACGTTGGAAAATAGCTGTTATTATGGATACGAGAATTGGATTAGGACCATGTACCGATCATCTAATCTGCTATTTACTTCTACACTTGATATGAATGAAGTAACACAAAAGCAGAATAAATCCAATAAGAATCCCGTTGTCAATAGCTGGATAGTCGATTTATCTATTTACGTTTATACTTCGTTGATGGACGTTTGTATATTTTTTTTCACTAAGGGCCGGTTTCTCCAACAGAGGTAACTGTATTACGCCAGTATAAGCTATGCATTATACATGGGAAAAACTGGCGTAATACAGTTACCTCTGTTGGTGAAACAGGCCCTAAGTGCTCAATGTAAATACAGACCAGCATCTAGATTCGAGTGTAGTTAGATCACAGTTATTAGAAAGCATAATAAAAAACAGAGTTGCCGATATAACCATTACAGATCATCAGTTTCTATTCATATTCTCAATAAATTTTAATGTATTTGAGTGTACTAGCACGCAATACACGTTATGACAGCACACACACACACACACACACGCGCGTATTTATTGTTTTAACAGTGGGTTAGTATATTTATTTTATGAATCCATATAGTAAAGTGAAACACTACATGCCTTTGGAGGTGCATAGGGTAGTAGGAAGTTAAGGCTCCTATCTTTCCAGACAACGGCACGGAGATGTCGGCCGTCCACAATGTAAGTCTGGTTCTCATTTCCATTTGAGGCTGAGTCTCCGCCACGGCCATGGTCCTATCAGAAGGTTTAGGTCAGTTTGAAAACTCTGACGCCATCAAGACTCGAACCCTCATCCTTCCGGCATGTAGCTTCCTGCCTTTAACCAAATACCCTATGATTCCGCATAGTAATTTATATCACGTGCATTTCTTATTAGATAGCTAATATCAGACTAAAACAGGCCAGGATTGCACTTAAAAAGCTGGAAATATTTAAAATAGTTGAGTTCCTTATTAGGGAGGCAATAGCTAATTTCAGAGTAAAAACAGGGCTCTGTTGCACTTAAAAATATAGAAATATTTAAAATAGTTGAATATCAGTAGGCTTACCGGTGTCCAGTTCCTAACAACGCGAGGGAGTAACGAATTCAGACAGTTTAGAGTTTAACTGCAGACTTCCAGAAAGAATCTTTAAATTGTATTGGAAGCTCGAGTTTGTATGACCAATCTATAATTTTAGTTATTAACTATATTGTTTTCTAGACATTCTGATTTGTACTTACTGTGCATTTATTTTGAACATTTTTGTCGCCTGTGTTTTATAAATAACGAAATATTTATACAGTGATTTATTGAATAACACGTCTTATTTTTACCATACATTGCAGTTTCATATTTTGTAATTCAATAATTAGTTTCAGATATATGGTTGTTTAAGAAAAAAATTGTATTGGTCTATTATGTTTTAGAATACTTAGGCAGTTTGATATCAGAATTCAAAACTGATTTAAATATCAAAATACAAATAAAATAAAATTAACGGAACCATTAAACGCCACTTTGGGAGACATATGTGTTCTTTTACAAAATTACGAATTCACAATATCACAGGAAAACCAGCCTTAAACTTTTGCAATGAAATATGGGACTGAGAAAGAAGGATACACAAAGATTGAAAGCAGCACAAATGAAATTTCTGAGACATATAATGGGAGTAACACATATGGATCATATAAGAAATGAATCTATCGGGCAAAAATTTAATGCAATAAATATAGTACACGAAATTAAAGAATACCAACAAAATTGTCTACAGCATCTAAGAAGAATGACTAAGGATAGGATCCCTTGTCAGGCTTTAAACTACAAACCGAAGGGTAAACGAGATATTGGACGACCACTGACAAGATGGAGACTACAGACTCACCTGTAAGAAACAGAAACAGGCTAATAAAAAGCCTAAACCTTAACTGTTCATGATGATGATGATGTATATGGTTTTCTTACAGCCTTAATTTTTACCATTTAAATTATCCGTAAATTAAGATAGTGAGAAATGAAATTAGTTTTTGTTAGCGCAATATGTTGTAATGATGAGGTACATAGTAACTGATAAATATAGCGGAAGAGTTTTGCGCTTCATGCACTCCACATTAAGGCCACAAATAACGGTAAAGCCCCTATGATTAAGCCTTCCGATCCGCTAGTCCCTACTTACTGACTGAACGACCTTCACTCGAGTTTCCAAACATTTTCGCCAGCGCAGCGTGATCAAAAATATTGTATAATTATAATTCAATTTGCTGGCATTAAATAACCTTAACATACCTTTCGCTACATGTCAAAATTTTTCTGTTTAACATATTTACCGTTAGTTTCCAAATTTATTGACCTTGTTGCATGAAGAGTTTAAACACAATTGCAGCAACTGAGATTTTGCATAATGTATACATTGGAAGGTGGGCCGTGTAACTAAGGCCACAAGAGCCTGGCAACGAGCTGGACGGCCATGGTACGATCCTGGACAGCAGATAGTGTAGACTTTTACTTACTTCAATCGTGTACACATTTGGCCCTTTGACTCAGTAAGTCACTTAAAAAAATAATCACCGGAACTTTACTGGGGTGAAGTGGGTATGTGGATAACTGCTACAGTGTCTCAGATTGATGTACCGTATACACTCTTTGAAACGTTATTTCTCAGCAACGAAATGAGACAAAAATACAATTTTTTGTTGTCTATGATCCACAAGGCACTGGAAAAGCATAGCAACACGTTCATCGATCTTCATGACTTTATAAACAACAATGGCGGTGAGATTATCATTCGATGAACGTAAGTGCATACTGAAGTGTCATTAGAAAGTGGAGAATGTTGTTGAAGCGCAACAACGTTGGATGGTTGAATTTGGGACACAACCACCAACAAGGGTAACAATGACAAGAATCCGAGACAAGTTTGAAGACGATGGAACGGTGCAAGATGTGTTGAAAGGTCGGTGCAGAAGAAAGAGACGTTCGACTGATAACGAGAGTACTTTTGCAGTCTGCATAGTCTTCAAACTTGTCTCGGATCCTTGTTATTGTTACCCTTGTTGGTGGTGGTGCCCAAATTCATCCATCTAACGTCGTTGCACTTCAACAACATTCTCCACTTTCCAATAACACTTCAGTATGCACTTACGTTCATCGAATGATAATCTCGCCGCCATTGTTGTTTATAAAGACGTGAAGATCGATGAACGTGTTGCTATGCTTTTCCAGTGCCTTGTGGATCATACACAACAAAAATTTTATTTCTGTCTCATTTCGTTGCTGAGAAATAACGTTTCAAAGAGTCTATACATCAATTTGGGACACTCTGTATATTCTTCTTATGTCGTTGGCAAGAAATCGAATATTTCTTCCGTTCATGCGCTCACGGTCCTTCATGGTTTAATTTACTATATATCTAATGGTGAGGCTCCTTTGCGCAATCTTTCGGAAACCAGTATTTTTTTTTTATTTCATACAGTAGCCTAATTTGTTAATTGTAAATCATTTGTACAAATGGCACGACAGTCTTTTGTGGACATTGGCCTTCTTAAGTAGCTCTAGCCAAACCTTTATGTCTTTCATTTGCTCTTTCCAGCTTTTTATACCCAGAGTCCTGATATCTCAATTATGCCATTATCTCATCTGGACTTAGGCCTTCCCATTTTCTTAGTTACCGAAGGTTGTGCATCATAGATTTTTTTTTTGTAATTCTGTTATCATTCATGCATATAACATGTCCAGCCCAAGACAATCTATTAATTTTAATATATTTCGCTACATCGGATTCGTTATATAAATCAGAATTGTCTCCTCCTAAAGATATAGCTTTCTTTCACAACTCCATAGATAGGTCGTAGTATTGTTCTTTTGAACAGTTCCAAAGATAGCTCATCAGACTTCGCATGGTGCAGGTTTCAGAGGCGTGTGTTATTATTGGTCTCATAAGAACTTTATACATTATCAGTCTTGCTAATAAAAATCTCTTATACAGGCTTTCATCAGTTGTTTAGTTATACAATGTATAAGCCTTATATAGATCTTGTATAATTTCTTTCTAATAAACGTTGTACAGGAGCTATATAACAGTACAATCCATATACACAATACGTCACATATTCGTCATCATTATGACGTCAGAACATATTACACGTACTTTGTAACAGAAAGAAAACAACATCAACTAGTGATTAATCGTGTAAGGAATGAGTATGGATAAGAATAAATAGAGATTCCCTAATTGCGGAGGTACGGAAAAAAATAAATATTTCAATATATTTAGATTTTTCTTTAGGCTATGTCAAATATATCGTAGAATTAGTTTTACAGATAGTGTGCTGCCATCTAACGTCAAGAACTTTGAACAATTCTTGGAAACTAATAAAAGTTTTTCCCATTACTTATGAATTATATGCAGTGTTTTAAGATGTGTTAGAAAACGTTCAAAACAGTAGGAAATGTTAGCGACAACAGAATAATGCTTTAAGAGAAAAAAAAATCATCTGCAATTTCATCGGGAATCGAACCCAGGACCCCACAGATAGTAGTCAGAAACTCTAACCACAAGACTATCAAGCTAACATGTGGTTTACTGCAATAATAGTACCCTTATATAATTAAATACATTTTTATATCGGTATGTATATTATGTATTAATAATACAAGAAAGTTTTGTTAAAATAATATTATGAAGCATTTAAACTATATTCAGGTTAAATCTTATCTCACAGCAACTATTGTAGAACATATTCTTTTGTGTATCAATGTTCAATTTAAAAATATTATTAGGCCTAATCGAGAATGAGTGTAACAAAATGCATTTTATGATGCTTTATTTTCCTACCCAGATCTTTATTAATATTATTTATGTCATGTGCATCCATCAAATAGTCGTTATAAGTGTTGCATTTTGCGTTAAATTTAAGGAAACTTTCATCAGTATCATAAGAAAACAATCAGTTGATTTTAAAGTCCGACATTTTGTCAAGTTATACAATCCTTAAACAAGGCTGAAGGCATGTATAACGATTCCCGTGTAAAGTTGTACACCTCATATACACTGAACAGCTAATACTGTGTTTATTAATAAGAATTTTCAACTGAGATGTGTATAAACCTTGTATAAAAGTGATATATGGATTATTAGTAAGAGGGTATGACGGTGTTTCTAGATATCAACTGAGACCTAAAAAACTTCCTAAGACCAGTAAACATTTATTTCCAGTCATAATGTGCTTCTGAACCACAGCAGTAATATTTTCTTGCAATTTACATAAGATAACAAATATATAAAAATATCCGCTATTTCAAATTTATATTGCCCAATTTGTGAATAAGAGGGGTTTAGGAATAAATAATTTATATCATGAAACTATCTTATGTAAGATGTTTGCAATATGCTTTTTAAATACAATAGAATTATTATTATTAGGCCTACATTAATATTATAAATGCGAATGTTTGGATGTTAGTTACTCAATCATGCTTTAATGAATGAAATTTGGTGGATAGATAGTTTTATAGCTACATTATTTATGCATATAACCTATATTAATTTCGAATCCATGGTTTTCGTGGTCGCTGAGATGAGTATGACTATCCAGATGCCGATAAGTCCAAGTTAAGCCCCCATCAGTGAAAAATACAATGTCCAAAATTACTAAGATTAATGTAGAATCCATAGTTTTCGATTAATGTAGAATCTATAGTTTTCGGGATCTCCTAGCTTATTGGTGAAAAGAATATTATCCGGGCAAAGATGGGTAATAAAATGAAGGTATTTTTATAACATTATCGGAAAAATTTAAAATAACTCTTAACCATCACAACTTATTGAGAATTTTATACAGTATTTTATTCAACTGTGCTTATTTTTAAATTACAAAATGTGTGATTATGCAAATTTTTTACAAAGAACAGTGTAGTTGATATTTAACAGCGAACTTTAGAGAAGCCGTGTTGGAACTCTAATGGCTCGTATTATTGTGTTAGAGAAATATTTTAATAAAAAAATTAACAGTGTATTAGCACACATTATTCATGAATGATGAAATTAGAAATAGCAAATGTTTGTCGTCAATAAATATCTACCTGTAGGCAGTGGTTAGGTAAAATTGGAACAGTGAAGTTGTGAAGAACTTGTAATATTAAAACAATGTTGTAAGATGCAGAGGGGTCAGGTGTTAACCTGTTGCATGCATTAGGGAGGGGGGGTCAACAGGACGTCTTGGCGCACAGGTGCCCTCCTCCACAAACATGGCCGTTATGAATTACAACACGTTTCTTCTCACCCATACGGAAGTGGCGTACTCAACAAATCATAACCACTTGTTCAGAATTCCAGTCTAACGTGTTTCCAATATTACATGGTTTTTATATGTTGATGTTTTATTGGTTGAATATACAAACAATAAGTAAAACATACGCGAAAATAGCTTTAGCTATAATCAATCATCAGGCATAAAACCAAAACGGAAATGCATATTATCTGTAATATTCATAGGCCCTAAATATGAAACTCCAGGGTGCGACAGGCCTAAAAAATCCTTTACATGCCAACCGGCTTCTGGCTTTACAACCAAATGTGCCATTTATAGAGGTGGACGGCCTTTCAACCGGTATAGGGATGACTTCATCTAGTTACCGTGGGAGTAACATATGTTTAGCATGTCTCAACTTAGAGAAGCTACTTATTTAACTATCCAAATCATCCCTAACGATGGTGAGTTGGCACCTGTCCCATATTGACCGAAATTCCAAGACAAAAGTTCTTCATATGTGTGTGTGTGTGTTTGTGTATATATAAGTTAGGGGAACGAAAGAAAGGCATGGACATATATATATATATATATATATATATATATATATATATATATATATATATAGGCCCTACATACATACATACATACATACATACATACATACATACATACATACATACATACATACATACATACATAC